>VZTD01004411.1:2280149-2301624 GCA_013397725.1 Rhagologus leucostigma | reverse complement strand
TTTAAGGAGGGAGTATTTTCGACCCCGGCCGAAGTGAAAAGTTGTAAATAAGGCGGCGGTTCTCCGCAGCTCCCCTCGGTGCCCGTCAGTCGGTGTCGCCCCCCGCCCCGCACCGCCCGCGCCGCCCTGCGAGCCCGCGCTCCCTGGACCGCGTCTCCCCGTTGTTCGGGCGTGCAGCTTCCTCGGAGATCGCACGGACTTGAGAGCTCCTTCTTAAAAAGCATACGTATATCAGAATTTCATAATAATCCACCTGCCTTTATTTTGAGAAAAAGGCATTCATCAGGTGCTGCAACACACATGAAATACACGATCTAAAACCTCTTAGAAACTGTTTCCTCCCAGGGAAGTTTCCGATGCATTTTTCAACACTCCCTGCTGTCATAGCTAAACACTTCCTTACAGCTTGAATTATGCTTTTAAAACTTCGTGCTGCATAAGAACACAGAAGCAGAGCTGCAGTGTTTGCAAATTACTGAATTCTCCACGAGTCTCTGATTAAAACGTAGAAATCGAATTATGTTCTTACTGGCTTCCGAGCTATTTGAGATAAGAAATAGAATGATTCGTCACTGATACGTTGACTTCTTGTTAGGAATAGCATGGCTTGCAGAAATCAGGGATGCCTGCACACCAGCCTCCTGGCCTTACACTACTGCTTTCGTTCCTGTTTTATATTCATCCTTCACATTTGCATGTGTATAACAAATGTAGATAATGTGGACGCTATGTCTATCATTCATATCTATCCCAAATCAATTTGTTATTCGAAAGGACACACACAGATAGGACGTCGAAGGATGTAACATAAGATGAAATTCATGAGAAAGTGAGGGTGACACCTGGCCAGGCACTGAACATCTAAATGGAGAAACACCTGTGTAGCAGAGAGCTGATTAGAGCTAGCAAGTTTAGTCGACAAGTGGAAGGGTTGTTATGTGATTAATGAAATAATACGGAGGAATGGAGTGAGCATAAATAGTTCGATATATTCAAATCAAGAACATCTCAGACGCAAAATTACAGTTGCCAGTTTTATGCTGATGCAGTTTATCTAGAGGACAATCACCTAAACTGTGTCTCTCCAGTGACTGAGCACACCATTGTTTTCTCATTTCCAGTACAATTCTATTTACAGAGATAATTCGTTCAAATAATGCAAACATGTGTACCAAAGCAACATACCAAGAAGATATTGCTTGTTCTCATTTGCAAGTCAGCAATCATTTGGAAAAGTTAATTCTAAGTTTGCCACTTCTAGATACTCTACGATACCATGTCAGGATTCTTAAAAATTTATAGAGGCAGAACCTAGAAACTGAGGGTTACAAATGGATGGGTTTAATTGGCATTCTTTATAGCCAAACACTTTAAAATATTTTAAAAGTGTTTTTTCCCTTTATACTACCTTTCATCCAAAAATATTATCTTTAGTTAACTTGTATGTTGTATTCAGAGCCTGTAGAGGATACTTAATAGTTGATGGCTATAAGACCTTAGTAAAGACAGCAATAAGAATAGCTGAATGTAATTGCAGCAGTATAGGAAGGAGCACAAGCAATAAGCACCAGGGAGGTGTCCCAATGAACAATGTGGTGATCTTCCACCTCTTTAATTGTGTTCCTGAAAGCTGGTAACTGTGCGTTTCTCTACACTTGCTAACAAATATTTACTGCCTTCACTCCTATCACGGTTGCTGTAACAACAATATGAGACACGTGGTGATTTGATAACAAATCGCAACGACTACATTTTCCCCTCAGAACCATTGTAATGTTTTCAGGTGCCACAGAACAGGCTCGGAGGTCATGAGCCAGATGCATCAGGTGTGATATCAAATAATGCAGCAGCATTTTCTGTTAGCTTCACGTGTAGATTATTTTAGATGGAACGGTAAAAGATAATGAAGGCACTACATACAAGCCAACTGCTATTTATTAAACGGTTGCTTCTTGATAAGCATAGCAGAATGTTCTTCCTCTGGAAACTGGAAGAACCCAGTCAAATAACCACTCAATTTGTGGGGACAAAATGTCTACAGAGATAGTTTTTTCAGGTGAACACCTTAGCACTGGTTATTATAAAAATTGTCACATTTGATTTGAGGCCTCAGGTGCAACTCTGAAACAAAGGACGAGTTTCTAACTTGTGATGGATGGTACCAATCACTGTGTGACTCAGGCTGTTCCTATGGTTTCACACATAGTATGCAGCACAGTGCATATTCTGGGTAGTATCAGAGTGTGTGAGCAGGCATTCCTCTTTAGGATCTGGTCCAGAATTGTTTGTTTGCAGTAGTTTATGGCTTGGCTCATCTATTATGGTGTTGTGATTGCTGCCCCCATTCTCCAAAGATTTTTTCAGAGATGTGTCCGGACTTGGCATCCAATTTTCCATTGGTTTTCAGAAAAGGCTACCTCTCCTTCAGTTTCTTGTGCTTCTTACCAGCAGAGGATGCCTGACTCTGGCAGGAGAATGCTTGACACAGCCCTAGGAAGCAGCCTGTGTGTGCAAGTGTGCATATGCACACACACAAAAGAAATCCCATCCCTAGGAACATTCTCTACAGGCCCACAGAGGCTTGTTTCAAACAGGAGCACACAGCAGACGCTGGCCAAGGAGTTGTGTAATGCTAGCTAGCAACTGTGTGCCCCAGCTCCTTTCTTCTTCATGGCTTTGTCTTTCCAGTCCCTGTAGAAAAGGATAGATGTGGCGGGAGAGTCGCCTTAGCTGTGCAAGACATGTACTGTTTCCCATTCTTAAAACAATTCAACTCTTTTTGCCTTTCTCCCCCTCCTGACTCAGGGTCACCCACCCACCAGGCAGCTCTGCCTGGAGACTTCCGCTGCAACCCAGCATTCCCATCCAGCCTCTCAGCTGGACATGCCCGGCAGGGGACAAGCTGGCCAAGCCTTTTGCTTGCTCCATTTGAATTTCCCCAGTTTCTGAACATCAGGATTTGCTAAAGCTAGGTACATTAAAAACTGTGTTGTTTTGGGGTTTTTTTTCCAGTTATTGGAAAGTTGGTCTGAGTTATAAGATAGCATTTGAAATAAAGCTATTAAAATTTATTGTCTCATAGATTCTGCAGCTGATAGAACTATTACAGTCCCGTGGGAAGCAGAAGCAAAATCAGTTGGATAAACATATAAAAATGTGCAATTTTTTTTCAACTGGTGGATAAAACACTGCAGAGAAATAGTTTCTATTTCAGATGGCTGTAATTGAACAGATTAAACCCAAGGATGGTTCATTTCTTTGGGCTGTTTCACGTTTCTCTTTCAAAAGCAGTGACTGGTGGTGACTGGAGGTGGGTAATTAGCTCTGGCATGCAAAGGGGGCTCATCAACCTGGTTTCTGTGATGGGTAAATCCAGATGCCAGGTGACTCAAATCACAGCAGGCAAAAGAGTAGCCTGCCTGTCTGAATGAAATATAGGCAGTGTAGTTTCTAGTGTTTGCAGTTACACCTTTTGGCATCACTCAGTTAATCCAAATGTTTAATTAGCCAAAAAAAGGCATTGAGGCTGCATCCCACAGGAGCGTCAGAGAACATCCACTGTGTACTGCACACTCAAGGGCACAAGCCTGATCTCAGTGGAGTCACTGTGTAGCCAGGGGTTCAAATGAGAAGAGATTTATTATACGTTAGTTAAGGCCCAAAAGACCAATGTCTAGGCCAGGTGTCCTACAGAGAAAGTGATGTTCTGCCATCTGACAGGCACAGATCACCACCTTAAGTGTCTGTGCAGAGCTATCTTGGCATCAGCAAGGGGCAAAAAAGGTAAAAAAATGAAGCCCCAGCACAGGATATGGCAAAAGCATAATTTCTTCTGTCCTCTTCTGCTCCTTTAGACTTATTTCGGCCTCATTAGGCCACCTAACAGTTTTTCTAAGAAAGCACATTTTCCTATACTATCCAGTTATGGAAGCCCCTGAGTTTAATCATCCAGCTGAGAAGACAAATCCCCACACCCTCACACAGGACACGGTGTGTCAGAAAACACAGGCAGTGGAGACTGGGCTGGACTTGCTAAAATAACGTATATGGGGTCCATGCTGCTCCAGAAACAGGAAACCAGCTGGCCAAGCTGACAATGAGGAGTGAGATTGCATGTTTATTTATGCAAGTAGGCCATTTTGAAATAATTTTCTCTAGTTCTTTGTTCCTTTTCCTAATAAGCCAACTTGTTTATCACTATAGCAACCAGTGACAGATTCCTGGGAAGAAGAGCTGCAAATGCCCATTTGGACCTCTGTGGTCACGGGTGGTTGCTATGAGCAAGGTGTCACACCTGCCTCCCAGAGCTCTGAAATGCAGTGCAGGGACAGAGCAGGGTGAGGCAGGCGTGACATGGTGTGACACAGTGTGAGGGGGATGTGCAGAGTGAACACGGCTAAGCACAGCTTGATGGAAGCCATCACAAAACTAAATATTTTTGTTTTAAATGAAAATAAACCCGTTACACACAAGCAAAGTAAGTTTGAAGTGCAGAGCTGAATCCTGGACTGAGAAGATTCATTTATCTTCCTGTGACATGGGCTTTGGTGATGAGGACTGGAAGAGGTGGGAAATGGATGTACGAATAACCTGCTCAAAGGAAGTCCTGCAGGCACCGGTATGGATGGAAATCAACGCTCTCACCAAACATCTGCTGACAGCAAACACGTCTGAAACCTGTGCCAGTGACCTCGCTGGTGCTGAGCCACATTCCAGGTGACATCTCACAACTACAGCATTTGTTCAAGTGGCAAAGGTTTGTGGGGCTGAGCAAAACGAGATGCCCAGAGACAACCCTCAGGGGCAATATAGTTACACAAAAATTAAAGTGTTTATTTGCTTTTCAACCTAGACAAATTCATGCAGAACCCATCCCCGCAACGTTCCCTCCCTCTCCTCCCTCCCAGGTTACAAGAATATTAGCAGAAATGTAAACTCTTCATCTTCTTTTAAATCTGTCTTTTTGGATAATATTGAAGAGGACCATTCTTACACCGTTTGCCTGCCCCTCCCCTGTGTTCACATAACTCGTATCAGAAGCCCCTGAGCTCTTCTTGTGTGCTGATACCTACTCAGTTTGCTTATATTTTGAGTAGGCCCTGGGTGCAAAGAGATGAAAGTTAAAAGCTGTATGGTTGAAAAAGGCTACTTGACCCTTGGTCTTCATATGAAGAGGGCTGAATGTTTTATTCCATGTTTTGTTTGTAATGTAATGTTATATTAATGAGGTAATGTTGTTGTAGCACCAGTGTCCTAGCAAATGTCAAGCGAGCTTGTAAGGAGATGTATCTTCTAGTAGACTACACGATACAGTAAAAAAGAACCCAAGCAGAGTGTTCAGGCATACAAATTTTTCTTTGGGTCTCGAAGAGCAACTTACTGAAATGCCCTCAAAAGAGGAACAGTTTCAGAATACTCTATGGAACTACTCTACATAAAGAAAATGTTTTCTTTCACCATTTCGGGCTTTTTTCTAAGGACCTCAAGTTGATGATTTTTATCTTGGTTTAGTTTGGCTTGGTTTACTTTGGTTTTTGTCCTTGAGAAGTCAAAGATTCTGCTCCAGTTTCTCTTGAAATCATAACGGAACTTCCCACATCTTTATGTTTCAGGCCTACTTGAGGCTTTATTGACAGAATGAATAGTTTTGGCATAACCAGGCATGGACTTAAATCAGCACTGCCAGATGCAAGCAAACTTCTCGGCAAGCATGATTCTGCGTACCTGAACACTAAATCAGCGCTGCATGAATCTGTTATCTTCTATCTCACTGTTCAAAACCGGATCTGGGCTGACAGCAGTAACACTGAGACAGCTTGCAATCACCATGGTAAGTGGGTATTATATGACAAGGCTTGCAAACTCTCTTGCGAAGCAGCCGGGTGACACCTCATGTTGTGAACCCGCAGATAGGAAAGTTTTTTGTCTTGGCTAGATTTCATAACATAATATTTAATTCTGGGTTGGCCCTTACCATACAGAAATAACTGGCTGACACTGCTCTGTTTTTTATAAAGATGTATTTTGAAAATGGGTGTTGAGGATGTGTCTTTGCGGTGATAAGTGGTTTATGACATCTCTGAGTGATTTATGGCACTGTAGTGTTTGAGCAGTTGGAGACTGTCACATCATTTCAAAGACCTAGAGCATACACCTGCTTCCCCAAACCTCCATGAAGTTTGGGGAGCTAGCTGGCAAAACTGGGGATATCTCTTTACCATATACTCTTCTGTGTGTTGTATAATAATTGTATCAGATCCTGGGAGACGTTAGGCAGGCAATGTGAAAAGGCACATACGAAGGTGTGCTCTCTGTCCAATAACCCTACAGTCCCAAAACAGCTGAGGATTTATTATGGCTAGGGAAGAGCAGGCACCTTTTCAAATCATCTCCTCCTTACAAGCTCACATTTTTCTCCTCCAGACAGGCTTGCCTGTACAGATCCAATACCTAAAAGCAAGAGGAGTTTGCTGCCTCCTGGTGCAGACTGTGAATGGTGGTGCTTCTAAGGCAGCGAAGATGGCATCCTTGTCATGGATAAGACAGGCTGCGAAAAAAGGGTCACACTATATCAACACCAAGCAGAAACTCATGGGCTGGGAGTGTTACTTGAAACTCTGCCTCTTTTTTCCTCTCAAACTAGATGAAAAAGAAGGGACAGCTGGTCTTGGTCAGCACTCAGTTGGCCTGCATGCCTTGTCAATACGTCTGTGGATTACTGCTGCCTTTCCATCTGTTCATGGCATCTTCTCCCACACCGAAATTCTCACTGAACCTAGCAGTGGCCATGATACCATAAATATAAAAGTTACACAGTACCCTTGCACTGAGCTCGCACACTCATCTCGAGATCAGCTGGGCTTAGCGGCACTGAGGAACGGGCTCTGTGTTGGTGGTATTTGTAGCACTGCCACCAAGCCACAGAGATAATATATTGCCCCTTCCCCCCTCACTCACCTTCCCAGTATTTCTTCTCTGTCCCAGCAGGGTGTCCCTGGAGCCTTCCAGCTTGTCAAGCACAGCATACTGCTCTGTGCTTGAAAGCATATGGCCAACAAAACAAAGAGCTTGCAGCTGGAATTTGAATGTGGCACAAACTGAGTTGCTTTAAAAATCAAGGTATGTGCTAGGAAGAAACAAACTGTAAAGATGCCAGACACAAAAGGAAATGTAGATCAACCACTGGTCTCAAGCCAGGAGCAATTGTCTAAACTTCCCCTGATGATAATCCAGCCATCTCCTGATGCAGGACCTAACTGTGCTGATGATAAGAAAGTTCTCCTGATATTTAACACAAGCCTTATTGCTACTCTATGTTCATAGGTTACTGTCTCCTTGCAAATGGAAAATAGCTGACCACTTTCCCATTTATAGCAACATTTTAGACAACTAGCACCAATACCTCCCCTTCATATCTGCTTTTCCCCAAAAAACATTTTTTTTTGCTAGAAATTATTTTTTTAATTCATAGTAAATGAAGGTCTTTTCACTACCTCTGTGTATTTCTTAAAATGTGGACTCCAGTACAAGAAATACTGCTCTGATCAAGATCTTATCAGTGCCATGTGAAGGACATTATTTAGCATTCATGCCTTCCATATGATACTTGGAAGAGTTAGATTCTTTTTGTCATCTGTTATATGTCCATTTCTATGGTGCTCTTTCATAGCCAGGTGTTCTGTGCATAATACTACTCCCTCCTTTCTAAAGTGATCATATAAGTGATTGTTCTCGTTCATGTCCTTTTTCCTTAGACTTTTCCCCTTTCCACACAAACTCACAAAATGTTCAATGATTTCTGGGATTTTGTCACAGGACAAGCAATTTGAGTAATTTCAGCTCATCCAAGTATTCTTTCAAAGATTCTTTTCCTATTCCTATCCTGTTCTTTCATTATTAATTTTAAAGATTGTTAGCCAATAGATCACAGTTAATATCTTTAGGAAAGACTAATTCAGTCCTATTTAGGCTATAATTTTTGACAATCTAGCCTTAATATTTGTGTTAATTTAATGGAATTATAAAAGTTTTCTAACTTCCCCTTTTGAGTACCTGAAAACAGTGGAAAACAATTTACCACCTTTCTCCTCCTCAATAAGTTCTGATTTTGAAAACTTGTTGTAAGCTGACTGTCACACTAAAATATGATCAACAAATTCCCCACAGGATCATCGCAGAAGGTGTGGTGGAACATTTTTCATTAAAAGATGGGATAAAATACAGCAACAGAGACACTTTCTGTAGGCTGCTGGTAGGCAGCTGGTAGGTACACTCGCTTCCTTGGTGATTTCACTTGCCTTTGTGCTTGCAGTTGATGCACGAGTGCAGGAAAAGTGAGAGTAATACTTTGGTCAGGACGCAGAAATGCTCATTGGATGAAATAGCAGACCAGAGATGGGAGAGCTGTCACAACCTTCCAAATCTGTGGTACCTGGGATGTAATGTAGAAGGAAATGTCTGCATAGATGCCCCCAAAAGAGCTGCTGAAGGCCTGTGAGAGAGTAGTGATGCAGATTCTGGATTTCCAAGGGTGAGAGGACACGTCTCTGAAGCTGTGGGCAATCGTGGGTCAGGTAGATGTGCAAAGGCTCAGGATAGCTTCAGGGGGTGGGGAATGGGAGGAAAAGGCTCTTCTTCATCACGAGGCCAAGGATGAGGACATGCTATTATTCCCAGGAGTTATTTTTCCAAGGACAATTTGCCCTCAGGCACTTTTGTTTTGTTAATAAGGATGCGGCCAAGCTAAGCAATTTTCTCTAAGTCATTGTGTGCATTTCTTTCTCAAACCATGTCCATGGCAAATTATGTATAATTGGTCTGTGAGGCTCTCTGTGTCCTGCTTAATCTGCTGTTTACTGATATGGTCTCTATCAACACTGACAATTTTTTTCATGATGATTTTGTCACCTCTAACAGAATGTAAACAGTGATTATGCAAACAGCTTACACTCCTATTCACCATGTTCAAACACTTTGATTTCTTATCTTTTTAAGGGTGAGGACTGTATACAGAGATGTGGTAGCACTTGCTGCAATTTATTGGGGCTGGATGAAAGCACAATCCTGCGTTAGGGATGGGCCACCCCTGCTGTGCTCTGCAGGACTTGCACATAGGGCTGTAGCTTTAGATGGCGCTTGGGGCATATTGTCGGACAGATCAGTCCCTCCTTCAGAGCACAGGTCTGTGCCAGATGTTGGTATGCTAGGGCACTTCTCTGATAAGCACAAGAAGCAGGTCCCAAATAAAAATATACCCTCATCCAACCCCATGTGCCAGTGTAATGATACCAAAGCTTTCAGAGACGTGAAGTCCCAAAGCATGAAAATTAGGTATTTCCACACAGATTTCTTGCCCTGCAGCTTGAAATTCAGTACATATCACTGAGATACCATATGCAGAAACTTTCTTTTTTTCTCTTCCCTGGCAGGTGGAACTTTATGTTTTAAGGAATATTATTCTTTGAGAAATCCTTAACCAGTTTTGGCATTTGCGTAGAAAAAAGCATTTCATCCTTTGTGTGAAAACAAGGCAAAATTGTATCTGTCACAACCTTCCTCTCAAATTACTGTTTGTAATTCTCACGTAATCCAGCTTAACATAGTTCAGCTATTTGCCTGAAGTTTTCACTAAATATGAGATACAGTATAATTCTCAAATGGCACAGTTTAACACACCAGCTCTTCCAAATCTGCACTGATATTCTGTTATGTATAGTATAAAAAGAAAAGTCTCATGAACCTGCTCTATCATCAGTGTATACTGGAACTGCACCATTTTTTAATCTATTTTTTGTTCTTCCATATTTAGTCCTGCTGTTATTCCAAAGAGGAGTGAAATTATTCCACTACTTCATAGAAATCTCTGCAGTGTAAGGTTGAAAATGACTTCAAGAAATCATTTTATCTAGTGATTCCCACACATTTTTAGCTGGTGGGGGCTAACTTCATCTTAATTCTGTAGCCAGTAATGGACAACTGAACTCCAGGCTCACGGGCCACCGGTATCCCAAGATCTCAATATAAATATCTTGAGACCAGGAACATCTGCTCAGTCACCCCCTGTTGCAGATTTGAGTGTATCCTGCTGTCACCTTTGTACTTCATACAATTTGTTCTTGGCTCCTTCATTTTCAAGGTGATCCTTGAGGAGAGAATGAGCTCTGAGCAGACAAACAGCACTGGCCACAGCCTGCTCCCAACCATCACCCTTCTTAAATGGCTCTGGTCCTTCCTTGGTCGGGGGCGATGACATTCATCCACCGTATCAGAGATCTTTCCATGCAACTGAGCTGGTCAGAGGCTGCCACCTGCAAAGGGTCAGCCAGCTCGCTGGCTTCTGGCTGGCAATGTGCTGGGCAAATTATCCAAGCAATCTATGGATGGTCATCAGAACATACAGCCCTGATTTGGTCTATCCCCATCCTTGAGGCAAAATTGAACAGAACCATCCTCAGCTGCTCTTAAAAACATTCAGTGTAGACAATGCTCAACTGCCCTTTCAATTAAAAGGACAATATCTAATCTAAATTGCCTTTCCTCAGCAAATGAGATTACTTGTTTTCCTGCTGATTTTGGAGAAAGAGTACATATTTCATGCATATGAAGATTCACATCATCCTCGTCTTCTTTCTGGTCGACAGGTTCGATTCTTTCAGCCATTCCCAAGAAGTCACATGCCTTACGATTCATGTTGCTCACCTCTGAGCTCTGTGATTCATGGAGCTACATTCTTCTAAAAATACCTAGCCCAAAAATGGACACAGTTTTCCAGCTGAGGTCACTAATGCTAGGCTGAGTAAAAGAACAAGTTCCTATATTTTATATCTGTTAATGCATCCCAGAAGGGCGTTTGAATGTCTTGCAGCAGCACTATATTTATCACTTCCAGTTGCAATCTATTGTCATCTTCTGGATCCTTTTCTGCAGCAGAAAAGAACTGAACACATCAGGACAAACTTCTACAGGGCCCTACCTCTTGACTCATTGCATTTAAGGAACACACTGAATGACAAACTCAAACAGTAATTTGCAACCAATTGTACATACACCTCATAACTCTATCTGAATCATTTTTCTTCAGCTTGCTTCTGAAAACATTGTGTGGGACTGTCAAAACCTGTGGTACAGTCAATATAAATTCTGTCTGTGGTTCCTCAAGGTTTTGCTAGGTTTCCATCCATGTTTTAGATTTTTTTAGGATGGTACCATGTGATTTGCTCTTAAAAAACCTGTATATTTTCTGTTTTTTTGGTTATTAAGTGACTGCTCAGTGAGAGCATTTCCAGGTACTGAAGTTAAACTCATCCATCACTGTATGTCCCATAGATTTCTTTCTAGCCTGGCTCTAAATATGGGCTTTGTTTTACTTTTCACAGTAAAAAACTCCCTGTCCACCTGCAATTTTCAGAAATGATCATTAACAGTGCAGAGGTTGCTCAGGATAAACCCTGAAATACTCTTGGAGAAATTTCCTCAGAACCAGCTCACATGAATACAGCTAGCCTGTCTAGATAATCTCTCCTGTGCTCTTGTTGAAATTAATTTTATGAATGTACCTGGTTAAAATTAACTTTATTTGTGATTAATAAAGGAAAAAAGGAACTCCATGGAGTGTCCATCATTCATACTGCTTTTAAAATACTGTGCATATTTAAGTAGATTTTTCAGAAAACCTCATCTACGATGCAGACCCCCCTGGACAAACACAATTCAGTGATTTCAAATTCCACCCTGAGCTCTGTCTGACAAACATGTTAATTTCACTCTTATAACTAGATTACAATGTAGAGATGGAGTCACAGTCACCAAATTCATTCCACGAGAAGACTAGTCCTTTTTAGATCACTATTTAAAGTTTGAATTATTTCTCTTTCTCAGAATCCTTTAAAGGCTTAAGTATTAAATTATATATATTATTTTAAGAGCTGGATTTGCTAGTCCTTTCTCTCCTCATAATTCACTGCCTTCACTTCTACCTGTATTTATAGTGGGCATGAATGAAGTTTGCCCAGGCAGAAAGCAAGATTAAAATACTTTCAAAAAACCAGTTAATATCTCTGCTTGGATGCATCATATAGCAATGACCATCCTTATTTTTTCAGATTCCTCATGTTCTTCAGAGGTTTTTTGTGACTGATGTCAATTTTACTCTTTTACATTTTTTATGCAGTTTTTTTTTTTTTTTTTAAACAAAGCTCCTCCTTCTTATGCCAGAGTGTTTTTCTCTGATGGATGCAAAACATCACCTGGGCATGCTCCGTTTGCTCACACACAGGCTCTCCATACAGGTGCATATTCACAGTGTCAGGTCAGCTGTCAAGAGTCATTTGACTTTCTAAATGAAATTTTTGCTGTTTGGTAGCTTGGTGTGGGCATTGCCACGGACTTTAACAGTGTCAGACCATCAGCCACTGTTTGTGCAAAACTTTCCATGTAACATTCCTACTGTGTAATTCATACAACTACAGCGTAAATAAAGGCATTTGTCCTCACTTGCTCACTATTTCTTTTCAGGGAACAACTAGCCACAGAATGCACCAGGATGAAGGTCTCACAGCACTGGTTGCACATAAAGAAGCTCCAGTCACAGCACAATCTAATTTCAGAGACAATAAGTGACTTTAGCACGGAGGTAGTAAACTAAAGGAAGCTTGAGAAGTTTTTAAGCTCTTACAAAAAAGTAAGATACTTCCCTCAATGCTAAATAGGCTTTTTTTGTGTGTGTTAGACAGACCTTTTCTCCTCAGTAGGGAGCTATGTGCTTTTTATACCTTTTAGGAATTGCTGCTTTAGACAGAAATGCATTTTCATTATTTAAACCTTTTATTCAAATGCTTATAGCTTTCTGGAAATAAAACTCGTGTGATTTCTTAACATCACAATTAGGAGAAAACAAACAAAAAAGAAGCAGACACTAAAGTGATATAAGGAACATGTGAAATATTTAATAAGCAGAAAAAGAACCCCAGAAATAAAGGTTGTCCAGTCTTTCAGATTTCAAAAAATAAAGATTAAGTAAAGTAAGTTTAGGGACAGTGATGTCACTTTTCTGACAGGAGGCTTCTTTGCAGAAGATTGCATGAGGTTAACTTACCTATATAGTACCCCCCGAAAAAATTAAACAGCACTGGCTCAGAGTACAGCCCAGAAACCCAGGAGACCCAATTACTTTATCTGCGTCCCTTTGATGAGCAACTCTTCCCCCGTCACAGAAGAAAAAAAATCTTCAAAGACAAACCCCTAAACTTTGCAGGGCTTTGCCTGCTTCTTGCCTCTCGCCTCCTTCAGTGAGCCCTGGCCAAAGGGGTGTTCTTCAGACATGGCTGCAGTGCAGGTCCCAGCTGTGCTGCCCTTTGCTTTGTCACTGTTGGTGACCCAAGAGGTGATGCCTGAGTGCAGAGCACTCAGACAGACACACAGCCCTGCCTAAGGGACACCTTCCCAAGGAGAAGCTTCATCCTTTGCAATTCCCTATTCTTGTTTTCCTGAGGTCTCATTATCAAACCTGCCCAAAACAGAGTTGTGCTCAGAACTCTTGTTTAATGCAGAGCATAAAAGGACAATAGGATTTTATTAACCCAAAATATAAATTGCATCTTCACCTAAGCAAGAGCAGTCCTACTAGTCTTACAAAAAACCAGGCAAGTGGGTCCTCCTGAGCAAGCCCGTTTTCTTCTCCTCCAGCTTCAGCAGAGGCTGGCAAAGAGCTCCCTCCTCTGTAGGTACTTCTGTCCCCTGCAGCTCCTTGGAGTTCTACTCTTCCTCCAACAGCTAAGGACTCTCCCAGGTAACTGAGGCTCCCTGCACCAACTTGCAGAGGGTTTGACCTTACATGGATTCATTAGTCCATCAAGGCAGACAGACTTCTACACCTGCACAAGGTTCATTGCAAGGCTGGGGCCAAAATAATTCCCAGCTCTACTGTGTGCCATAGTTAGGCTCAGTCACTCATTCCAGCCTTGCACCAGGAAAAGGTCTAGGGGTGAACCAGGAGGAAGAAAATCAAATTAAACATCCATAATAATACAATTTTCTTACATTATTTTCTCCATGTCTCTATCTCCCCCAAGCCACTTTTGTCAAATGCCCTATCTGATTGGTGCAGGATTGTTAGGCATGAGCATGGTCTGAAAAACAAATTTCACCCCCTGGAGAATTTTGCTGAGAATAATAGATCTGCGTGAAGGTCTAAATCAATAGAAGTCTTTCTGAATGCATTTCTAGGAAACCTAGAAATATCACCAGTGACTTTGACTAAAATACAAGGTGCTAATGTTTGGAAAGCAATTTATATTTAAGTAATTTAAATTTCGTAGCGAAGAAGGCCATATAGTGAGCACTTCACCCATGGCAGGAGAGGGAAGCTGGAGGTGTTCAGGGACTGCAAATACTAGCACAGTTTTGGGAGGAGGTTTGAGAGTGGTTTTTTTTTTTTTTTGCAAGTATAATTTCTGGATCTTATTTCAATCCCAAAGGAATACCCTTTTCTGTCTCTCTTGAATTTCAGCTTTTGCATATTTTTTCTCCCTAAGGTTTACTTTCTGCCAGACGATTGCTTTCCCCTTTATTAAAAGCTTCTTTTAGGCTATCAGAGTAGGTGTTTAAGGTCTGCATTCTGTCACTTCTTATTTACATGTTTTCAAGTGTTTCTCCTAAAGCTTAAGCTTAACTGAAGGAGAAACAAATGTAGAGGCTGTGCTACCATACAGTCAGTTGAAATGCACACAAGGGATTCTTCCCCTTTTTCCACTATAAGGACTAGCATTTATGAAAGGCCTGATTCTCCTAACCTCAATTTTGTTACCCAGTGCCACCCACAAACGTTTCTTTTCAGCTTCAGCACCATCTTCCTGACACCTGAGGTGGGGATGCATCCCCATGTGCCAGTTCCAGGATTCAATGATCTTGTTTTGCTCTTGCATCTCTTTGACTGAGTAGCTCAGCAACTACCCTGAGTCCAAACCCAGCTGAGATGCCTTAAGCCTACCTTTACCACCTTCCAGAAGCATGTCTTCTCCATGAGGATATATGCTAGTCATGCCAGAAACGAAGGGAGGAAAGAAATCATGATTTCTATAGATTAACTGAAGTGATGCCAGCAGGTGGATGGCAGTGAAGGCAGGAATCATAGGGCCAGAGAGGGAGGAGAAAGGGATTTCACATCACCTGGTGCTCCCACCTGGTATGGCGGCAAGTGTTGTTCAGAGCTCTCCCAGGCTGTGGAGGTGCTGACCCTGCATTTCTCTCTTTCTATAACTGAGGTTTCACTGATCACCAGGGTATTAAATAAAATATGGTGTCTGCTTTCTCCAGCCATTTTAGTTCTTTCCCTTAGTTTATGAACAAGTATTTCTAGTGTTTCTCTTGGGAGACAGCCCACATGTCCACAGTGTGTCTAAAAGGCGGCATCATTCTCTTGCACCCTGCCCCTTCACATCCCTGTCCCTTTCTCTGTGACCAGCTTTTCTAGGGGCTGGGCTGGCCAGGAGCACAGCAGAGAAGGGGGGTGACCACAGCACTGGCTGCAGGGCCCACTGCTGGTACCAGGACCTCCATGGTCAACACAACTCGGTGGCATCCATGCACTCCGTGAGGGGGCTCAGTTAGGTCAGCCCTGCAGCAGCCCTATGATGATCTGAAAACTAAAAGCCTGTCTTTACCACCACGCTGCTATGAGCTGTGTGTTGATGACTTTAAGTGTTAATTACACTTCGTTTTGTCCAGGTTTGATTGATACAAACTCATTTGGTTGATACAAACTCATTTGCTTCCAGGGATCTCTTACTGAGGGCCATTGCACCCTTGAAAACCTTAGAAAGAAATTCGAAGATTGAAAACCCATTGCTGCAGCAGAGAAAACAATTTGCAGGAAAACAGAGAACACCAGCAATAAAGGCAGGCAGAGGGAAGGGATGCAGCTCTCCAAGGCTCCCTCAGGGCACAGCAAGCTAAAATCAAAAGAGAAAACAGCATGCAAGACCAAATCTTGCCAGCAGCAAGTCCAAAAAACAGCTGGAGAAAAAGGCAGCTCTTGGAAACGAAGCTGCCGCTTACCCTCACCTCTTCTTTGTAAGTATCCCCCATACGAAAAACAAGATACTATGAAATATTAGACAATTCTGCTCTCATAAATTTCTCCCTCACTTTTCTCTTGGCTATGCCTGTTTTTTTAACCCTTGGCAGCCTGCTCACCAGGCCTGCTGTGCTGGGGCTGGGACACCAGCGGGTTGTGCAAATCCATGCTCCCTCAGCAGCCTGGACCGGGATGGAGGTGCAAGCACTGGGGAGGTCACAGCTCCTGCTGGCTTTCCTCATCCTTATATTCACATTTTCTTTCTCTCTTCAGGATAGGAAAGGCAATTGGAGAGAGAGTATTGTACATCTGGTGTTCATAGGAGGGTTTGGGTTCGAAGGGATCGTCAGGGATCCAGCCCTCCTGCTATGGGAAGGGACACCTTCCACTAGACCACGTTTCTCAAAACCCCACCCAGCCTGGCCTTGAACAATTCCAGTGACGAAACATCCTTGCACTTGGTCTTGTTGATCTTCATGAGGTTTGCATGGGGCACCCCTCAAGCCTGTCAAGGTCCCTCGGGGTGCCATTCCCTGCAGTGAGTCAACTGCACCACTCAACATGGCATCATCTTCAAACTTGCTGAGGGTGCATTCAACCCCACTGTCCATATGTTAAGTTACCCATTTTCATTTTGAATGCAGTGTTCCATTCATATATATATTAGATTTACATATATATATTTATATAAATGGGACCCCTCTTTAAAATGTTGTGCTGGTTTTGGCTGGGGTAGAGTTAATTTTCTTTACAGTAGCCAGTATAGGGCTGTGTTTTGGATTCGTGCTGGGAACAGGGTTGATAGCACAGAGATGTTTTCATTATTGCCAAGCAGTGCTCGCACAGTGTCAAAGCCTTTTCTGTTCCCTACCCCACCCCACCCCACCAGCGAGGAGGCTGGGGGTGCACAAAGAGTTAGAAGATACACTGCCAGGACAGGTGACCCCAACTACCAGAGGGATATTCTATAGCCTAAACATGGTGCCATGCTCAGTATATAAAGCAGTGGGAAGAAAAAGGAGAAGGAGGACTTTTAGAGTGATGGTGTTTGTCTTTCCAAGTCACTGTTAAGCATGACGGAGCCCTGGATTTCCTGGGAATGGCTGAACACCTGCCTGCCCATGGGAAGTGGTGAATGAATTCCTGGTTTTTCTTTGCTTGCATGTGTGGCTTTTGCTTTACCTGTTAAACTGTCTTTATCTCAACTCACGAGTTTTCTCACTTTTACTCTTCCAATTGTCTCCCCCATCCCACTGAGGTGAGGGGGCAGACCAAGCAGCTGTGTGGAACTTAGTTGCTGGCTGGGCTTAAACCACAACATTTCTTTTTGGTACCCAACATGGGGCTCAAAGTGTCCACAATAACGACAGATTTGATTAGAATGTGCTAGATTGAATTTGCAGCTGTTCTTGCTGTTTAGCTGTTAATGGGCAGGCTTCTATGCTTGCCGTGAGGTTCGCTTGGCTGACCGTGTATCAGAGCCGAGTGCTCGTTAGTGGCTGCTTTCTGCTTTTGCTGCTTGCTGTGCTGCTGTGCTGCTTATCATCTTATTCTGCTGTGCTTAGGAACATTTTGATAACAGCCTGGGCTGGCTGATGGCCAGGGCATCGCTGCTGTTTCTGTGCTGCTGTACTGGATAGGCTGGAACTCTGGTGAGAGCCTGAGTTGAAGAGACACTGATGCATGGATGAGTCAGTGTGGGAGCAGGACACCCGAAGTATCTGTGCTGCAGTAGTTGTACCTCTGAAGGGATGTGGCCTAGGGATGAGACCACGCTGGAGGAGGTACACCTCGGAGTGTCATTGGCTGTGACCAGTGAGGTCATGCTTGAACACCTCAAAGCATTTGGCCATGGATAAGCTCATGACACTATTTACCATCTGCAAGTACAGAATTGTACAGTAGATAAACATGGAGGCAGTAGTTTTCTACATCTAGAAAGTGCATAGAATGTGATAATCTCCTTCTCAAAGCAGATGCACTTTTCACAGTGTTGAACAAGGTTTTAGAAGGACTATGAAGGTCATTGGGAATTGTGCACTCAGCCCCAGCTCTGTATTTTTAAGCCTCCCTGGGTGCTCAACATTTGTGTTTAAAGCAATTTGAAGATGACTTCTCATTTGGCACTGTAGCTATATTGTTTTAAAACATTCTTGTAATGGTAAAAAATGAAAAAAAATTCTTGTGAAATTTTGCACTGGTATCCTTATCTTGAGATTTTCTAGTTGGACAATTACAGCTAAGGATTACAAGCTCCCAATATGAATGCATGTTTGAGCGTGTGCTTATAATATATACCCACTTAGGAATACAGGGAAACAACATCTATTTTGTCAACCCTTGCACTTTTCAAATTAGATGCAGAAGAGTTATTCTAATTATTTAAAGGTCTCTGAGCCTCAGCAAATTGTATTGACAGAGCTTTCGCTTTCAATAAAAAACAAACCTGAAATGCTTTTGTAAATGTGTTGTTTTCGTCAAAATTTTTATTTCACTGTTACTGACTTTTATACTGGGCAAAAGCTGTGCAGGCAGCCACACTTATGCACATCCCCATCCCTAGTCCCCTTCTTACCCACCACAAGGTTCCTGATTTCTCCAGTCTATTAACATCCCCAACTCCTGACACACGGTGATCCAGCTGCACAAGGAGCCAAGAACATTGGGTTAGCTTCTAAGTAAAGGCAGAAGCAGAGAAAAATAAATTTAAGCAGAGGATTTGGGAGTGCAAAGCATGAAACTGGGACAGGCAATATGAAGAGGGCTGAGTACTGGTGAAGCAGGAATCAGATGAGCCGGGATGATTGAAGCAGAGAGGAGCAAAGATTTTGCTACAGATTGTCCTGTCATGAAATTGAAATATAGGGCTTTAAATTGCAAGGTAGGTGAAGCAGAATGAGATAAAAGGAAGCCAAGGGAGTAGTAGTGAGCAATAAGCTGTGCTTGTGATGCACATGCACCATAAGTGCATGAACAAATTAATGAAGGTATTGCATTAGCAGCTGCAGCAGGATCATCCTTTCTCTACATCCACGTAGAGCTCTCTTGGACATGGCTGCCTCTTACCAGTGGGGTGCTGCTCATGCCCATCCAAATTTTCCATTGAAAGGAGTGGTACTGCACTGGTTTTAATGAGATTCCTAATAAAGAGATGATGGCTGGCAGTGTAATTTCCCTTCTACACTTTGTGCTTTCATGACGGGAGTTTATTATTAACCTTACTACTACATTTTCTGTTATTTTACTCTGGTGGTTTAATTGTATTTCCACCTCAGTCATGTGCATTCATTTCTAATAGTCTCCTTTCCCAGACTGCTTTCATGTGAGCAGCAGGGTTTTTCAGTTAAGTACTCTGCGATGGTTTTAGTATGCATTTTTCTGGTTTAATCTTTCTCTTTTTTCCTCTCTGTCTGTGTATTAGTCATCCTTAATGGGGTACAGCACCTTGTGCTCTCTGACATGGAAAACAGGGACAGTGTAAGCAAACATCAAGGACAAAGCATAAAAATAACAGAGGCAGTCTCCGTAAAAGGGGAATTAATGACTCAGGCAAATGGATGCCACATGTAAGTAATTTTAAGGAAAGAAAGCATCAGCCATGCTTAGAAATGCAGATGTATTTATCGCCTTTCAGCCCCCCTATTTAGCTGTTACTAATGGCGTATTGAAAGGGAACAAAGGAAATTTCTGAATGCAGAAGCAAGGATGTCTTAGCAGGTGGTCGGGATAATGGAAATTTAGGGCACAAGCAGCAGATCAGATTCTTATTTTATTAATGCTGACATAAATCAGGCGTGTGTATCCACTGAAGGAGTGAAAGAAGTTATGCCAAGGTAGAGTTGGAGAGAAGTTGGTCAGGTTTCCCACATCCAATCCAAAACAGAGCAGCAGCCCTTTCAGGAACTGCACCTTTGCTCTCACTAAATAAGACAAGATGGAAATAAGTCTTTGTATTTCACTATAAAACACTAGGATGTGTGCACAGATGACTCTTGGTATGCGAGTGCCAGTCTAATAATGCAAAGGAGCAAAAGTGCAGTAACCCTAGAGGTACGGTCAGTGGTTTGGTATTCAGTCAATAAAAATAATTGGGAGTCAACTCTTATTTACAGTCTGGCCTCTTTCCAACACCAACATTTTAGGGGAGCTGTACATTGCATCTAAATGAAAAGTAATTTGCCAGAATTAGTTAAAGGTCTCCAATGTGAATAAGAATCAGGACCTTTGATTTTATATGCTGGTGCATGTTTCCATTTGACATGTTACATGCTAACACTGTTTGTACGAAGTGGGGGCAGTCACTTCTGCAGTCACTTCATTCATTTGCTGAAAAGCTGTAAGCAGTGCAGAAGGCCTCACGAAGCTGAAGGGATTGCCCTGTAGCACAGGTCAAACCTTCCTGCTGATGGGGTTATGGGAAAGATCCAGAGCTGTCTTATAAATACCTCCATGAGAAGAAATATCTGGGTGCTAAAGAGCTCTTCGAACTACTGCGGAAAGGTATTATAGCAACCACAGGCAGGTGGATAAAATGTAACAAAATCAAATGGAAAATGAAGCATGTCTGAAATAGCGAAGATGAATAAGCTTGTGCTGATGTGGGTTGATGTGGGTTGTGAACTCTCCGTTTCTGGTTATCCATGCTGGATACCTTGCAAGAAAATATACTTTAGCAAGGCACATATTTAGAGTTCAGAAGAGGAAACAGTAAATTAAAGGGCTCATATTAAATAAATATTTGATTAGATGGTCTAACAGCCTTGACTTTAACCCCTGTGAGCCATTTGCTCTGGCTGTCCATCACAGCCAGATGCCCTGGAGCCAGATGGGGAGCGGTGGTGCATGCAGCCTTCAGCCTCCGTGTGCCCGGCTGTGTTAGCGTGGGCAGGCTCTCTCTAAAGCGGGGCTAATGAAATCCTACCACAGAGATTCGCAGAGCGTGGAGCTGCATAGGGTTACCTGCCCAAAGAGCTCTTCAGCCTCTGGACACAGAAGCACCCCGCTGGGGTTGCTCAGAGCCGCAGGGCGCCGGAGCACTTGGCCAGCATCCCTGCCAGGCCCTTGGTGCTGCTGCGATGAAAGAGAAGCACCAGTCCCCACCTTTCAGACAGCACAGGGAGCGCCAGAGCCCACATGGCCTGACCTGAGGTCTTCAGCATTATCTGCCACACCATCCGCTTTCCTTGACCACCTCCCCGGGAAGCCTGACCGGGAGATGTCCTGCAGCTTCCTGGAGTTACGAACAGTCCCTTCCTCATGACGAGGACTACAGCGAGATAAAACAGATGGGAACATAATTAAATGGCTCAAAATAAAACCCTGTCCGCAAGCACACCGTGGAGGGGCCCTGCGGCAGAGCGGCCGGGCCGGGCCGGGCCGGGGTCCCTCAGCCCTGGGCCGGGG
>VZTD01004411.1:2161303-2280014 GCA_013397725.1 Rhagologus leucostigma | reverse complement strand
GAAGGAAGGAAGGAAGGAAGGAAGGAAGGAAGGAAGGAAGGAAGGAAGGGATTTTCAGTTCTGTAACATTAAGAGTGGAGCTGCAGCCATGCATGACCTGCACTGCCTGCTACAGTGGGGCCAATGCTACATTTTGGTCAGTGGAAAAATCAGTTATTAATCAGCAAAGAACTATTGATTTTCCAACTGCTCTTTCCATAGAATAGGAAGTCAGCTGTTGCAGCTGGCAAGCGGTGAACTGTGAAGCGCCACCGGGAGAACCTCTAGCCCAAAGGAGCACGTCGATCCATGCTGGGAGCTACAGGGTGTTCTGGGGTCACCGCTCAAATAGAGAAGCTCCCAGTTCGCAGGAGACATGGAGCTATATTTCAGGTTTGTAGTTAATAAATATGGGCAAATTCACTGTTGAACTGGGAAGCAGAATGGAAGATGTGACATACTGTTCATGTAAAACCATGTTTGGTGGATGTAGGCACTTTTCCGGTCAATTCATAGTGGCCCTGAGAAATACATCATTTTCCTCTGATAGAATTCACTTAGCAAAGCAAGCTTCTCTTTTTTTTTTTTTTTTAATGCAGAAGAAATATTCATAAGGTGTTCCGTGAGATACAGTCTTCTGATTGCTTATCTTCTATGTATAGATCAATTGTGATGGTTCACTCAGGCAAACATGTGCTGATCTGGACCATACAGATTTGCCTATTTATTTTAGTTATGTCTATAATGGAGATTTTTATCACCAACCACTGGGATTTGGGATTCTTTTTATGAAACCTGACCAGAAACATAACATTCTGAGACCTGAAATTCTTCTTTTGTAGTCTTTGTCCTAAAATCCCTAAGTAATATACTCAAGAACATCATTGAAATATGCCCACAATGCAGAGCTTATGCTGACATTTACCCAGGAGAGTGTCAGCATCAGCAGTCTATAGTGCTGCATAATAGGAACAGGGCAGTGTTCTTTCATACTTTTTGGTATGAAAATTATAATTTCACGATCTAGAAGATGTCCTGCTTGGGATCAGAGTTTTAGCTGTCCAGCAGTCAGCAGAGAGTGAGGGTTGGCTCACATCTATTTTAGATACCTTGACAATATGCGCACAGTCCCTGTTACTCCTCATTTCAATGCATTTTTCCAACAGATCAAATTGCGGTTGTTTCTTCAGTCATGGTCCAACAACACAATGACAGTAGCAAAGATGTGAGCTCTCACAGCTGTCATTAAGAATCACAAGTTCATTTACTCACTACTGAAACTTTTATCTGAAATAATCCAATACTGTGCAACCGCTCCAGGAAACTGGAAAGAGGCAAGATGTCTCTTTGAAACCTGAGCTATGAAAGAATTACCCTGCAGCTTGACACAAAGAGCGCTGTGCACAGCTCTGTTCTAGTGATCACCATCAGGAGAACATTGGAAGGTACGTTAGATGCTAAAGTTGCTTGTGGAAGTTAGTGTTCCCAGTGTCACAATTAGTGCTGCCACTATGGTGAAAACCATCCTGGCTTCGTATAGCACCAATGGCACGTGCAGCCCTACTGCATGGAAAAAGTGGTCAGCTCACATGGTTTAAGTCCAACTGAAATTAAAGCAGTTTATTGATTTATTAAGAGTGCATATTTAACCTGTTATCAGTGACACATCAGATAAACCACAGTACTTGCAAACCACTTGCAAAATGTTAGTAAATGCCTGCAGATTTCTAAGCATGCCTTTATAGCCCCAACATTTAAGAGCTCCCCTTCCAGGCAGTGTGCACTACAGCCCCCATGCTTTGTGTGTGGGTGCAGGTGCCCATGTGCATCTCCTCCTGTGGAGCAGGGGTGCACCTGCCGTGCCCACGGCAGCGCCGCTGCCACACCCTGCCCACGGCAGGTGCCCCTCATGCTCCATGTGCACCCTGAGGAGTGGCATACCCCCTGTGCCACCCCGTGCTCTGGGACATGGGCTGTATGCTGCTGGGGATGCTGAGGGGGGATGCCTGGCAGTGCCCCGACAAGGTCACTCCTCCTCCCCCTTCTCCAAGGCATCTACCTGGGGACAGGGTCTCTGTCACTCCCTGGTTATTGATTAATCAGGATAGTCATCTTCCTGGTTAGTGCTACCAGTACTGGGTACTCAATCTCAAGGGGTTTTGGGCGCCCCAAAAAAGCTACTTAGATGGGGGTGCTGTGGGGCACCCCAGCTGGGGATGTGCTCCTAGGTTTCCATTGCTGCCTGTCGCTGTGAGAGCTGGACAAGCTCACAGCTGGCACTGCCCTTGTTTCCGGGAGCTGAAGGTTCATCAGCTGATACTCCTTGCTTTCCTGGTGTGCTGCCTCTTCTGGGAAGGGCTCTCACTTCTGGCATGGGGTGCTGAGCAGCAACTCTCCCTGTCTGCTCCTGGTCCAGTCCAGGGTCCTCCCAGCTCACTTCCCCGTGGCAAAACCTTTAGAGACATGAACCCTTTGTTTTGCTCTGGTAGAAGAATTTGCAATACAGCTAAAAAGGTCCAAGTTTATCGGTGGTTGGTTATATGGCCCTGGCCTGGAAGGCTGTGTAAGTTTCAGATCCTC
This sequence comes from Rhagologus leucostigma, assembly GCA_013397725.1. NCBI lineage: Eukaryota > Metazoa > Chordata > Aves > Passeriformes > Rhagologus > Rhagologus leucostigma. The sequence goes on along the minus strand of VZTD01004411.1, from coordinate 2,277,455 downwards.
TCTGAATGCAGCTTCCTAGAAAACTGGGGGTTTGTTGCGACCGTTGCTCTCTCTCTCCCCTCTACTGATATTCTTCCTGTTTAGATAGTAGTAATCTATATTTCTAGATATGCTTATTTATTTTCAATCTAATATTTCCGCACATTTTCTTCATTTTGTATTTTTAAAAATTTTTTTCCTTAAACATGTTTTCAAGAGGGTGTTCTGCTTTTATGTGGATCATTCATTCTCCATGCAGTTTCTCTGAAATGCTTTCTTCCTCTGCTGCTTTCCAAACTGTCAGTGCCTCTTCAGCTTGATATTAATTATTTTGGGGTGTTTTTTACTTCTTTCTTAGAGATTTTAGCCCTTGGTTCTCAGTCACTGTCCAAAAGCAACCGAGAGTGTTCCTGGTGGTGCTGAGGTGACGGAGTGCTTTGTGCAGTCACAAGCTGCGTGCTGCCGAGTGAGACTCCTCGGGGCTATGCCGGAGCTGATCTCAGCATCTCCTGTTAGTCTATAATAGTGCACAATAATGTTGTGACTCTCGGTTTGCAGCTGTTTGCATTTGACCAGGACATGGAAAAAGAAACAGTAATTTGGGAGCGCATTTTTTTCCATTTTTTTTTTCCATCTGAAGAACAGCAAGTGGTCCAAATTTAGCCTGTGGTGCTTCTCTCTGGTCACTCTGCAGCACAGCTTGATCAACAGGAAAACAGGGAATTGTAGAGAAAAATAAGTATCAGTAGTGGTATTTTCAGATGTGAGAAGATCCTTATGACTGTAGGGGTTCACTGCTCTCTAGCTCAGACAGCATCGAATTGTCCTTTTGAAAGAAAAAAAAGACAAAGAATGGAAAACAATCTCTTTTGAGTCCCTTCTTATATTTCATGTGCACTCACATCTCCAGTGTTGTAGACCAAACCAGATGGAACCAAGTCTTATGTTAACTTCTTCCACCCTTTGAAAGATGCAAAATGCAAAGTCCAAATAAATCAACAAAATTAGATAAGAATCATGTTTGCAAAGTTGTATTTACAGTGCAACTTCTTTACCTCACTCCCTGCAGCCCTCCTGCTCTTAGGTTTATGCTCTATGTGAAGCTTTATAAGGCTGACATTTGGGATTTATCCCCGGAGGATTATCTTTGAAGCAACATACCACTTCTTAGTACTAAAGGGTTTTTTTTAACATCCTGCATTCATAATTCTAAGACACAAATAATACTATCAATATTAATGCACTGAAGACATTTTCTTCTGTACCTGAGGATATGTTACTACCCACAGAGATAAGTAGAATTTCATAAATATATACAAAAATCTTAACTTTTGTTATCATGACGTCTTCAGAGCTGTAATTGTAATAACACTCCACAGCACAGTATTGTTACTAGCTGCCACAGAGCCAGAAGTTACCTCTCAGGAAAAATTGACTCCATTGAATCACACACCTCTACTCACGCTGAGAAGATACTGAGTACACACACACATCTACATATAAATATATATATGTATAAATATATATCAAAGTGTGGTTATTCATTTAAGTAAAAATAATTTCCTCTTTTAAAAAATATTTTCATTTTTGTAAATATATAGTAATAGTAATAATAATAATGTAATTTAGGAAGAAATAGTTAAATAGTTGTGCAAGGGTGTGTTTAGGTTTCTATTGGCATACAGACGTTGTAGGCACTCCTGCATTTAGAAGGTGCCATTTATTCCTCTGCCTGCAGAAGAATATTGTCATTGTTTTGTGTCTAGACACCCTTATGAAAGAGGTGAATTACCACTAAGAATTCCTTGATCTGAAACAGATATACTGAAATCTGGAAAATTTTGAATAAAGGTGAAAGAGTAACGTTTAAATCCATTCATGGACAACTCACATGAAGGAAATAGGCTTAATTTAATTCTTTTCTGTTGTAAATCGTGGTTCTGATTATGTTCTCATTCTTGGATGTAAAACTGGAGCTTCTTTACCAACCCTGCTAAAACAGTTCTAAATTATAATAAATAAGAATTGCTAAAAGAATTAGGTCACTCGTGCTCACTACAGAAGAAAAATGTTTTAGAGGGCGAGACACAGTCAGTGGTGATAAACAGTTCTTAGTTATTCTTGTACACCTCTTTCTGTCCAAGAAGGTTGATCTGAAAGAAGAGTTTGCAGTTTCTGGATAAATTTAAGTTTATGTGACTCAAATACAACAGGGGTATTGTACTATTATCCACATTGATAAAGAGTTGGGTAAGTTGCTCTAATTATTTCCTTAATGCTGAAGAAAACACTAGTGCCCCTTGCAGCAGAGTGCTATTTATGCTTCCTTTATTTTTTCATAATTTTGTGTAGTGTTTGCTGTGGAGTCCTCAAGACTTTTCTCCAATATAATTATTAAATAGTAAGTATAGTTTTTATTAGTTATCTAATTCTCTTTTAGATACCACATAGAAATTAATAAATAAGGGTATTTGACAGAGGTATTTTATATTTTGACTATAAAATAGATAGAAATAACTGATGTACTGATTATCTATTTATATATTTCAAACAGGCAGCAACAGGACTAAAGAGAGCCCATTTAAAAGCTTTATTAAAGGCCCTAGGCAACAGATTTCTTCCTGTAATGTATTTTAGTACGCTAACTGATTTATGGATAATAGAGCTGCATGAGATGTTTGCAATGGAATTGGGGTCACTTGAAATTTACCTTGGTATCATCACAGAATGACACACCCTTCACCCAAACATCACCAGCTATAACCACTAAATCATCTGCGATGGGCTGCTGAGCCTGTGACATTCCTGTGTATACAATCCAGAAAGGTTCTCTGCATCGTCTGGTCCCCCGAGACTGCCTTGGCCTCACTTTGTGACTTTTGCTGGCTCCAGTGGTCAGAAACAACCTCCCGATTTCCAATCTCATTTTTTCCTGGTTGGTTTGTGCCTTTTGTTGTTGTTGTACCAATGTTGTGTTTTATCTGAAATAGCTTTTCCCTTTCTAAAGTTTACTCATCTGAAGAAGAGGAGCCTTGTCCTTCCTGAGGGTCTTGCTCAGTGAAGCAAACCAAGTTGTCGTAGTCCTCCCTACTAAACACAGTGAGTATCTCTGTTCATCCTAAAAGCTCTCTCCTATGTCTAGTCCAGTTTAAATTCAGCTTTCTTGTATGTAAGTGGCTGGAACTGTATGAAACCCCAAAGACTGTGTGTGTTTTGCTAGAGACACTACAACCTTTCACTTGCCTTTGTTGTGGCTGCAAGGTGTGGAGACATCTGTGAATACACACGTGCTTGTGTGGATGTACAAGTGTACAGGTTTATGTAAGCACACAAGTGCATCCACACACATCCACACATTGTTTTATGTGTTTGTTGCCAGCTGAGGAACTCTCAGATTGCAGCGCACATTTTTATTATTTTTGGTGAAGTGCATGCATGTCCTTGTGTGTTATGGTACTCCACTGGGATTCCTCCTGTCCTCATGACTCCCTCTCCCTGTGTGAGTCTCCTCCATACTGAGGACAGTGTACTTGGCAAGTTTTGTTGCCACTTGTCCACTTTTCATATTATTAATATTTCTAAAACTAAACCAGATCCAGTTCTTGAAAAATTTTGCTCATCATCTTTTTCCAGCCCATCATGTTCACGTTCTCCCTTCAAGCACCCTTATACCATGTGGCTTGTACTTGTTCTGCTCAAAATAAAATTATCTCATGTGTGGCTGTACAGCAGATGTTTCACAGATGTTTAGATAAATGAAATTTTGGTCTTAGTATTGCATAGTAATAATAGTTAAAAATATCAATTGTCGTTTCTAGGAAAGATGCTAGGCTCATCTGACACATATGTTGCATTGCTCTTCCATCCATCTTCACAGATTTAATTAGTTTTTCTTCAAAAATTATTCCAAGTTCTCTCCTCTTTTGCTTAAATTTGCTTAAGATCTCTACTCTCAGACTTGTGACTGTATGAGCCCAGTCTAGCATGGACTAACTCTGGTTCTGACTATCCTTCTGATACTGAGATGATGGCTGCTTCCCTCCCTGTGCGTGAGTTGAGTTACTGTATGCAAGAGCATATCCCTAATGTGCCTGTTGCCCATTAAAGAGCAAACAACTTTCTTGATGTGGTCAAAGACTTATATTTGTTTTGGGATAAGCTGGAAAAAGCCCTGATGAAGGTAGCTGTTTCTGCAGGCAGGCAATGAAAGCTGGAGGTAATGGAAGTTGGGATGGACAAACCACATCTGTAATTTCTGTCATTAAGTTTGTCACATTAAACCTGGAATGAAAATACCTCTTTCCCACAGTCTCCATCCCAAAGTAGTTGCCATTTAGCTGTTTTCTAACTGTGCCTATGTTTGGGACTTTGCCTACGACGTTGGACTGGTTGCAACCAGTGCTCTGGCTCTGTTCGTCATCCCTTTGCTCCCCAGACATACAGCCTATGCACACGGCGTGGGAGAAGGATGTAGGCTGGTGTGATGGTGCAGGCAACATGACTACCACTGATGAAGTAGCAAATATTGCTGCTGAAGCAGTAGAAGTCTTTAGGCACAGAGCAGGACAGGAGCTGCTCATACTCTTCGTGGAAGGTCGGGGGAACACATCTTTGCCCCGTTTCGCTGTTGGACCTGGACTGAAAATGGAGGCCTTTGTTTCTAATGGGGATTGCAGCAGTCAGATATGGGGGTGAGATGCAGGATCCCACCAGGTGGGGAGGATCACTCCACCCATGGGAAGCTCTGTGGGGCCCTTTGAGAAAATCTCCATAATGGTATCCCAAAAAGGGAAATGAAAGTGGATTCAGGAAATTAAAAAGCACACACAGCTGCTTCAAAAAATCTTATACCTTACTTTCAGCACATCCCTGCAGTATCAGTTGTGGTATTAGGTCTGTCTGAACTCTTTCATTTCCCTGTTGCAGTGTAATGATGGTTTGCTCTCCCAGTCAGCTCATTTTTAATCCCTTTTTTTTTGAGCTGGGCAAACCTTTTTAATTTTTTTTATAGTGCTTAATAATCATGTATGTTCAGTCCCCTAGGTGGTATGTTAATTCTTTTCTTTCATCTACTTAATTAGAAGATTTTGTTCTGCATAAAATATATGAGGCAGCTGGGGCAGGGTCTTATGAACTGTTAAGCATCCAATAGCTATATTAAGCAGTTTCTTAAGGCTTTGAAATTGTCTTCAGATGGTAGCTGTTGACAAACCCTGAAGTGAAGCACTACTTGAATATTCGCATTAAAACCGCCATTGCAGTTAAGTTAGTGATGCATGATTAATTGGCTTAAAAGCAATGGATTCATATGGAGTAAAATGCCCCTATGAAAATCAATAACATGACTGCCATTAGCAAGAGCATTACTTTGAAGATATTAAGGGCCGCAAATCAAATTTGTTAGCTGAAGAGTAACGGTGGCTATGTATACAAACAAAAGGCAGTTGTGTCTGCTACACAGCATGCAGGGTTTATAGTTCTTTCACATATTCTCTCTTTTCTCTTAATAGTCACAGTGATGGGATAGCATGAGAGTTACTTAAAGGCTAATAACAGAGACAAAGGTGCTACTTTGCTTCCACCCACCAGGTTTGGCCAGCACCTCTCGGTCCCTGGCACATGCAGGTGTGTAGGACTCGATGCTGTCACCCAAGACTGGCTCCCCCCTCTTTGCCACCCACATTCACACCCGTTTTATCTGGTGCTGGCAGCCTGGGCCAGCCCCACCACTGACACATGGGCAGCCTCAGAGTTTCACAGGGGTCTTGCTCATCTGTCTAAAAATTCAAAGGATTTTTTTGGATTATATAAGCATTATAAATACTGCTCCTCTCTTCTTGCATGCCCACAAATTCCCTTTTATGCTGTTGCGTAAAAGCCTCTCTGGGACTGAGAGTTGCTTGAATCCATAGGTAAATTAAAAACTGTATTGTGGTCATGTTTACAGTGGTACACAGGGAAATGGTACAGATTTCAGAGTCTTCCTAGGGTATATGCCCTGAATTAAAAAAAAAACAAACAACCAAAAAAAAAAAAATAAAAGCACTCCACTTGGGTGCATTTTTATGTCTTTCACTCGCACAAATATGCTGAGTGCCTGATTCTGCGTATCACTGCAAAAAGTAGAAAGCTGTCTGTCAGCTGGGGCACTATCCTCTTGGCTCAAAGCTGACATAAATGATGATAAGAATTTCAACTTGGAAAAGAAGGGAGCTGGATGGAAGGGACTTCTTTTATCTCCATACCTGAGGATCTAATGTAAAAAAAGGGAAAAAATCAAATAAGCAACAATATGGCAATCTATAATGGAAGTATAGAAGATGAGAGGCTGGACAGTACAGAGAAGGAAAGTGCTAATACTAAGGAGAACAGGGGGGATAAACAACTGCTGTATTCACTTAAATATAAACTAAGCTCAGATATAAAGCAATCATTGCTCTTTAAGGAACAGAATAAAATATTGATGCTCTTCTTAAAAAAAATTAGGAAGTATCTAATTAAGTAAATTATCAATTAACATGGCAAAACATATGTACTATAGAAATATTAAGCTGGGGTAGAGGTTCATGAATGATACTTAAAACTAACAGTAAGAGGGTTTTTGTGAAGTTTGTGGGTGACAAGAAGGTGGGGAGCATCCTCGATATGAGAAGATGAGGATATTGGGCAGAAAAAACCGCCTGTCCCAAAGAGGCAAACAATGTGATAAACATCAGTGGAATGAAGGGCAATGTCATTTAAAGACTAATGTGGAGAATTTGCACTAAAAAAATGGGACTTTATCAGCTAGAAATGTAAATGAGTAGAAAGCACTGGGTCACTGAGCCAGTCAGGATGAATATTGTCATCAGTGTGATCCAACCATGAAGGGCAAATCCAGGCTGAGGATATCCCTGATGACTTGTTTCCACTGGAGCGGAAGTGGCATTCAGGCTGGTGGCATCCCCATTCACGAAGGATGGAGGAGCTGCAGAGGACAGCCTGTGGGATGGATGTGGGAGGGAAAAGCATGGGCTTGGTTTAGTATTTCTGAAGCTGCAAAGAAATGTAATTATTCCCTGAAGGCACACCATGATGCTAAATTCTGGAGAAACAGGAAAAGAAAAGCTATTTAAGTCAAAGAATATAATTCACATAGAAACAACTGGAAATACATTTAGGCAGGATTTCATAAAGTATTTTCCTTATCAGTGTACTGAGGATCTGGAGTAGGATAGTGGTGGATGTAAAACCTGGTCATCATTAAAACAAAGTTTTGTCAGCTCATGAAATATTTTGACCAGCATATTTGGCAAATGACTGGTATTTCAGGCTCAGGAGCTCCTTTCTAGGCTTATATTCCTCTGACAGGCACTGCATAAAGCTAGGAATAGATGGAGAGTCTCATATCCCAGAAGAGACAGTGCTGCTGCTCTGTAACATCAGGTCCAGGCTTGTTGCTTAAAACTCAGCAGTCCTGGTCTTCTTCCTTAGAAATGGGCTTGCTGTGGGAATTGGAGGAGAAGCAAAATTGGTTTAATCTCATTTATCCACAGCCCAGCTGCTGTTTATCCCTCTGAGACAAGTGCCAAGCAACCCTCCTCCAGTGCTGCAGTAGTCTGGTACCTTTGTCCTTTGCTGTGTCTCCATGCTGCAAGTAGCAAGTGGGCCTTCTGTGGAGCATGTGCTATGCAAAGCATCCCAGCATATCAAACAGCCCAGAAATAGCCCAATAAAATTGTCCTGGAGCTAGGTGCAAGATTCAGATCTGGAATCTCCTCTCCCTCACTGCTGGATCTCCCCACTCCAGAGTCAGCTCCTTTGGCAACACTAGAGCTTGGCTGGCCCAGTATTCAACTGCAGGGGGAGGGAGGAAGACATCGTAGACCCCCGTGTGCTGCATGTGCCTGGCGTTTCCTCTGCAAGACAGTATCACCTCAGACTGTCATAATTCATGTTCGACCTCTTGCATCTTGGGAGTGTAGAGACAGACAGGTTGCAGTCTGCTGCAGACATCCTTTCTGCCTTCCCAAGCCACACTGGGAGGCACTCCTCCCTTTATCCCAGCCCATGCCACTGTCACTAGTTAACAAAACCTGCCTCACTATTTCGTTTTCCTGGTTTCAGTGACATAAGTGAAGCAGGAAACAGACTTCGAATTATGGAGGGATGGTTTTTTTAACATCTTCTGAGTGAATTGCTCCACCACTGGACTCTGGGAGTGCAGCCATCAGGCTGGCAGAGATGCCTCTGCATTGTGCTTCTGAGCACCTTTTTTGAAAAAAAACCCAGTCATTATTGAATCCTGAGGAGGAGGGAGGGAAGACAGATTTAATAAATTTTTTTGTCTCCTAAAAAAAGTGTGATTTGTTATCTGAAGGCAGTAATTCTAACTGGTGTTATTGGTATGCGGCACGCAGGGATCTTAGTGCTAGCACATCTTTATTAATGTTGTTATAAAAGCTTCTTTTGGGATCCTAGTTATCAAATGACTCTGACAGCAATTCATCCACAAAGCCCTGTGTTTTAATTTCTCACTATCTGAAAAGAAATGGGCTGGGTGGGTGGAAAGACTCCTATTTTCAGCTGCTTTGTCCTTTTCTTTAAAGCCTGGCACATTGCAAGCGTAAAGGAGGAACATTTAGGATTACAGCTGGAGGAATGCATCTTTGAAAAATAAATATCCTGCCATAAAAAGCATGTTATAAAGTGACAGGTACCATCTATTGATATAATGGAGTCTTTGATTCCCATAGTACCAGCCATTATAAGAAGCTGTACACAAGGCTGTGCGCCAGAGCCTTGAAAACCTTGTTGAATAGCAGCAGAGCCACAAATAGCAGCAAGGGATTTAATGGTAAAACACTTCACGAAGATTTTGCTGTGTGCACTGTGAAACAATAGAGACTTAATGAATACTGGAACCAACAAATGTTTCCTTTGATACAAATCAGAGACTGATCAGGGAAGCAGCTAATTTCTAGGACTTTTTCCCTCTTCAGTTCACTCTTTAGTCATGGTTATAAATAATTGCACAGGAGGTCCAGACCCAGAAGACTTTGTGAGCAAAAATTATCAGCTAATCCAAGTAAGTGAAAAAAACCTAATTTTTTAAAAAATAATATCTCATGGCAAGGCTCAAAGCTTTTCCAAATGCATGATATTACAGTAGAGCATCATGCGAATGTAGCAAAGTGAGTGCTGAGTGAATTATGCATGAGCTGAAAGTGGAAATGAGGAATGGTCTTGGTGGTTCTTAAAAAACATAGGCACATATATGTCTGAACTTTCCCTCCTCAGCTCATTGCTTAGCATTTGTCCAGGCAAATCTGTCCTTGCATCTCTTTTATCAAACCATGGAAGGACAATGGATTTTCTAGATTATAGCTTTGGGGGCCAAGTTTCTCCCACGTGGATCTTTTTGTGTGGCTGGAAAATGCCATTTCAGCAACACTGTGGTGTGATGGCCCTTGTTTCTGAGGAAGATGTATTGTTGCTTGCCTGCATCCTGGGAGAATAATTTCCTTTTATTAAAGATGCAGGATGATGCAATCTTTCAAATGGCCCCTTGCCTATTTAGAGGTGAAGGAAGTAGTAAGTTGTGGGCTGTGTGAGACTGGCTCTAATTGCATGACCAACACATGAAACATATCTGTAAGGATGTTTTTTCCAGACAGAATTTTTTTTTCCCTCACACTGTCCTGTCCCAAACCTTTTTGCTTTCCAAAATGATATCAAACCCTTTAAGTTTTCTGTGTTGCAAATGCAAAGTCCTTTAAATTACGTTCTAATGAATGATGGCTTTTTTGTGGTTTTGGTTTGAAAAGAACAAGATGTAGGTCTCAGGACTCAGTCCAAGCTGGGGTCCTGTCACAGTGTTTGTTATTAATATATATGTGTCTGTGCCAGCATTTTGCCAGTTAGGTCAAGAAGTCTTCTGTCGCCCTGAGTTTTGCAGTCTTTTGATGTTTTCATTTCTGGGATGGAGTTCTCACACACTTTCTGTAAATACAGTTAAGTTCTCATGCACTTTCTGTAAACATAAGTTATGTTTAGCTAACGTTCTCTTTTGTTTTCATTCTTTCTCCTGAGGCGGAGAAAGTTTGATGGTCTTTTCGTTTGACGAGTGTGGTTGGAGAGGCGGTAACTTCATCCTCCAATCCATGGTCATTCCTAAAAGCCGATTTATATGATGTGAAATAAACAACGAGGCCTCTTTTGGTGGTCTTGGCCTCTACCTGACTGAGCTGGGTCTGTGTGGTCCTTTCGTGTCTGAGTACAACAGTCTTCTGCTGGCCATTGCACTAGGAGGCAGGTTTTTAATCCAGGAACTTTCATGACTTAACCCTGTAAAAAAGCTTGCCAGAACTGTCTCAGGATTCTACACAAAAAAACCATTTGGAGTTGCTGTTTGATTGTCCCTAGTGTTCTCTTCTTTTACCTAGCTCTGTGTGAAACCAAGGTTTCTGCTGAGGTTTGGCACCGACATTTCTGCCGTGGGTGATAGGAAGCTGGAGCACTCACAGGATCCCTAGCTTGGGTACAGGAGAGAGGACCGTGGGATCCCCTCCAGCCCTCCTCTTCCTGCTGGCTACCCAAGCAACCTGCTCCTCTCCTAGATCCTTTCACAGAATCACAAAATGGGTCATGTTGGGGAGAGACCACAGTGGATCATCTGGTCCAACTTCCCTGCTCAAACAGGGTCATCCTAGAACACATGGCACAGGATTGTGTCCAGATGGTTCTTGAATAGCTACAGTGAGGGAGACTCCACAATCTCTCCGAGCGATCTGTGCCAGTGCTCAGTCACCTGCACAACAAAGAGGTTCTTCTCGTATTCAGGTGGAACTTCCTGTGCCAATTGTTTTGCCGTCAGTTTTTGCCCATTTCCTCTTGTCTTATTGCTTGGCACCACTGGAAACATCCTGTTGACACCCTTGCTTCAGATACTTATAGACAGTGATGAGGTCCCCTTTCAGTCATCTCTTCTTGAGGCCAAATAGGCCCAGCTCCCTCAGCCTTTCCTCATAAGAGAGATGCTCCAATGCCTTAATCATCTTTGTTGCCCTCCACTGGACCTGCTCCAGGAGCTCCATGTCTCTCTTGTACTGAGAAGCCCAGAACTGGACAAAGCACTCAGGATGTGCCTCACCAGGGCTGAGTAGAGCGACAGAATCACCTCCCTTGACCTGCTGGCTGCTTTTCCTACTGCACCCCAGGACACCATTGGCCTTCTTGGTCACAAGGGCACTGCTGGCTCGTGGTGAGCTTGTTGTCCACCAGGATCTGCAGGTCCTTCTCTGCAAAGGAAATAGAACATCAATAAAACTTCATAATGAATATGGCTTCTACTTCAGCCCTATATCCATCGTAGGGGGATTGAGAAGCCCTGGTGCAGAGCCTGGAGAGCAGTGCTCCTTGGAGGAAGATTTTAGCTTGGAGGGCTGTGGCTCAGGTGTCCTGCATGGCACTAAGCATATTCCTGGTATTTAACAACTTAAGAAATAATTACTAGCTGTCTGCAAACCCTCAAGAACTCTAAATGGCTGGGGAAGTAAATAAGGACCAAAGGGCACTAACACTACAACAGTTTTGTTCAAGAGCTCTCTACAATTAAATCCCCCCATACAAAGGGAAAGCAAGACAACTGGAAATGAGATAGTGAGTGAGGATCCCTGCAGTGAGCCATGCTTTAGAAATCACAGACAGCCAGTGATTATGGAAACCTCACACTATCCTAACAGGAATAAATAATTTAGGAAAGACCCATATTAAAGACTGAATTTCTCTCCTGGGCTCAGACAGATGGACTTCTTCCCTTGGGTAGATAATTTCTGTCTTAACAAAGTGCAGCCCCATCCAGCATTTCAGCAAAAAGTACCACAAGATTCACAGAGCTTTTTGTTTTCTCAGCAGCTAGTGCTTCACCCATACAAAATAAAGATAATATTGAATTAACCTCATCTGTAGTAGAGCATGTGCAAGCAAGCATGCTTTAGCTGCCTAGCTAGAGAAAAATGAAGTATTTCTTTTTCAGGATAAAAATGTATCTAGTAAAACAATTGCACTGGCTTGTGCCTTGCTGTTGGTTACATGGCAGCTCAGCTGAAGCCCCTCCTGCCATCGCTGCTGTCTCTGGCTGAACTTGAGATGGATGAGGGTGGGCACAGAGGTGTTTCTGAGTGTCTCTGTGCCCACACAGCTCCCATTGCCTGGCTCCAGGGCTCTGCTCCTGGCACTAAAGGATATGGGGAAGAGGAGGAGAGGCTGCTCCTCTCAGGGGGTTCATATTTCATCCCTCGTGGCAGAGCTGGTGTCCAAGAGCACAGGGCAATGCCCACCATGTGCTGTCACTAAGGGATAACAGAGCACATACCAGCAGTGCAATTTCTTTCCCAAAGTTTCTGTCTCTCTACAGCACAATAGACTTACAAGCTACTTTTCTGCAGCTGAATTTTTTTTCCTGGACTACACACATTAGTAGCTGCAGCATGTACTGCCAAATGAAGAGACTGGGGGAAAAAAAACCCGTGGATGCCAAGCAATCCATCTTAAAAAGCCACCTGCATGTAGGAAATAAAGGATCTAGGAGTGCCTGAAAGCTAAATTTTACCATAGGAGAAGGCAACATGTAGAGTTTCAGCAACTTCTTGCCTCTGCCCTGGTTTTCTTTTCTCTTTACTTGACTTGCCCTTTATATCCTTTTCCACCTGCCCTTTCCTATAATTTTCCTTTTTCCCTTCACATTTGCATTCTTAAAATAACCCTAGTAACAACAAAAGTGAGAACAAGAGGAAGAAAAGTAGTACTGGAAGGAGGGTGCAATTGCCTCATCCTGTAGCTCATTGACACATTCAGCTCTACTCTGGGCTCCTCCAGCTGGATGCTTGCTGGAGCAGGATACTGGTTACACTGGCCAGCTGCACAGAATTACCCCATTTTCTAGGTTTTAAGGCACTTCTGTAGCAAGAGCAGAGGTGGTGTTTTATGTATTACCTTCCTCCCAGTTCCAACACCCCACATCCCACACTCTGGGAAGTCAAATCCACAATGATCATCATCAGACAATAAGCAGAAGCCACGGGATTACTCAGGCTCCTGGGGAAGCAAGGAAGGGAACAGAGGCACTGTGGGTTAAACAAATGATGGTAGCATGATGGCAGTGAGAACACGTACAGTAGAAGGTTGTTTGGCCTTGTGGAAGGGTTTCTGCCTGCCATTTTGAGGTATGGATCTCAGGCTGCTTAAATGAGAGCAGCTGTCAGACAGTTCCTTATCACAGACGTTTGCCTGCAATGTTGGACTGAATTCCTTGATTAGAAAGTCCATTGCTGTGAAGGGACTATCCGGGAGCTTACGTCGTATTTTTATTACTTGCAAATAGCTGTTAAAACATTTCCTCCTGCAATTCCAATTTATTCAAAATTTTCAGTATTCTCTCTTGAAGTAGATTAAACTGCATATAGAGTCCTTTAGATCAAACATTGGGTAGTTTCCAAAGAGCCATAAAGCTAAGGTTGCAGGATGATAACAGTCATTTGTAAAAGTAAATATGATAAAATGAACAGCTGCTTGCATGAAGTAGCACCACAGACTTCCTAATGACTAGCTCAGTTCATTTGGGGTTTCAAAATAATTTGAGTTCTGCTTGTCTGAGTGCTGTTAATTGATCAGAAAGTAAAGCTAATCACTGCTTGTTTTTCCCATGACATATATGCTTTAATAAATTATTGCTTGCAACTCTTGCAGTGTTACTCATTATTGACTTCAGATACATCAGCTCGATGGATGGAAAAGACTGCTTACCAGAACCATTAATATCACACTGAGGTTTTCTGAGGTTCTCTGCAGGATGTTTCCTCTATGACAAGCTCCCATCAATGACCCAGCAGTTTTCAGAAAACTGCCAAAATGTTTTTCCTTATAATATGTTCCAGGAAGCCCTTCCTAATAGAACAGTTTTCATGTGCTGAACGCATTTGGTTGGCTATAGGTAACCAATAAATATATATCCTTGGATTTCAGCTGCTGATAAAGGTTTACTACATTCTTTAAAATAGCAGACATTTGTATGCAACACTGGCATGTCTGAAACCATTAACTGCTGCTTTCTGGACTTTCTTAGCAACTCTGCTCTCATGACAGCCTCCAGAGAAAAGGCACTTGACTTAGGAAACCCTCTCTTCTTGGAAGAGTCTCATACAAGTTTGGAAAACTTGTTCCAAAACTTGCAGAAAGCACATTTCTATGACACTCAAGAAAATGTTGGATGGGAGACTGGGGGAGGATGGAATGAAATAGGGACAAGGAGAAAGGAAAAAGAAAAAGAGGCACTTAAAAAGAGAGGTAGGGGGAAAACTGCTGAAAAGGAAATGAGATAAGAAAATATGAAAGGAAAGCAGAAGAAGATGAAAAAATAAGTAGCACATATGTTTATTTTATAGGAAGTTGGCTGACAGGCTGAATTTCTGGTCTGGTCAGGGAATCAAAATTATGGTGGGCTCTGGATGAAAAGTGAATAGCAAATATCCTAAATTAAGAACTCAAGAGACTGAAATCTGTTTGTAAAACTGTTTTGGAACAACAAAATACAGTATTTTAAGACTGAAGTTTGTTGATGAATAATTTGCAAGCAGATAGCACGCTAAATGTCTTGCATAAGAAAGGACTAGAAAATACTTCTTTAGAAACGCTGATGAAATGAAAGACTATGTTCTGTTATCAACTCTCCTCATTTTGCATTTCATTTGAAATAACATGATAAATAACTTTATGCCATTAAAAATGATATTAGGTTTTCCTCTCCTGCAAGCAACTGTCCAGATCTCTTTGTGCCTGGCGCTGATTTACATGATCCTTATAAACTTCTTGCATGACAAATGGTAAATTCATTTTTCAGAGGTGACTTCAGCTCCACTTGTGATGGGAATGTGAGGATGGGGTAATAAGAGGAAGGACTGTGTGGAAATGAGAGTTGGTACCTGGGGGCCTTGTGCAGTACTGCTGTGAGGCTTACTGACCTTATGCTCACTGAAACATGACATCTTGGAGGCACCATATGACTACTGCAACATTTATTCAGAAAGCATGGTCTTTCCAAAATGCATCAGCAGAACTATTGTGATTTTTTAATAAGAGAGGATGTTTGAAGAGAAGAGGATGAGCATTTTATTTGATAGCAACACCAATCCCTAAACAAGTAATTGACTCTGCTGTTATCAGCCTGGCATGAAAAGCAGCATCTTTCAGAGTCTTGACAAATAAAAGAAGTGCTGGTTTTAAAATTGGCTATTTTTGTTGTTCAAAATTTAATAGAGGGGATCCTAAAAATGGGAGAATCTGTCAGGACACCGAATACACCCATTGATGCATTTTTGGTCAGGTGGGTGGTGCTACAGGGAGCTGGGGTGATGTTGGGACCAAGCCACCCGTGGGGCCAGTCCATCCCATATCTGGGTGCAGCCCATGCCCATGCCACTGTGGGGCAACTGAGCCCAATGGTGTATGGCAGTGTCTGCGTTTGGGAGGGATAAAAACTGCCCCATGGATCTCAGCAAGAAGGATACCACAACCTTAATACCTCGGAAACTCTTATCTATCGTGTATCTATTGTGTCTTATCTCTTACCTGACTGCTGGTAAGAAAGTACTAGGCTTTCCTACACTGTATATAGATTCAGTGCAGCAAGGTGGAATTTTCACCCTAAAATTAATCTGGGATAATTCCTGAGCCTCTCTCATTGAAAACCTCTTCCCCTGATTTTAGCCATTTTTATTCTATCAGCTTCAAAGGAGATATGCAGTCCTGATTGGCATCACTGGCTCTAGAGCAGAAATGCATCCCTGGTTTCTAAGAGAATGGTCTCCATATTTCATCATAAAGTCTTCTACTAGGAAACTGATTGCTTGCATGATAGAGCTCTGAATTATAAAACCTGTGAGAAGGGGTATCTGTCAGAACAGATTTGTGCTTTTTTTCTATTCTATAAATCAATAAAAGCAGTGAGGAGGTGAGGAAAAGCTTTAATTCAGTATTATGCTTTCACAGAAATAGAAAAACTCAGCATTGTACACCACAAACTGATCTAGTATGTGCAGTTTGCCAGGCTTTGTTACAAGGTGGTTATACATCTCTGGATCATGATGGAGACATGTAACCACTCTGCCATACTTCAGAGAAGTCTGACATGTCAGTGGGGAGAAGGTAGCTAAAATAACAGCAATCTCTGCTTTAAAAACAGGTCTGTGCTGCCATCCAGATCAAAGGTGTATGCAGAGCGAATGGTAGTGAAGGTGTTTTGACTGGTTACCTTTTGTGAAGGTCTTCATGTCTTTGCAAGAAACTGTAGGAAGAGCAGCGGCACTCAGAAAGAAGGCAGCAGTATTGGTCCACCAAGGGAAGCTATGACACAAAACTACCATGAAAATAAGCAAAAATACAGCAGGGGTGATCATTAACTGGCAGGGCATTCCTTGCATTACTTTAGAGCTCACAGAAACAGAACTTAGCTAGGTCTTGGTGAGGAAACAAAGTTGCATTGAAGCCATCTGACTCTATCACAATATTTCCTCTTTGATGATGTTAAACTGCAGTCTGGAATCTGGTCAACAGGTTGGTTCAGAAAATTGTAAGAGCTCAAAAGACCAAAAGCATAAACAGAGTGTGATGAGGAGAAGTAATTAGAATCAGGTATCTTGGATTCTCACCATTAGCAGAATATTGCAGTTCATGGATGGTTAAAGCACTGCTGGATTCACAAAAACAGAGAACTGTTGAAGTTGGAAGGGACCTCTGACAATAACGTGGTCAAACCTTCTGCTCATGCAGGACCACCTAGAGCCAGTTTCCCAGGACTCTGCCCAGACAGCTCTTGAGTATCTCCAAGCAGACAACTCAGCCTCTCCAGGCAACCTGTGCCAGTGCTTGGCCACTCTCACAGAGAAAAAGTTCCCTGATGTTCAGATGGAATATCCCGTGATTCAGTTTGGGCCTTTTGCCTCACCAAACACAACTGGAAAGAGCCTGCCTCTGAGCTCTTTGCACCCTCCCTTCAGATAGTCATACACATTGATGAGATCCTCCCTGAACTCTCTCCCCTAGGCTGAACAGTCCCAGCTGTTTCGGCCCTTTCTCGTAACAGAGATGCTTCAGTCACTTAGTGACCCTGTGTTGGACCCTCTCCAGCATGTGCATGTCTCTCGTGTACTGGGCAGCCCAGAACTGGACACAGCACACCAAATGCGGCCTCACCAACGCTGAGCAGAAGGGAAGGATTGCCTCTCTTCACCTCCTAATGCAGCCCAGGATAGCATCAGCTGTCTTTGCAGCAGGGGCATGCTGCTGTTTGTTTGGTGTCCACCATATGCCACTGGTCCCTTTTTTTGTGCAAAGCTGACTTTCTCCTAAAACATGGGAAAGGCAATGCTGAGTGGCTAAGGCTGTGCTAGTGATGGCCACTCATTGCTGCAGAAACACTAGCACTGCAGAATGGGCTAACATGGACAGGCTGCCATCTGCTATACTGCAAGGTGGGGACCTGAATTTATTGTGTCTGAAAAATGAGTTATAGTTCAAGAGTTGCATGTCACTGTAGTGTAACAGTGTGTACCATGAAGAATTTCCTTTCTGCCTCTTACAGTCATTAATCTCATGCATGGAAATCATGGGCCTGCCAGAACAGGAGAAGAGCTGGAATTATGATTCAGCCAGAGCCTGTGCTCCACTATTAATATATGTTCCATTATTACCAAAATATAGAGCCTGCTCTGGAACCAAAACTGTTTCTCTTCATCTGGATGGAGATAAATAACGAGGGGAGAAAGAGTAGCTATACAGCTATTTTTTAAATTCTGTGAATACTGTTTTTTCAGAAAGAATTCTTAAACCTGTAACATCTTATATTCATGAAGAGATTACCACCAGCATGTAAATGAGATATATAAAATCTTAATCACTTTATCATTTATAAATATGACTTGAGATTTTAATGTAATTACATTACACAAAATTCCATAAAATACAGGTGAATAGTTTATCACTTAGATGATGCAGCCAGATGATGCAGCCTGAGGAGATTTCAAAGTGAATTGTAAAATCTAATTTTATTTGAACTTTTTAAACAACAAGAAACATTTTAACATATGATTCCTGATAAATTCTTCCTGAAATTCCAAAACATAGACAAACTGAGTATGACTAATTGGATTGGGGCATACTAAAGCTGAGAGAGGAAAGGGGAAATACTAACACTGATCACAAGTTAGTGTTAGGCTTAGTGTTCAGAGAACCTCAAAGGCTACAGCTCCAGGGTTTGGGACTGGAAAAGGCATATGAAGGTGAGCACGACACTGCACAAACATTGATCTCCACATCTATCTAAACTGGGCCACCCATGGTACTTGGGGCTTCAGCCAGCAAATTAGGGTTAGAGTTAAGTTTAGGTTTCAGAGAACCACAAAACCTGCATCTCCAGGGACACTGGGCCTGGAAAAGGTATGCCATGGAGAGCATGGTACTGCACCAATGCTTATCTCTCCACATCTTTCTCTTCTAGGCCATCCATGAAACCTCAGCATCTCTCCGAAGCTGCCATTAGGGTTTAGGGCTCACATGCAAGGAGGGACCCATCTGTCTAAAGGGTGCATCTTTATTGTACAAGCTTCTGTGACCGGACAGTGGCAGCTTTGATTCGTTACTGCCTGTTCCCAGACAGATCGTCTACCAACTCACAGCAGCAATCTGCAGAATATCAAACAGAAGACACAACCTAATGGCTTTCCTTCACTTCATCAAAGTCTTTGGTCTGATCTGGTTAGGCTTGCAGGAAAGGGAAGAGTACATTACATATTAATGGCTTTTTTCTTGATAGCATGTGCAGTATAAACAAGGTGTACATAGCATAGCCAGCTTTTAAACCATTACTGGTCTGAATAGAACTTGATTACCAAAATAAAATTTTAACCTAAAAGATAAGAAGGCAGCTTTGCAATGGCTCTGTCTTTCATAAGTGTATGTACCCCGATTTTTCATCTGATCAATGTATTTCTTGTTAAAGTTGGCATTTAATCTAAGAGATCCCAAGCAAACTCCTTTAGAGACACAAAGGGAGAGGAGTAGGGGCAGTGGGTGCTACTCCAGACCATGGTGGGACCCCTCATTAGCCCTTTCCTGAAGCGGATGTGACCTTCTTGTGAAGCCTTTGTCTCCTACCAAGGCAGGAAACAAAGAACTTTTTAGGTGGAGGTTGATTCTGGCTGAAGACTGGTGAGACTGAACCCCAGGAGTCACTGCTAGCACCAGTAACCACAGATACTTACATCCTCTCTCGTGTGTTACTTCCCTAGCTGCTACGCCTCCTTGAATTTCATTTGCAACACTGTAGATCCCATTTCACTGTCTTTGGGAAAGTCTATGACCCACGTCCTCTGGGACACAGAGACTGCTTGATTTGTGACCTGACCTTGCATGCTGCTTCTTACGAAGAAGAAGGGCTGCAAAGTGGTGTGCTCTGAAAGGAGCTCTTGAATTTTTGCATTTCATAGGGATTCAAGATGTGTACATACCTGGTAGGGGTTGATTGACCACATTCATAGCAGCCCCCAAGGTGTGGGGTGGAGATGAGTTCTCTCATCTGGATAAGTACCCAAGGTACTGCAGAGGGGGAAGGGAAATCCTGCTCCAAGAGGCAGAAGAAATGTTTCTATGTGAACAGTTTTTATTTTGCTTCCCTTCGGTCTTTAGAGCACAAAAGGAAATGCTCATTTAGACACACAATATTTACAGGAAGATTGCAAAATCTTTTAAATAGTTTCTGTGCTAAATTAAGATGGACCAAAGTGCAGTGTCAAATTTTTTCTGTTTTTCATATTTAATGAATTCTTTATTTGTCTGTTTATTTCTGTTTCTTGAATGTTTACTGAGTACATTAGGGAACTCAGCGAAATGCCGTAACTGCAAACATCCATCTCTGACAAAATGTTATATCATTTCACAGCTTCCACCTTTACTGGAGCTGAGCCATCTTTCATTTTCTTTACACAGTAAGCAAATAAGACACAAAAATAAAGAAAATGTTATTTACAAATGATCAAATCACATTTCATCTAAATTCAGCTACGTGAAACTACTCATATACTTAAAATTAGGTGCACACTCAAGCCTACATCTGAACTTAGGCCTAGAAAATATGTGCACTCCAAAACTCTCACAAACGTGTTGCTGTCTTCGCAGCCTGTCTGCTGCCCAGCTCCTGTCCTTTCCTTTGTTCTGCCTTCCCCTCAGGAACTTCTCCCAGCTGTGGAGGCTCAGGAGCTCACAGGGCCTCCTCTGTAGCAGTGTGTTGGACCAAGACTGCAGCAGCTCCGTGGGCCAGAGCATGCAGCAACCTGTCAAATAGGGAGTGGGTAAATGGGAGCAATCCTGCCCATCTTTGTGTCCCAGCTGCCCACTATTATGACAGACGGACACTGAACCTCCCACCTTACCAGGACGGTGTTGCAGGTGAGTTACTCTGGTGTAATTTACTGCTGTCTGAAGTGCCTCTCTGAAGCCATGGGAATGCCACATCATGGCCATTCATGCGTGTGGATGTCCTTGTTCTTGTACTTGTTCCCATGGGGTAAGGTCTTCTCTGACTGCCCTTTGCAGCATCCAGCACTCCCTTATCTCTGTGGGGAAACGTCACACTGCTTCCCATCCCACAAATATGCTTCTGGGAGCACAGTTCCAATAATAAGGCACACATCTAAACAAATCAACAGACATCCACATCCCCCTTTCTCTCCTCTTTCATTCTAAGTATATCAACTGATCCTAGGGTGACTAATGCCCATGAAGACACCTCCCCTTTATCCACAGCTGTAAATTCCTGTTTGGCTCCATGCCATTAACAACCTGGGCAGGCTTTGATGGGGAGCACGGAGGAGCACAACACCCTAATCCACAAGTTTTCAAAATGAACATGGTGGGGCTGTGTATTGGTTTGAAAACAAACCAGTGGGAGATCACAAGTCAGGATTAAAATTAATAGGAAAAAAACTAGAAATAAGTGAAACAGTATAAGGAAAAGCACTGACAAAGTCAGATACAACCTGACACCCTGTTAGGGTGGTGATAGCAGTCCAAATGAAGTAGTTCAGTTGAAGCAATGATCCTATGGAATGTCTAGTCTCCAGCTGAAGGTCCAGTAGTACCTCTTGTCCTCTGGTAACCCAGTAGACAGGGCTGAGTTAGGCAGTTCTAAGGGCAGGTTATATCCAGGTGGGAATGCTTGGCTCCTCCCTCCTGGGTGGAGCATCTCACAATAGGATGAGATAAGTCCATGAGTCATGTGGTGGTTTCTTGATGGCCCATTGTCTGTTATCAGGGGTGGGTCATTAGCAGGAGATAACAGCTAATGGCCCACAGCTGGTGGTAACAGAATACTTAAATACATCTATATTGTAACCTAGGACAGGCTGGGATCTGTTGGAGCTGCTCATGGTGCTTGCACCATAAGTAACTGTTTTGTGGTGCTCCAGCTGTGATGGCAGGTGTGTAAGAGAGGGGAATGCATGCCTTTCCAGAAGACAAGCTTCTTGTAGGAGCCATGCTTACCACAGCTGGTGGAGACGTTATGCCTGGCATAGTCCTCCACTACAGATTGTAAACATTCCTTTGGCAGCATCTCAGGCTGCAAGAAAAAGGAAGAGCTCGTGAATCCCTCACCTTCTTCTTTCTGCAAGGTCAGTGATCCTGAGACCAGCCTTTTTTAATGGATAAGGTCGAATTCCAACTAGCTCACGTATGACTGCTCTTCGGTAATTTTGCAAGTAGTAGTACCAAAAGTCCCTCTTTAGGACTAGAGCACCCTTGAGATATTTCCTCTGGAAGCACAAAAGAAGAGACCATCCCTGAAATGCCCCCCAGCCTACTGAGTTAGAAACTCAGGAAGTGGCTCAGCATCTTGATGGGTAATGTCCATTTCCATTGGGTAAATACCACCTCAAAACATTTTCCCCAGTATGTTTGCAGTGGATTCAGTCATCATGTGTGGGATTTTCTTTAAGGTATGATTAGACACGTAAAGAAGTGAGTATGAACTGGAGTGCCACATCAAAATTTGTGGTGCTGAAAATAATTCCAAGGAGATTTAGAAATTGGAAACACCCCTAATATCTACTGCTAGGATGAAATCTGAGCTGAGAGGAGGTCTTTCTATAAAGTAGGAAACAATGATGAACTGCATCTCTACCAAATGCTATTATTATTTTTCCACATTGAGATGCCATATTGTCTCCCAACAAAAACGACTAATTTAAAAAATGTGGGATTTATTTTTGTCTCCAGTTTTGAAACAAATCAATTCTGGACCCATTCTTTTTTCAACTTCTATTCGTGGGCTTGTTATTTAAAAGGAGGTGAATGGATTAAACTTGGCACTTATTTCCCATTTGTCATGCCTGCTGCTTTGAGGAATGTTATTTCCCTGCAGTTTTGAAAACATTCTCTCCAATCTAAGGGGAGACTATTTTGTTTCTTTAACTGCAGTTTCCACTGGCTCCTTTTATCCTGTGGTGTGCTGAAGACAATCAGCATTTTGTAAGACGAGATCAGTGTTTCACACAATTAGACAATGTCTTGGCTCATCAAGAAGGTGGTGATCCCAAACCTCTGTGTTTATACTGATATATTTTGATGTATTTGGCTAGTTCTGGTTGTGTATTTTGTGTATAATCCTTACTATATGCATAATAAAAATATGTAAAAAATTGCACACTTAGAGGATCTGAAATGAAATATTACTTTTCTTAGGCAGGCCTAATGAAAAGCTACTATTTGACATCTTCTCTGTCTTCCTCTCCTCCCTGTGGCTTTCCTAATTAGAAGGTTTTTCTAAAAGTGAAATGTGCACTTTCAGACAATGTTTCTTAAATTATGCATGTATTGATATTGCTTACATCTTCCTTTCCTGTTTATTTCTGAATATTCAACTGAACTGCAAGTTTCCTCTTTCTCCTGTGCTTATGCTGTTTTTGCTTCCCAATCTCTATTGTAAATTATGAACCCCGGAAAACCATTTTTTATAATATGCACTGACATAAGTATCATAGATTTACAGATAGGCACCTGCCTATAAACTTAGAATATGTTAGTCAATTTTGCTTCATCTGAGACGTTTAAGTAGGTATTCAGAAATTCTGAATAACCCATATGACTTTGGGTAGATGCTCTGAGGATGCATATCCAAATAGCTGTGCTTTTGCTTATGCCGCCTCAAGCATGTCACAGAAAGAATCTTAATATTAATAATAAAGCAAAGTTAGAAATCAGAGTGTCAGCCCTCAGTGAGACTTTGCTTGTGCAGTGAAGCCCCGTCATGAATTTCCTGAGAGCAGTCTCCTCGGCAACAGCAAGGCGAGTATGGCAGCACCAGCTTCGGAGGACATCAGGGATGGGCCTCTAAGCTGAAGGCTGCTTGACAGTACAGGCATGGGGGGACCTGCCTGGCATCCTCTGCGTTCTGGGGCCAGTGCTCTGGCTCTACACCATCTGCCTCTGCCCATTGGTGGTTTGCTACAGGCAGTGCAGCATCCCTTTCCAGGAGAAGACCCTAACGTGAGTTGGTGTGTTCCTGTCCTGGGCCAGGCTGCCTGACAGGGCAGGCAGAAGGGGGTTCAGCTCCAAGCCTTTCCATGGCCACAAGCTTCCCACAAACACCAGCACTTGGAGCATCTCCAGGTGGCTATCATGGCACCAGGTGCCCCACAAACACCAGGTGTCCCAAAAATGCTATAGCCATGTCCACCCCCTGGGTTAAGCTGGGTATGAAAAGCCCCACAGTCATCACCATCTGCAGGATATGGATCCTGAAGCCATGCTCTTTGAGAAACTTTCTGCTTTGCCCTGGATCAGCAGGTTTCCCAGATGTGTGCAGCCAGCAGCTCTCGGCAGTTTTGAAACCTAGTTTTGAAAGGATCCCAAACAGCAATCTTGATTAATCATTTCCCTTTCCACTCTTCTCCTTATCAGCTGTCTCACACATCAATCCCTCCTGAACTTTTGTCCTTTATTTTTATCGCATGCAATATTTGTCTTGACTTATGTAGAGTGCAGGCTTTCTCAGAAAGGGAATGTGCTTTATCTGCTTGGAAGAAATGGCCATGGAAATGTATGGCACCATATAAATTCTTTGTAATGCTAATAACACAAAATGTGTGTGAAGTTTGTGTGGTTTATGGTTAGTAGATTTCATGGTGACTAAGTTCTTTCTATCACTTGAGATGACAAACACCCTTTTTAAAGATCTCAAAGCATCTCAAACCCCTCCTTCAGCTTCTTGTACTTTCATAGGAAGATAAGGCAATGCATCTTTTTTATTTTTCTTTTTGTTAATGTCAGAGGCCTGGGGAAGGGCAAAGTGTTGCATCTGAGCTGAATGTATCAGCAGAAGTCACCCAATAACATTTTTAAGTGTTAGTGAGGAGAAAGATAGAAATTATGAGACAAAAGGCCTGAGGTCATGTTTTATTTATTCCACTGTAAATCAGGAATCAATTTTCTAGTGAAAAATTGTCCAGCACAAAGTGTTATCAGACTTAGGCCCATAAAGACCTGAACTGTAGGCAAAGCTTACAATGGACAGTGAGGAAGAAAAGGGAATTGCAGGAGAAAGAAAAGAAATACGAAATATCTATTACAATAAAGATTGCTGGAAATGTATATAAGACCAATGAATTGGAGCTGTATCTGTTGCAGGAGGGGTACTGTATCTTTGGTATTACCAAAGCATAACACAGCCAAGAAAATGATGGACTTAAAAGTAGAACTTACAGAAAGGATGGGCCAGGTGATGTGGAAGTGTCATTTAACCTAAGAATAATGTTTGATCAAAGAATATTAGAGCTTTATGTGCCACAGAAGACACTGACCAAAGTTGTGATAAGAAGGAGGAACACATTAAATTTAGTTTCAGTTGGTTCTTAAGAGAAACTTATGTGAAATTATTCCACCTCCACAAGTTTTAGCAAATCACTTCCACAGGCCATTTTCTGTATAATAATTTCTGCATAAAGCAGTAGTAATTGAAGTAATTTCTCTGCTTACTGAAGTATCCTCACTCTCATGTGTTTTTCATAATTAAAAGACAGGCTGCCTTTGTCAATAGGTAGATGTCCTTTAAAATGCAGTTTAGTATTATTTAGGTACCCCTGCACAAAGCTGATAACGTAAAGCCAGTAACTTGGAACATTTCTTTGAGAGTATATCTTCTCTATGCCTCAATATCAAGAGCTTATTTCTCTAGTATTTTGTGCTAGAATTCATCAATCAGATGTTTAAAAATATGATGAGTTTAAATTTTATGTTTTACACTTCCCAATGATGAGTTGTTGCTATACCCCTAGTTTTGCTAGTAATTCTCCAAAAGCTCTGACTGACAGCACTAGAAATGTCAACTGCATATTTAAAATCACATTTAGTATAGATAGAAAGCATGAAAATTCGCCTCTTAGTCTATCCCATACCTCTTCAGGCAAGTGTTTCTCTGTGAAGGTGCAGTTTTCATTTTCCATCCATTGAGCCTTTGGCCACTTCTTGGAGTCAGCAAACAGAGCCTATGTGAAACAGTAGACTGAGACAGTAATCTAATTCTGCAACAGCAATCTTTGCTACTGGCATTCTCAGAATCAGTGACTCTCTGGCAGGAGACACTAAGCTCAAAATACAGTCTTATTATCAGTCCCCTGAGCCAGACACTCCACTAACAATTTTTATTAATTTATCTCTGCATTATGCTACTACTGCTAATTATTGGGTCTACAAATTGTGGTTTTACTATCACTTTGCCCCCTTTACTACCTGCAATTTTCAGCCTGTCCATAACTCTTCCTGACTCCTATTCTAAACTGGCTTTAATACAAGACCCTTTTCTTTTCATATACAGGCTCAAATTTTCCACTTGTATAGGCAAAACTTCCTGGGCATTTTTCCGGTGTCAGATTTATTTGCCTGTAGCACCCGATACATCAAAAATGCAGAGGAGGATTTACATGAACACTTACCCTTGCATGCTTCCAATTAGTGTTTATGAACGGGGATTTTGCAGGGCTAATTAGATAAGGAATAGGACATACAGGCACTTGAAACCAAGGATAAGATTCAAATCGAATGAATCATCTGTGACTTCTTTTGGACCATGACTTTGAGAGATTGTCATCCAAACTGATGCTTAGGAGTAAACAGAGAGTGTACCTCCAAGCAGCCAAATCTCTACCTGCAGTAATTGAATAGATACTCTCTCTAAATATGCACCCTGTAGATAGACACACACCACAGCTCAAATAAATCAAGGGAAAGTAGGAAGCTGACGGGCCATCAGAATACACAGCATCAGTCTCCCAGGGGGTGTATTTGTGATAAACCTTTACCTTAGGTGCTCCTGTGTATTAGGAAAGCAAATGGAGAATTCTGTTCATTCACTGCCAGCACAGAGGAAAACTTATCTTAATCTTTGGGAAGGTGCTTTTATACACCAGTCTAATCCATTGTTGTCTCTCTGCTCCTACAGTGCAGCTTGTATCAATACATCATGCAGATTTTTTCCTCCTACAGCTCTGAAAGCAAGCTTCTGTGCACACTGCATGTTGATCTGAGGGGAATGACTATTCCAGGAGGTTAGGACATTTTAAAAGGTTTTTGACTTACTCCCATTCAGAGCAGTGGCAAATGTCTTTGATCCCTGGGGAGTTAAGATAAAGCCCAGCATTTCTGGCAAAGAAGTTAACAACGTAGAAATTAAATGCATCGTAAACTGCAAATTTCCCTCCAGCGATATTTTTCTTGGGAAATGACATACTATGCCTGACCCATTCTTACACGTTTTACACAAAGAGAAATGCTCCACTGTCCTCATCCAAATGGTAGAGACAGGTGCCAGTACATGTAACAGTCTTATTCAAAAAGGGGTGAATTATCACAGGGTAATAAAGAGTGAATGTTTTGGGGTTTTTTAGCATAATTGCTGCAATCAGATTTCTCCTAGCCCTGAGCATCTTGCATATAGACATATATTGCAAACCTAATGTCACCCCTGGGTTTTGGCTATGATCCTCTGCTGCTGCTTTCTCCATGGTTTTAGCTGCTCCCACGCAGAGCCCCATTGCCTGCTCTTTGGGGCTGTAGGGACCCCACACTTCTCTGCTGCTCTGGTGCTGCAGTTCAAAGTCACTCTGCTGAGGAACTAGGCTCTCTAGTGCACCGCCCTAGTTCTTATCATTCTGTCACAGCAGAATGTTATCAAAGCAGGGATTTTCTTTGCCTAGCAAAGAAGGCACAAACTGTGGTCATTAGCTCTATCAATATACCAAAGCAAGCGAAACAGTGCAGAACTACAAAGAGCGTTTGTTTTTCTGTATCGGAGCATTATGATAAAATATGCATCCTCAGTTATTAGATAGCTCATGAATAAATATATTATTATGCTAGGCATCACATGCTTGCTCTCTTAAACAGTCTTCAAGTTATTGTTCTTAAGACCATGAGTTTCAAGATATGCCATGGTTTTATGCAGAATCAGCTTAGAGGGAGAGGGAATTGCATGAGCAGCAAAATAGTTTGCTCTCTGCCGGAGGTGCTGATTTGCATCAGTCCCTAAAGCAAAGTTGACCCCTGGGAAATAGGGATTTTCTTTTTGGTACAATTCCTGCAAGAAGAATTGCCTTGCATGCCTTCTGGCTTCTTCTTCTCAAGATCAGGGATATGTGTAAATAAAGTGAGTCAAATTATATCCACAGTGAAGTTTGCATTGTAATGTAGAGATACTTCAGTAAGCCTTAAAAAAACTAGCTCAGCTCCTGAAAGCTGCCTGCTGCAGTTTAATCTGGTTGTCAGCTCTGTAGAGGTCTGCTGTGGGTAACAAACAGACCTGGCCTGGAGCTGAAATGCAGATTAAGCCAGGGCAAGAGGGAGTGCTTCCAGGACTTGCAGTAGCATTGTGGTGCTTATCCTTGAAGAAAACTCTACATCCCTGACATCTTCACCCCCTTAGAGGTCACCTGCATTGTGATCCTGCTTGGAAGCAAAGACATAATGCCTCAGCACAAGACCTGAGCCTTAGGGAGAGATAGCTGCATGTTTAGGTTCAGCTCAGTTAAATGTGCCTTCTCCCTTTCAGGCTGAGGAGCACTGGCACATCAAAATGAGACGAAGCGAAGTATAGGTAAAAAAAGTAGGACAAGCTGATTAACACAGAGAGAAGGAATTTATGTGCAATCAAAACAACAACAAAAATAAAAAAGCCATGTGAAGCAGAGTACCTTTCATCAGGGTTCACATTTTTCCATTTTTTAACACATGATATTTTGGTTTCTCCCATGCTTTTGGAGGAAATGCAAAATTATTGTTATCTTTTCTGAAGTCCTGCTTAAAAATTCTTGTTTGCCTCTGCATGGTATCAGAGCAGCAATCGGTATTACTATTTTCTTGGATTGAATCATGTGTTTGCTGTCTGTACTAGCCTGAGGAGGCTTTGTGAGTTATCTGCAACAAAATGTGTAATTTCATACCTCTTAATTCTTTCCCTTTGGGGCTGGAAAAAGGTAACAACCATTTCTCCACAATATGGTCAGCAGCCTCACATGTGATGGGGAGACTGCTGTTCCCTGTGATCTCTAGTTCCCACAGTGGTTCTGCACAGTTTCGTTCTGAGGAAGAGATGGGCTTTTCTGAGATTCCAAGTCATACCCATGTTTCTCTTCTGCATTTTATTTCTTCAGGTTCCTTGTGGCTCTGGCGTTGGTTTCCAACTGGCACATATTGTTGTTTTCAATTTTCTGTTGACTGAAACACAAGAGAGGACAAATATTGTTGTTTTCAATTTTCTGTTGACTGAAACACAAGAGAGGACAACTTGCACTTCCCTGCTGCTGCTCAGAAGTGTAGCCCTAAGTAGGCCCTGGATTCTGACTATGCTCTGCTCCCTGAGGCTACTCCATGGGAAAGGCTCTGTGCCCAGTCTGAATGAGTGCCAGTTTTGTTTCTCACTTTCCCTTGAACTGGGGCATAACAGAGATTTCTTGTTATTTCTAAAAATCAAAATTATTCTGGGGTTTTTTTTTGTCTCTAACCTGTGGCCCAAGCAGCTAGAACTGGCTAGCTCGGCCCTAGCAGAAACAGAAGGAAGCAGTTCTTGGACAGCTGGGTTGTATTTTTCCAAAAGCACAAGTAAATGTACTTTGCACAAAGGACTTGATTTTTTTTTCTGGTGTTACCAGTCCAGGATTTAATACATGGTTTGACCTCTTGTATTTGGCACATTCAATAAACTTAAGCAACTCCTTCTACATTGCTATTCATCTAACACTGATATAAAAGATGGAAATAATGACTTCCACATTTTCCTTGAAAAATTATATTATAATACTGTAACATTTGCCATTCTGTTGCATTCAACCCAAATTCTGTCTCCTTTTAAAAGCGTCTTTTTACATTGATAAAAAGTCTGGGAATATGCCACCCCAGACAGCTGCTAGAAGCCTTAAGCACCCTCTATAGTCTCATCCTACAACAGCTCTGGCAACCAGCGATCCATGTTTTGGCTGGGACCAGACAGGTTTGGGGATTTTTTTTAAGAAATCAGATTGACTTGAACATTGTGTGGCTCAAGTCTTGGCTCCACTGCATTTCTGTCAAGTGCTTTACAAGTGTGTCTGTCTTTCCCAAATCCTCCCTAATTTGTATTCTGTTTGTGTGAGAATTCTCCTACCCCGGGAAGTCAGAGCAGCCACCAGCCAGTCTACCCTCCTGCCTCCAGCAGCACATTTTGCCAAAGTATTCAGGGATGCTGCATATTTTTTCACACTGTGTGTTGGAGGGCCCCTCACTATACATATTTCAGTAATGTGAAGAATATCTTAACACAGATGAATGCATAGAAGTGCAATTTCTCCAGAGTCTGGCTGCCCTCTTCCCTTCACCCTGTCGGTGTTCATACTCCTTTTAAAGCCCTACGCAGTCAGCCATACAGGGAAACAAAAAGATACCACCTGTACCTGTCAGCCCTGGAGCTATTTTTGTGGCCCTTTATTTTCATGCCTCTAGGAAAGCATCACTGAACACCTCCAAGGGGTGGTGGTGCTGTCAGACATGCTCCGTTCAGCACTCTCCTCCTGTCACTTCCTACTGAACTTCTGACCCCGGCTGACACACCTGGGCCTTGTTATTCTCCAGTTCAATGAGATCTCACTGTTTTCAGGCCAGATGTTAGCTCATCCTTCCATGGTAATTCAGTGAGGACAATGAAATACAGCAATTGTGAAGAGAAGAGGTAGCAGGGAGGTGTGTTCCTTCCCCTTGGCATGTCCTGCCTACTTCTGGCAGCTGGCAGCTTAGTGGCATCCTAGGCTGGAGCCTGTGTCTGAATTACGATGTTTAATAGGCAACAACAGGCCCGTGTTAACAAACCCATCTGTTCTGGTTGCACAGTGGGGGTGGAGGGTATGGATGTGGCTATAGATTGCGATTCTATACCATCCAGATCATTGCTGGGGGCGTGGCTTCAGGGTGAAGCACACCCCTGGAAGTGTGTCATTTTGTTTCCCTCTCTTCCTCCGAGAGGTTGCAGGGGTCAGCCCGTATGGACCTTGCCCTCTCTCATCGCTGCCCATGCCTTCCTAGTTCTCAGAGAATGCAGCTCCGAAAACAACAAACACTGTTGAGAGGCAAATGGGTCCATCTTGTCTTTATTCTGGTGGCCATGAGGAACTAAGTTGAGGTGGTAAACACCTTTTTGTGGGTAAAGTACCTTCTCTTTTTATATACTTTTCTTATAAATGTTGCTGCTGTTATGGTGCATTCTTATTCCATTGCTGCTTGCTTTCAGAAATTGTTATCTCAACCCAAGGTCTCTGCCTATGTTCCTCTCTTACCAGAAGGGGAGGAGGAAAGGGGATCGGCTTATTTGGACCTGTATTTGGCTGGTGTTAAACCACTACACCATTCAGTCCTTTTAAAAACAAATTTGTATTTTTGGCTTCTAAAATAGATTGTAGTGTTTAGTTCCAGAGTTATGTTGTGTGACTCGTGAAAAAGAACTTCCTTCAGCTTGCTTTATTGCAGCTGCATGAGCGTTACAATGGTGCCCTCTTATTGAGTGTGGCAATGGATACAGCACTCTTTAACCAAGAGTCAGCCAGCAGGTCGAGGGAGCTGATCCTTCACCTCTGCTCAGAACTGGATGCCACACCTGGAAGGCTGTGTCCAGTTTTGGGGTCCATAGTACAAGGGAGACATGGACAAACTGAAGAGAGCTGAATAAAGGGTTATTAAGATGTTTAAGGGAGTGGAGCATCTGTGAAATGAAGAAGAGATGTGAGAACTGAGGCTGTACAACCTGGAGAAGGCTCAGGGGAAACTCATCTAACCTGATGGAAGGGTACAGAAGACAGAGGCAGAGTCTTCAGGGGAGTTCATGGTAATAAGTCAGGAGGTGATGGTTACAAGCCAGAACATGGGATGTTCATCATGAGAGTGGTCAAACGCTGGACCATGTTGCACAGCAAAGTTGTGGAGTCACCATCCCTGGAGGTTTCAACACTTTGCTGGGAAACTCCCTCAGCAGCATTGTCTGTTTGGACCTACTTTGACCAAGGGCTTGGACTTCATGACCTTTAGAAATCCCTTCCATTCTAAACTATTCTGAGTCTATGAATGATCGTTTTCTTCTCAAGTCTGCAAATATGTTCATGATTCCAGGAGTTCTTGGTTGTTTAACTGTTCCTCCTGTGGAAGTCACTTGGTACCTTCCTGCATGTTTTTGTATAATTTCTAGTTCTCCTTCTCTGAGATGGGTGATGTGCAGCCAACAGTATGTTAGTCCTGGAAAAACATGAACCCGTTTTCCCTCAGATCTTGAGCTGGTGTTGTTCTCTTTTTGGTACTGGTACTAACTCTTTATGATTAGTTTCAGCAACACATGGCTCACATAAAAAAAGACATGAAAACCTACAGAACAAATCCAAGACCTCCTCCTTGAACATGCCAACAGCCTATTTTTGGCAGAACTCACAGCACATTAATCACCAGTCTTCAGTTGTGGCCTCACAACTGCAAGAGGATGTACAAATATTCTGCATGGAGGTATCCATGTACAACTTTTTGGTGCTTTGCAACTCTGAATACTTCCACCATCTTCTTTCACTTTTCATGAGAAGCTGCACATCAGAGCCATCACACGTCTGCACACTTGTAGGACTTAAAAAGCACAATTTCCTGTCTCAAACACTGTCAAGGCCACAGAAGGAACTTGCCATAAGATAAGCCACCAAAGTGGGAACTTGAGATAAGCACAGAAAGAAGGAATTTGTGACAGGAGAGCACTAATTCCTGGCCTGGCAGAGGTGAGATCTGTTTAGCACAGCCTGGTTAACGCATCTGGGCAAAATTTCCCACTGCGGCAAACTGTAGGGAAGGAGGAAGCTGCTCATACACATATCACCAATCAAACAAAGATCATCCCAATTTATGGGAGTGGCATCTGAGACCACTCTATGGATACCCAGAACCAGGACTGTATAAAGGTGAAACCCCCAGAAGAACAGCTCCAGGACACCCACTACTGAGAAGCCCTGGGTGAAGAATGATTAATGGGATGCTGCTGGACCCATGGGTGGTGACTATCTTCTGCTTGTTCTGTCCTTCCACCTCTCTCTCTCTCTGTCTTTCTCTCTCCTTTCTGTTCTATTTCTTTCTATTTCTCTGCCTCACATCTATTGTTAAAAAAAAATCTCTATCATTGACTTATATGGTCTCTTTTGCACCTTAATTCAGGCAGAGACATCACTCGCTAATTGGATGTTAACAACACTGGCAGTCATCAAATGCTGAGTTAGGCTGGGTGTCCACACTTGTTTCACCACTCACAGGAACCATGACATGTTCTCTGTCCTGTGAAGTTGTTCTATTAGACATGGTCTTAAATGTGCTGTGAGCTCCCCGTACATCTTACTGCGTTTCCTTTTTTCCCACATATGTTATATGTAGGACACCAAGGGCAGGACGTAACTCAAGGCTATGACATCGAAGTGCAGATATTTGCATGAATGTGTTCCCAGGCACAGTAGATGTCTGAGTACCCAGAGGGACACTGAAGGGCTTGATACAGTGGCCTGCACATGAGTGTTAAATGCCATCTGGAAACTCCTGTCATAACCCACACACTGCATCCAGAAGCTGCTCCTCTGGGGTGAGACGTCACCGAAAGCTTGTGTTATTTTGAACAGCCTTATGCAGATGGACCAGATGCCCTGAGGCATCTGAGATATTACTTAGTACTTGTGTGTTGCCTACTATCTCTACCTTTCTGTCTACATTGACTATTACTAGTGGCTTGTTCAGTTTTTCCACAGACAGGTGCCAGTGGATGCTGAAGACTCATTGGCTTTGACTGCCAGTCCAGTGAGAATGCCTAGTGAGAAAATGCCACTGTCCTGATGCATGAAGCATACACAAATACCTGCCATTTCTTTCAGCTTTTCAAGAGTTGTAGTTGGAGGAAAATTTTTGTGCACATACTGATTCAAATCCTTCTGATACCATGTATCAATGAAGAATTATGTCTTTCTACATACATTCAGCATTATATTTCTGATTCTTCAGCTCTGAGGTCTCCAGAGTAATGAAACCATCCTCTTTTCTTACTTTTGCCTTACATAACAATAACATTCTTAAATAGGAATCACATGGCAGATGTTCATTTCAGGTTTGTCCTGTACTCTGCTAGCAGATCCCTTCTTCCCTGGAAAACATCCCCACATCTCTTTGTGTCTCTGGTTCCTGGCTTCTCAAATGGGGGCATGCTTTTAAAGAGACCCAGGGACAGACATTTGCATCAGAGGAATGAAGACATTTCCCTTGTAAGCCATCCCTGTGTAAGCCTTTTTCTAACTGTTTTTTCACCTGCAGCTTCCATCCCGCTTCAGAGATTCTTGACTTCTCAACCTCCATCCTGAACTTTAGCCATTTACCTTCTAGTCCCTGTATTTCTTTTAACATTAGTATCACTGCTTTTAGCACCATATTGGTTTATTCACCTCTACTCACTTAAAAATGAATAAAAACTCCATTTGCTTTCAGGCTCCATCTCCCTGGATTGTGTCCATTTTAAGAAGGTTTTCAGTGAAATTGATGGTGGGGTTTTTTTTCCATATAGTCTGTGCACCCTCATAGAGGCTCTCCGTAAACTCTCACTGAGAAATACACTCTACCATAATTCTTGCATTACTTTCCGAAGGTCAGACCTTGTCATAACTTGTGGCGTTGGCTAAAGGACATCTGGCTTCTGACAACGGTTTCTGAAGGTTCCAGCTTCAAGATTTGTTTCCTTTTTATTAACGTGTCTGACTCTAGGCTGTCAAAGAGGTAGCACTTTTTGGAGGCTTCATACCAGACTGGACTTCAATTTCTCTTAAAAAAAATCTAAGCTTATTCTGCTGAGGATTACTCCTGTATCTTGCTGGAATTTTCCTTTAAATCTTTTGTTCCAGTTCCCCATCCTGATGTCTCTGCTCAGGAATATAAATTGCTAAAATTATAAGATGTGATACACAATCACAAATCTGAAACAAAGTCTGTTTTGTACTCTGGAAGCAAATCTGACACTTCATTTCACCACTATTCCTCTTTTTTTTAATGCAGTAACACAATTTCATTATCAGTCTGAGTTAATTGCAAGCTATTAAAACCAGAAAATGTTTCAGAACCAGCAAAAGTCACAACTGTAGTCTTTTAGTCTCTTAGCCTCTGTAATCTTTTTCTGCGTCAGACACCAAATCAAACCTTCTCCATTCCACAATTCTGGAGAATTTCACCATAATTTTTTTTTAATCTGTTCATTCTTCTTCTGGGAAATTTTCTTAGTTAATTTTGGTTTTGTACACACACAGCACTCATTTTGTTTTAACCTGCAGGAGACAGCAGAACAGTTTCATTTGGTATTTAAGCTCTGTCTGATCATGATTTCAGCTCATGAACCTCTGCCTAACGAAGGACCTGGCCCTGACCGGCACTTGCCAGCATTTGCTAAGGTGTGGTTCCACACTGCCTTCCTCCCTGCTGCTCCTGGAAAGGGGATAATAACAGACTAATACAACCATGGATGTTTAGGAGACCGCAGGAAGACAATTTATAGACTTAATATGTTACCTCCAGGGTTACAGATCATCGCACATCTGCTTTGTTGCCGTAAGCGTTACTTCTTCTGCCTTCCCTAAATGTAATGGATCTTTTCTGCTAAATGAGTCCATCAGTTTATGCCAGGAGACAAATGCCTTTCTCCCTCTATGCCTGTGAGTGCTCTGGAGCCCAAAAACTGGTACAAAGCAAGAATTCAGCAGTGTGTAGGGAAAGGTAAATAAGGTACGTGTATGACATGAAGTTATGAGCAGCATCCTTCTCAGCATTCAGGCTGTAATTTATTTGTAGTGGGGAAATGAAAAGGATAAGCTTTGAATTAAAAGAAAACCCCACCTTATGTCACCATTTCTTCTTCAGTTATATGTTTTAGTTTAATGGATCTCTGTCGGTGACCAAGTCAAGGAGCAAAGACATGGCTTGCTCCCACTTTAAGCTGCAGACCTATTATTTTACCAGTGGGAAATAAGGCTTTTGCAGTCTATTATGGGAAGCAAAATTGCTTCATCCTCGGGAATCTAAGTATTTCACAAGCTAGCAATAGGGAGCCCATACAAAGCTATAATTTGCAATCTGAATCTAATTTCAAACTTCATCTCACCAAAAATGAAAATTAATGTATGAAGGGACTCCTTGTATCACAAGTACTCTCTTTCTGAATTCTATTACCTTCTAAGTTAACCCATAATTTAGCTTTTTTAAACAAATTAAATTGAAATTGATGGATGCCTTAAAGTTTATAGTTTAATTTCTTTGTGTACTGTATCTTAACAAATTACCATCAGCTTCAGATAAAACCAAGTGTACATAATATAAAATAATCTTGTCAGGAAGCCTAGGCTGCAGAGTTTTCAAATCTTCTTAGCATAAAGGGGAACTTTTAATAGACCATATCCAAGTGTGTTGAGACCATGCAGTCCTGCAAATCTCCTGGAAATAGATGGTAGGGATGAATAATCACCATCCTAGACATGGCTTAAACCTCTAATTCAATGCATACATAATATATATCCTTCTGATCTGAAGAACACTGCATTGGAGAAGACAGGCTAGACACAGCTTGTCTTAACAGGAGTGACAAGAATGGTTTTGAGGCACCAGAAAGATAATGTTTCCCAAGTCGTTATAGGACAGACAGCTACCCTTCTATGCAGATGGGAGTCTTTTGAATGCAATGTTTACAGAAGACTTAAGACTACATTGGCTTGGCTTGATAGGTTCAATGAACCCATGTACAGGGGATTTCTTTTACCAGCAGGAGCCTGCATGGGCTGTGCCAAGGCAGGGACCCTCTTGTACAGCAGGCCCACAGCCTGGGGTCACCTCACTGGAGACCTGGAAACAGATCCAAGCACAGGAAAGAGCTGCATGTCAACACACCTGGGCAAGGACTGAAAGCATGCCCTGCAGTAAGGGCAACCCTAACCATCTCTGATTACCAAAGGTCCAGCTGTTACTTACTTGCAAATCAGCCATAACATTTTTCATGTCAGCCAGCAGCCACATTCTACCTTTTTGACTTTAAAAAAAAAAGAAACACTTCAACTGCTCCAAGAGTAAGCTCATGTAAATGCTAAGGAAAGTAAACAAATGATCCTAAGTAGTTTCTTGACAAGGTCTTTCATGCTTTCTGTCGGACACTTGTGTTCTGGCATCTGATCACACTCATGCCGAGGATATACACTTCTCTGTCCCTGTGAAAGCTTCCTTGAATGTGCACCAAGTGTCAGACACCATGGAAAGCTCTGCCAATGGGTGCTCATGGAAGATTTAACAGCCCTCAGCAGCAAAGACCTCTGAGAGCCTGCTGGCAGTAGGCAGGGTGTGCTCCCTCCATGCTGTCATGCCCTGCCTGCCAGCAGCTGTGCAGAGCTGGCCAAGGGCTGGGAGACACTTACAGCAGCTGCGGTACCCACCAGTACACTCCTCGGGGATGTCGGAGATACACAGCAAGGGCAGAAATGCCGAGAAATACTCAGAGTTATCCAACAGCCCTAACTCAGTCCCTGACACATACATATTCCCTAACTTTGGGGACCTGGCATCGAAACCTTAACATCGAATGTAATTTCTTACCTGCAACACAGATAATGCAGCTTCCATGTCTTACATTTCCATAGGAATTTCAGTGAGCACGGATTTTCTCAGGTTTGTTTTGTGTTGCTGTTACTTAGGTGCTTTCACTTTTGAGGTAGGAAACCTGGAAAAACAGTCTGTGTAACATGGATCAATGAGTCTATGTCTCTGTGGAGGAGGAATAATCAC
The DNA here is from genome assembly GCA_013397725.1 of Rhagologus leucostigma. NCBI lineage: Eukaryota > Metazoa > Chordata > Aves > Passeriformes > Rhagologus > Rhagologus leucostigma. The sequence goes on along the minus strand of VZTD01004411.1, from coordinate 2,240,069 downwards.
ATGAAACATGAGTTATTGTTTTATTATTGCTTCCAAGGGTCAGGTGGTACTTTTTTTCTGACTTGCATTACCAGTTGCTTCAACTCAACTTGTAAGGACTGAAGAGCTCAAAGAGTTCAATACAACATTTTCACTCTTCACGCATTCCCATAACGGAGCTCTCAGACCTTTGCCAGCAGAATAACAACATGGTCCAGTATAAACCAGGATAGACAAATGCAAATGATATATAAAAGTCATGGTATATACTAATGGTAAAGAAACTGATTATTGAGGAGTAAATCAAACTGTAAGTAATTTTCCAGAATCCTTTATGGACAACATGTGTCCATAATGACTGGACAACATGTGATGTTCTTAAATACAGAGAAGAAGCCATGTGATCAGATAGCAGGAATTTATTAGAAAAAAATTTTCTCTTGGAAAGCCGTGGAAGCTCCAGTTTGCATGACATCTACTGGGGCCTTCAGATGTTCATTTACTTAGAGTGATGCTAAGCAGAGCAGATCTACAATTTTGAACATCATCTTTTTATGTGAACGTGTAGACAATTGTATAGTAGATTGGCCTTGTCTACTTTTATGAACAACATTTCTATTGTACCATTAACAAATATTTTTCAGAAGCAAAGGAAAGAACGCACAAACATACCTGCTCCACTTTCTTATTTATGCACATGTATTATTGCTAAATTATGCATGTTATTTGGCAATGGAAAGTTATTCTTGTGCCTATTGACATTAGTATTGCTGTTTCTGCAAACAGTTAGATTTCTCATACATATTCATTACCTTGCCTGCCTTCACACAGATCCAGGTAAGCAATCATCATTCAGTATTTCATTGTGTGAAATGGCAGTAAAGAGCCTTGCAGCACCCACTGCCTTCGCAGCCTCTGTCTCAGCCATTTAAACACTGTTTTAAACATTGTTTCCCAGAGGCATAAAGTCTGGAGAAAGCAGGTCCAGGAGCAGAAGTTCAGCTCCGAAGATGGGGGTGAAGTGGTACAGGTCACTCGGAGCCCATCCATACATGTTCCTTCCTTCCCCTGGGGGGCAGCAGAATGTTGCTGTTAAGGGCAGTTCACTTGATGCTAAACCCTTGGGAATAAATAGCACAGCTTCCTTAGCTATGCTGAATTTTCCTGCCATGTACTCCTGCCGTCCTGGAAATAATCTGTGGTGCTGCTGGATGGGAAGAACATTACCAGGGGAGTAGGTTTGGTTGAAATAAGATACTTCTACTGAAAGCATTAACTGACACAAATTTCTAACCTGTGGGTACCTTCAGATTGTAATTTGCCTCTCACGTCCCTTAAATTCTACATCAGCTCTAGGAAGGGTCATGTCTGGGATGCTTAATTGGCTTATTGGAGGCGTTACTTTGGCAGGGATGGCAAATAAATTCTGCCTTTTCACAAAGGCAGACCTGGATCTATAGACACTCCAAGAAGTCTCTGCATTCTTTTTGTGCTAAAAAATTAGTTTGTCCTTTTACAGACAGGTGCAGTGCCGGTTGTGTTGCTTATCCCAGGACCTCCAAAGCATCAGATACTCCATCTGGTTCTTTGGAGTTTTGGGAGCAGCATGCATGTTATTCTCACAGAGCACCTATGGCTCAAGCTGTTCAGCACAGGTTTTCCACACTGCTTTGCCAATGTCTTTCTCTTTATTTACCTGATCTACAAGCACCACCCCTTAAAGAAAAGTGTCTCCACACTTTTCTTCTCCCATATTATCCTGAAATGTTCATAAATAATGGCAGTCTCCTAAAGCAGTTACACTACCTGGCAAACCACTAAAATTTTGAAAATGCTATACATTTAAAAATCTCTTTATTATTCATCTTTTCTGGGACCATATTTTATTTTATAATAAAGAGCCAACCAAACCAGAGGGCACTTTCATATATGCTGTCACAAGCCCTACAACAGGCTGCAAGCATAGCTCTTCTCATCTTCACCTGCTGCCCCTTTGCTCAGGCTGTAGCCTAACTGCCCATTGCAGTGGCAGGTATTTCTGCACTAGACAACAGGCCTTAAGAAAATGGAGGTGAGCACATTTCACATAGTTTTTCCAGTCAGGGTGACCTCAAGAGTGTTGGTGGCAAGCTGGCAGCTTGGAAGCGAAGGACACCATATCCCATTATCAGTCTCACCACATCCTCTCTTTCAAGCACTGTTCGAAGAAGCCCAAGGCAACTGAGTAGATACTGAATCACTTCTGTTAAAGTTGGACTTCCTAAAGCTGACTGTGGTTTATTAATAAAAAAATAGCACTGGAAGAGATTTAAAGAAAGCATAAATCGTATTACCTTGGAAAGTACTGGAAAGGGAGTGTTGAGGTCCAGCAAGGGCATATAGTGTAATGTATTAAATATGGTATCCTACCACAAGCAAGGCTTTCTTTGGCTGTAGGAGATATGATGAAAAATAGGGCTAAGAGAAGGTTAAGAGGCTCTGGATTCTCAATTACTTTGTAACAAAAGTGTCTTCGGATGATTTATGAGAGATTCAGGACTTTTATTTCTTCTGGGAAATGATTTTTTTTTTTTTATGGGAAACTATTCAGAATGCCATAAACCCCTATTTTTTTTTCTGACTAAATGTATTTTTTACCTCCAGGTATCATAAAATTAATAATAATAATAGTAATAATAACAACAACAACAACAACAGATCAGATGAAAAGCCTCATTTCTGTTGGATAAAATATCCACAGGAGAGGCCTCTTAGCGCTGTGTGGTGGTTCAGCAAGGCAGCAAATGGCCTCTGCATGTGGGGATGCTCTGCCACGAGAGGTATCCTGCATGCCCAAAGGCCGCAGTGCCTGCGTGGCTCCCCAGGGCATCAGAACTCCACACAAGAGCAGGTTGTTCTCCATACATCTTCATCTCCCCAGGATGAAGGTAACTATTCAGAACAGCCATGTGCTATAGCCAAAGAGGATGATATAACAACGTGAGAGTTATTAGCCTTACTCTGCTTTGAAAAGCAACTGTATGCAATAACCATATACACAGCCTGTTTTTAAGGGTCATCAGTGCTTCCTGAAGGGTTAAAACTACCTTTTTTTTTTTTACAGTTTCATTCCTGTTACCCCAAAACAGTTGGCATCATGATGGGATATTAGCTGGATGCTTTTCATTGTGAAACATCATCAACTGAGTCATTTACTGAATCCTAACATTTTTGCATCTGGGCTGCAGCAAAACAGATGCACACAAGTGACTCTGAGGACTGAAATGATTCACGGCACTTTATGACTAGAGGTGGCATGTGAGAAGGAAAGATGGCAGCTTGAACCACAGAGCCCAGTGTGAGCCCACAGGGCTGGTAACTTTTTATTTGTAACTGGAACACATCTCTTATGGAAGCTGCTGAATGATGGTAAACTCTAATGCTATATGCCACTTTCTTACAGAGGCATTTCACCCTGTGTAAGGGCATCATAAGAGCAATATAATTTCTTAGATGTGCAGCATGGCTCCTGACTCTAATATTGTCTTTTTTGTATATCAGTGGGAGTTCTCAGCATATAAAAGAATAGTACCAGAAGCAAAATGTCATTTGCAGGTTGGGAGTGTAAATTTTGCTCTAAGACTGATTAGAAATGAAATTTAAAAGATCCAGAGATTTACTGGTTCAGCCTACAGTCAAACTGCTCAATGCTGCAGTGCCAAAGAGAGTCAACTACTCTCAGCCATTTGCTTATCCTCTTAGAGCACCAAAATCAATCCCTGAAATGAAGTAAACATAGCAGCATTGATCTGGCAATGACCTAATTTTTGAAAGTCACTAAGAGGCTATAATGGTGTTTTCATAAAATACAGCACTTGTTGGAGTGCTGACATGGAGGCAGTGGGAGGGTTAAGTGGTTGCTCTGATCAGTCTCAGCACTGGAGAGCAAACAGTAGCAGGAATTCCCCAGGGTGCAGAAGAGAGACAAGATCATTAAAAAAACCCAAGTGCTGTTCAATTAAATGTGACAGTCTTGATAGTGGCATGATTTTTCTGGATAACTTTGACATCAGAACAAAAAGATGTATTGCTTTCCACTTCTTGCGGAAAGCTTAAAAAAGTGCCCTCTTTGTTTGGACAGCCTATTAATTTGCCCTTGGCAGCTCTCTTGAACTGAGACTCACTGAGCCTGATGAGGGCAAACCTGTGTCAGGTGACCCTGTTGAATTTGCTCCGTACTATGGGAGAAGTGTGCCCAACTGCCATGGGCACCTGCACACACACTGGGGCTGCTGCATGAACGCAAGGGCTGGTGTCACCTCCTAGCAGTCACTGGAGATGCAGAATGTGGTGTCCTGAGATCCATTGTGTGTCCTCAGGACATCCTTGCACACCCAGCAGATGCAGCACAGGACTTACAAGAGGTCCCAAAGAGAAGGGGAGGGAAAGCTTAAGGCATGTACATGGTGCTAAATGTTTATGCTCAACCAACTGAAGCAAGCAGTAAATGTTCTCCTGCAAAGTCCCCAGAGAGTCCTGCTGTCTGTTCTTGGGTGTTCGTAGAAATGCTTGTGGTAAAAGTAGTTACTCCTTGAGGCAAAGAGCAGGAATCACTCTGTAATACAGTGGCTAGGACACTCACAGAAATCCCAGCCCCTGCTAGACGTTCACCTAGGTGTGGACAGAGAAACCTGGTGTCTCCAGGTAAATTTCACACCACTTTACCTACAGATTAGTGCTGATTCATATTTCCTCTCACTCTCCTCTATTTCTTTATTTTCCGTTCTCTCAGCCTTTTCCGTCTACACATTCATTTTTCCTCTCCCTTTCAGCAGCTCTTTCTTGGAAAGGGTGGTTCAGGCAATCAGCACAGTAGTCCCAGGTGTGAATCCAGATTGGAGACTGCTCTTCAGGCTCAGAGTGACAAAGCCAAAGATACACATGCACCTTTCTTCAGCCACTTCCCTTTTGGCTGACTCTCTGATTGGCTTTTGGGCATTTTAGGATTTTCTGCCCTAGATAAGGTGCCCAGAAGCTCCTTAGGTGCTGCTCAAGGAGCTGTTCATGTGTGGAGATAATACTCATGAGGCTCTTCTTCAGCTTCATAGTGCTGCTGCTTCTTCACATGGCCCAAATGTGCTCCTTCTCATTTTCAAGTCTTTACCTTTCAGCAGTTCTTTTGGGTCNATGTGAACCAAGTACTTAAAGGATGTAGGTGGATACTACCAAGCTGAACAAAGCACTCAAGCTGATGCAGTTGACTCCATCCTACATCCCTAATTAAACTGTACAGTAGATTATGTCCCTAGAAATCGGTGTTAGCTAAAAAGTCCTTTTTTGGCTTTCCTATAGTATTCATTATTTAGCTTTTTAAATTTCTATTTCTAAGACAAGCTTTCTGATTCACTGTTACTTCAGCTGTGTAAACAACTTCCTTCCAGTACTACAGGTTGTCGTAGCCCTCTATTACTATGACACATTTTGTGTTTTACCAGATTGGCCTTGGAGCACCTGGTTGCAGTGCCTCAGCAGGGTGCCTTGGAAAATCATCCCTTCAGTTCTCTGTTTAAATAACGGTATCCCTAACAATCCCAGGTTTTAGTAAAACACTTTTTTTTCAAAGGCTTGATTCTGGCTACCCAAAACAATTCATGCTTGCTCTTTGGATATTACCTTCCGGATACCTTACTCTGCCTCTTTGGAGTTGCTTTTCTGTGCTGGCTTTCCGTGTCCTGCATTAAGTCTATTCTATTTTGCCCTGGAGGCCGTGGGTCTACTTTGTAATTTTAAGTCATTGTTGTCTTTCTTTGAGTTCTTTCCAATGTAGCAATACCTCCCTATTTTTAATTGACTTGGCAGAGAAAAGATGTGAGCCTGAAATGCACCACAGATTACAAGAACATTATTTTTTCAAGTTTTGCCTGAGCAAGAGCAAGGTAGATTTTTGCTCAACTGGCCAAAGCTTGGATCACCTTCCAAGTCTGATTAAGACCACTGCCTGCTTTCTGAAAAAAAATTCCAAAACATTTGGAAAGTGAGGCAGCCACAAGCTCTATAATTCCTCCTGCAAGGATGAACATGGGCTTCTGCAAGGTTATTGAAGCCAAAGGACTCTGTGCCTGTATAATCCTAGAATCACAGAATGGTTTGACTTGGGAGGGACCTTAAAGATCATCTAGTTCCAACCACTTGCCATAGGCAGAGACACCTCCCACTAGACCAGGTTGCTCAAAGCCCCATCTAACCTGGCCTTGAGCACTTCCAGGGATGGGGCAGCCACAACCCTCTGGACAACCTGTTCTAGTGTCTCAGCAGCCTGACATTAAAGAATTTCTTTCTAATATCTGATGCAAACATACTCTCTTTCAGTTTGAAGCCATTCCATCCTGTCCTGTCACTACATACCCTTGTAAAAAGTGCCTCTCCTTGTGAAAGGTGGCCTCCTTTAGGTACTGAAAGGCTGCTTTAAGGTTTCCCCAATGTCTTATCCTCTCCAATCCTCTCCTCTCTGACAATCCCAAGTCTCTCAGCCTGTCTTCAAAGGAGAGGTGCTCCAGCCCTCTGATCATCTTCATGGCCCTACTCTGGACTTGCTCCAGCAGCTTCATGTTCATTTTGTGTTGGGGGCCCCAGAGCTGGACACAGTACTCCAGGTGGGATCTCACAAGAGCAGAGGGGGAGAGAATCACCTCACTTGACCTGCTGGTCACACTTTTTGTGATGCAACCCAGGATGTGTTTGACTTTCTGGGCCATGAGCTCACATTGCTGTATCGTGTTGAACTTCTTGTCAACCAACATCTCCAAGTCCTTCTCCTCAGGGCTACTTTCAATCCATTCTCTGCCCAGCCTGAATTTGTTCTTAGGATTGCCCTGATCCAGGTGCAGGACCTTGCACTCAGCTTTGTTGAACTTCATGGTGTTCACATGGGCCACTTCTCAAGCGTGTCAAGGTCCTTCTGGATGACATCCCTTCCCTCCAGTGTGTCAACTGCACCAGAGAGCTTGGTGTCATCAGCAAACCTGCTGAGGGTGTGCTCGGTCCCACTGTCCATGTCGCTTACAATGATAAATAGTGCCTATCTCAAAACTGACCCCTGAGGAGCACCACTCATCACTGCTCTCCACTCAGACATTGAGCTGTTGCCTGCAACTCTTTCAGTGTGACCATTCAGCCAGTTCCTTCTGCACCAGATGGTACGTCAATCAAATCCACACCTCTCTAGTTTAGAAACAAAGGTATCATGCAGGACAGTGCCATATGCTTTGTACAAGTCCTGGTAGATGGTGTCTGTCGCTCTTCCTTCATCCACAGGTGCTGTAACCCCATTGTAAAAGGCCATCAAATGTGTCAGGCATGATTTGCCCTTAATGAAACCATGTTGGTTGTCACCAATCACCTCCTTATTTTATTATATGCTTTATAGCATATTTTCCAGGAGGAGCTGCTCCATGATCTTTCTGGGCACAGAAATGATACTGACTGATCTTCCCTGGATTCTTTCTTTTTCTCCTATTTTAATAATGGGAGTTGACATCAACTCATTTGATGTTTTCAAGTCATGAAACCTCACCAGAACATGACTTCTCAAATATGTTGGACAATGGTTTTATCTACCACTTCCCTCAGGACCTGCGGATGCATTTCATCAGGTCCGATGGACTTCTGTCCTCTCAGGTTCCTTAGGTGGTCTCAAACCTGATCTTCTGCAGTGGGCAGTTTTTCATTCTCCTGGTTCCCACCTTTGCCCTCTGCAACCTGGGCAGTGTGGCCAAAGCACTTGTCAGCGAAGACTGAGGGGAAAAAAGCTGTTGAGTAACTCAGCCTTCTCCATATCCCAGGTAACCAAGTCTCCCATTTTCTTCTGTAGAGGGCCCACAGTTTTCCTAATTTCCCTTTTATCACTGACATACTATAAAAGATTTTTTTCATTGCCTTTGATTTCCTGGCCAGATTTAATTCTATCAGGGCTTTATCTTTCCCAACCTGATCCCTGTCTGCGCAGGCAACCTCTCTGTATTCCTCCAAGGCTACCTGTCCTTGTTTCCGCTCTCTGACCTGTCCTTGTTTCCACCCTCTGTAGGCTTCCTTTCAGTGTTTGAATTTGCCCAGCGGCTCCTTTGTTCATCCCTGCAGGCCTCCTGGGGGCATTGCCTCACTTCCTCTTTGTTGGGATGCATGACTCCTGAGCTTGCAGGAGGTGATTCTTGAATATTCATGAGCTTTCTTGGGCACCTTCTCCCTCTAGGGCTTTATCCTATGGTACTCTACCAAGCAGATCCCTAAAGAGGGCAAAGTCTGCTCTCCAGAAGTCCAGGGTAATAAGCTTGCACTGAACACTTCTCCCTGCCCTAGGCTGCAAGGCTGCCATTTTGAGCTTCATATTCCCCACAAACCTCTCCTTGTTGTTGAGAACAAAGTCCATCTTAGCACCTCTTGTCTTAGCTGCACTGTCATTTGGAGAAGGAAATCATCATCGACACATTCCAGGATCCTCCTGGATTGCTTATGCTCTGCTATGTTGTCCCTCCAACAGATACCGGGGTGGTTGAAGTTTCCCATGAGAAATGAGGAACTTGCATGTGAGGCTGCTCCTATCTGTCTACAAAGTGTTTAATTAATTAGAAATTCAAATAATTAGAGTCTAGTAAGAAACATAAGCAAAAGAGTGAATGAATTTTAATTAATTACACTTGAAGCCGAAAATATATTATTATTGGACTTTTTTATTGATTATAAGGCATCCTATTCCTTGTCTTGACATTTACTTGTCTTTGCTTTTAGTTTAATCTCAGTGATTAAAAATGAAAGACATAAAAATGCATTAATGCAGTTGCAATTTCTAGGAAGTTACTTGTAGTAAAAAATACTGGATCATCCTAATAGTTTTACAGAATAACAGGAAAGCCACACTTGCAGTTGATTAGCTCTTTTACTCAAATGGGGATGGATGAAAATAGGTATACAACCTCTATATGCACTAGTGTGGATGCACCTATTGTCATACACCCATGCTGTAGAAACACAGCAGACCCTGTGTTTCTACAGGGCAGAAATAGTCTAATAGTCTAATAGTCAGTCTAATAGTCTGCCAGACAGTGGTTACCGGAGCACAGAGTGTTTCCACATAATATAAATACTTTGGAATGATGGGATTTTTATCATCTACAAACCAAAACTCTTTCCACTTTGTGTGCGGGCTGAAGTGATGCTCTCATTGAAAATGCCAGGATGCAGTGCAGCCTCACTGCTACACTCCTTTCTGTTCACCTGCACAGCCTGCACCCCTGTGGAACTGATCCTGCAGAAGTTGAGCCATCTGCTGGGAGCAATAACACTCTAAAATACAAGCTTATGGCTTAACCACACAAATTATTCCTCTGAAACTGAAGCACAATTTAAGTGCTTGAAGCTAGGGCAAGTCTGTGGGGAGAGCAGAACTGGGGTGCCCTGCCCCTTGCAGGAGCACGCTCGCTCTGCAGTGGTACTCCCACATGTGGCAGTAGGCGTCTGCAGGGTTGGGTCCTATATTTGCTTGACAATTGAGCATATTATTCATCATGGTAAGAGTCCACTCAACAAAAGAGCAGGTCGGCTGCATGAAACACAAATGTATTTTGGGACCATTTTTGGCAGGTAAAAATTCTTCAAAATATATAGGCAAAAGGCCAAATGAAGAACTGAGCTTGTTAAATGAGCCGCTTTTCTGCCAGCACTGCTGGCCGCAGCCTGGTACAGCATCTTTCAGGCACATGCCCTAATTTGCACTAGCTTGGATTATTGTTGTGTATTTAATAACATTTGATGATAGTCTAGAAAATCTTTGTGCCTACAAGACCAATGTGAGATGGTGATAGAAAAGATTTCCAAGAGCATCATCTTGGTGTAGGAAGATCTGTATTCCGGAGATGTGAGTCTTGCTGACATTGAGAAGCTGTTGGGGTGGAGCATGCTGGACTCGTGCTGGGTTTGGGGTACCGCACACATATCCTGGTCACAAACACAAACATCCTCTTTCGAGTTTTGGGTTTTTTTCATCCCACACAGAGAACTTGCAAAATAAGATGTCAAGATTGCAGTGGACCAGTGGGCTCTGGAGACAGCTGTGGGAAATGAACTGCACAAAGCTTTACCATGTACGTGCTGTCTTAATGAGTGCAGGAGAGTTAACAAATGCAGCTTTTAAAGCAAGAACAACACAAATGAGCAAGCACTGGGAAGTTTACATTTGAAATCAACTTTTTTTTTTTACTTTAAAAATACATATTTGCTTCCAAAAGAGGAATAGTTCTGCTGGGTGTCTGTTCTTTTCTGCTTAAGCAGGAATTGTAACAGTAAATAGTTTTACTGTAGAAAGTAACATTTGTCAGCAGTCAATTATCTAATTTGTTCAACACATAAGGAGAAAAGGATCCTGATTTTAGCTGACCAAGGGAGTAGGTGGTCACCAACACAGAAAATGTTAGTATTCTATCCTTCACAGATAGTCTATGTTGATCTATCAGTGTATTTCTAAGTACCCAATCATTGTCACATATCCCTGGGTACTTTACAAAATCAGATAAACCATGGCAACTGAATAATAATGTGGCTTGAAAGGAAAAACCATTAACAAAAAGAAATGCATTCTCCTCCTCTAGTTCCTTAATTTAAAATTCACACCAGGATCCAGCAATCTGAATATTAGAAAAAGAAATTCAAAGAGAATGCACAATGACTAAGTGGTTATATATTCCTGTCCCCTCCCAGAAGAATAAATGACAACTGTGCTTGGCAGAAACCTGAGGAGTTGCACTATACCCAATCAGACCAATTGTATCCAGGTTTTTTTGCCTCCAGGCACGGCCAGCAGCAAACTGTTTTTGCACAGCATGTTTGGTCTTAAGCTTTGTAGCTCCAAAAGGAAGGCTAAGAAGCTACTGTTCCTCACTGCAAGCCATGGAGAACAGGAAGGCATATTTGCCCCGTGCATTTTTTATCTTGGCCAACACGGCAACAGTTAATCTCATTAAGGCTGCTGGCAGCTGTGGTGTGTCAGGGGCTGTGATACAACTGCAGAGCCCTTCCCCATCATGTGGCAGTGCATCAGAGACCGATAAAGCCCACTTCCTCTATTTGTCACAGAAGTTTCTAGTTATTGCTAAGCTTTCAAGAGTGGTTAGTGGTGGTGAATTCCACATGACAGTTGTATAATTTATGGACAAGAATTATCTTTGAGCAATTTCTGATATTTACAAGGGTGGTATCTTTTCTCAAGTTTGAAAGCACCAATAGTAGACTTCACTTTCTACCCTATTTTCTGCATTATATGCTTGCTCATTTCCCTGTCCTAACGTTTAAAAGCTCCCTTGTATAGAAGAAAGCATTCCATGCATATTTTTAATATTATCCTTTTCTCTGGTTTCAGCTATAGTGTTTTTAGCTGGAGTATTTGAAACTCTACACCCTAGAGACTTCCTTCTACATTAGTTAATAGGGCTTCAGTGACTTGCAGAAGCTTTTGGTTTTTTTTGATTTGGTACTATTCTTTGTCCCATTCTTATTACAGCTTAACATTTATTTGATCTGTTTTCTTATTTCCTGTTGAAACTTTTTCAATGAAATATCCGTGGTGGTGTTCGTGTTCTTTCTTATGATTTATTTGATTTAGAATACTGTAGTGCTGAGGTAGAGAGAGCTGCCTTCTGCCTTGCATTTCTATCAGTTAATTTAACAGCAACTATCTGTCCTACATTCCATTTCATCTTTCATTATGTGACGTTTTAACAATGCTGTGAGATTATTTGGAAATTCTACAGCCTTTTGTTTTTTTTGTTATGAACTTGTGTCATCCTGAAATGATGTCATTTCATTCACTTCAGACTCTTTTCTCGGTATTGTAACCCGTATCCAGTGATGTTTCTTCACTTACACCCCTTCTTTTTATTGAATATTGGGTATATTGGCTCTTTCTTTGCTGACAACTTTTCAGGTTCTTATAAAACTAGAAAAGAATAGTTCCCCACATCGGGTTTTGATTCCATCAGTGATGAGAATATTTAGAAAATTTGTATTAATAAATGCTATCTTTGTATTTTTTTATTGTATTTTAAGGGAAGAATAAAAGTAAACATGGAGTTGGACTAAGGTCACATTTATTCTGAAATAAATATTGAAATCTATAAAACATATAAAAATTATACCCATAAGTAATCAAAATAGTTCTCTTCTAGTTGCAGAGCACAGAGTAACAGGCACAGCTTCTTTGCTGGACTGTACCTACAAGGTGCCGTCAAGAAGGAAGCTAAAAAAGCAGGCTTTGTATGCTCTATATAATTAGAGTGATTAGTAAGAATACCTATGTATCAGGAGAAGCAAATATTAGATTAAGAGTAAAAAAAAGGGCTTTTTTAACAGCTTTAGCCCCCAGAGATAAGGTAATCCTGCATGTCAAACACACACCATAAACCGATTCACAAATAGTATCGGCTAGCTGCTAAAAAATATAAAGCAAGTCATTCATTTACAAGAACCTGCTAAGGTCGATAAATCCTCAAGGGCTAATGAAGTAAAGGGCCCTGAGCAAGGATTTAGCTAGGTCTGTGTGCACGGGAAGGATGCTCTTATACCACACATCCACCCCCCTGAGCAGTTTACAGAAGGCCTTTGAGGTTTCAGGACAAACAAGCACACCTCCTGGTGGTTCTTGTCCTAGGCTGCCTGTGTAGGCCTGCCACCAACAAGCCTCGTGGGGCTGCCCAAAACCCCACAGGGACACCAAGATTCTGCAGGATTTTCTGAATGCAGACACATGAATAAATAAAATGGGCTGTACAACATTGTATTTCTGCTGAACTGACAAACACAGGTAGATCTGATTTTCCAAAATCCTGATTTAGCACACCCAACCATTAATATGCTTGTATCAGTCCTGGGAGCGTGCTTCCAGAGTATCCTTGAGCCCAGAATCTTGAGAACTACAAGGCTCACCAGTGAACCACAGCTTCACCATCTCCTTTCAAAAAACTGCAGCCTCACTATCCAAATCACTGTTGTGTGATTCACAGTGTTTACGTATAAAATTTTAGGGTTACTTATTCTATAAGTTAAAATGAACAGGGGAAGGGGTGAGATCTTCTGAACAAGATGCACACATGCATACAGAGATATGTATACGTATACGTATATGTATATGTATATATAAAAAGTGAGTTGATAAAAATTAAACCCAAACCTTCAGCTATCAGCTTCAGCCTCAGGAAAAGACAGACTAAGCTGTATGCCCAGAGGACTAGCACATCTCTCTTCTGGCAAAGCAGAGAGGGAGAGAAGATGTTCTACAGCCAAAACCCCCTCGACTGGAATGTGATTTCAGGTTCTCTGGAGGCACACCTGAAACACAGCGAAGTAGCAGCTGCTTGTGCAGATCCCTCCCAGGGCAATATAGCCTAGTGGAACTGATAAAAAAACAGGTTGCAAATTTTTTATTACTTAATATATTAGTGCCGTCACGGCAATTTCAGGCAGTAGCCTACCAGCTCCTGGGAAATCCCTGAGCACTGCTACTCTTGTCTGCTTGGCACCGTGTTGCACTTGGTGACAGGGCAGGCACAAGCCTGCACTCATTTCTGCAAAGCAGCAAGGTGTCATGAGAAGCGGCTGCTGCAAGTCAGTGTTGGTGGAGTAAATTGCAGATTGCTGGGGCCAAATGCATTTGAGACTGGATAAGTTGATTCTTCTGAATGTACAGTATATAGATGAAGAATTTTCATTCTTTGCAACCAAGTTTTATTTGAAATAATGTAATTATAAAATGGCTTAGATTGGAAGAGACCTTAAAGATCATTTAGTTCCAACACTCCTACTGTGGGCAGGGACACCTTCCACTACACCAGGTGGTTCAAAACACCGTCCAACCTGGCCTTGAATGCTTCAAGAGATGTGGCATCCACAGCTTCTCTGGGTAACCTGTGCCAGTGCCTCACCAGCCTCACCGGAAAAGAATTTCCTAATAGCTAATATGTTGCAAGATGGTTTGTTGTTAATTACTGAATTAGTGTGTCTGCTTGAGTTTCTTGCTGGAATCACTCACATTATATTTTGAATTTGAAGACAAAGTTTGATGCTCTGTCACAGTGTGGGAATCCTGTGGGGTCTCCTCCTGTTGTTTTGGATACTGTGCATGATCCAGACCCTCCTTGTGCCAGGGACACCAGCAAGCCAATTATCTGCAAAACTGTGCAGTGGACATTTGCACTTTGGTGGCTGCTTATACAGTTTTTAATAACCTTGTAATCTCAGCCAAGACCATGCTTGGCAGGACAAACAGAGTTTTGTCCTCTCTCTGGACTGTGCCTTGCCAGAAGTGCCTCTGCCAAGATGCAGCTCTAACAGGATTAGTCTGGAGCAGGTGATGAACCTAGGGAGTTGGTGTAATGAAAAAATACGGCTTTTTTTTTCCACTTGATGTGATTAGCAGATGAAATACGACTGGTTAACAGCACCAGATAAACATTCTGTAACACTCTTTAAATAATATAATGGACCATTAGCAGTTCTAACAGGCGTTAGCTCAACCCAGCTTTGTCTGATACAAATACCAACAGCTGCTCTCTAGCAGGAGCCAGGTAGCAGGGATCACATCGTATTTTTTCTGAAGAAAGCTTATATCTCAGCCTTTCACTGTTACTAAAGCAAAGACATTTTGAATTGGGCCCCTGAAAACCCCATTAGAGTCAGCAAGATTTCCAACATTGTGTTCGCCCAGACCCCTAAATCAAAGCGTCTTTTGTTAGAAATACAGTGGCACTGTATCTGTTTGGAAAAGAATTATCCAGGAGGAAAGACTATGAAGCACACATTTGAAAATGGAGACAGACTATCAGGAGAAGCTTCCCAAAAATCATACAATTGAAACACTGAAAGAAACTTTAAAACAACTCCAGAACCAAACTCATTCTTCAGAGCAGAACCAAGTATTTTCATACAACCCATGAGACACGTCCAACCTCTTCTTAAACCTCCAGTGAAGGCAATATAGGAACTTTCCTCAAAATTCCAGTTCCTTACTAGCCTGAAAACTGGAAAATGCTTCATGATATAGAACATAATTTTGCATTACTGCAAATCTAGCTATCCTCTAGTGTTCAATAGACAAGAAAACCAGTTAAACACTATCCAGTTTTTCTTCGGTATTTCAGGACCATTATTATATTCCCTCTACCTTCCATTTTCTAAAGAAAATAATGATATATTTGAGCCTTCCCTTAGAAGTCGGGGTGTCCGAAATGCATTGCTCTGTTTCTGTGGATCCTCTTTTCTCAAAGGAGAGAACTAAAGCTGGACACAGTATTTCAGCAACACCAAAAATTGCCAAATTTTATCAACTCCTTTTAAATGTTAACTCCTACATCTTATCTGACCCTTCTGCCAATACATCTCATGACATTTTTCTTTTTCAGCAAGAGATTACTACTCTTGTTTCTTTTTAGGAGGGTGATTCATTATAATCCTAGATCCTTTTCTGCAGAGTAATCCCAGATCCTCTCTCTATATATCCTCAAGCTTGTATTTGTGCATTTGATTTTTTCCTCCCTTAGTGCAGTACTCTGTACTTGTCTTTATTTCAGTTCATCTTATTGATTTTAGGCCATTTCTCCAATTTGTCAAGACCATTTCAAATTCCAAACCTGTCCTCCACAGGGTTTGCAACCCCTCCCAGTTTGGTGTCATCAGCAAATTAGTATACATGCTATTCCAGCTTTTAAACTGCTAATGAAATTATTGAACAGAACTGGCCCAAGATAGCCCCCCACGGGAGCCTGTATAAAATGCTTGTCTGGTTTGATAGAGAGTGTTGATAAGAATGTGAATCATTCTGACTATGTTTTTTAAAGCAACATATCCGTTGTACAGTAATTTCAACAAGTCCGTCTCCCACTGTGCCGTGAAACGTTGGAGAACATTATACAGAATAGTGTCAAAAGCCCTACTGAAGTCATCGCAGTGACTGTTCTCTTCTCCTGCAAGCTTGTAAAGAGAGGAAATCAGATGGGTTTGACATGACTTATTTTTCACAAACCCATGCTGTTTCTTATCACCTTGTTATTGTCTAGGTGCCTATATAATACACGTAATAATGTAATCACATAATAATTTGTTCCAGGATCTTTTCAGATATTGAAATTATGATGACTTCCAAAATTCTCAAGGGCTTCCTTTATTCCCTTTCTACCTCCAGAAACCACATCTGTTGTTTTCTGTCCTCTGAAATTTCTTCTGCACTCCACGTGTTCTCAGAGATACTCTTCAGACTGTCTCTTTTGGCTGCTTCTGGCTCAAATTCACCCTGACCCACAGTCTGTGGTTCTGCACTGGCCCTCCAAGGCTGTCCATGGTCTTCCCCACCACAGCCTCTGGTGCTGTGCCACAGGTCTTGCAGATGAGGGAGGCATCCCTGGCTTTCCTCCCCCTTGAGCTGCCCCTCTTCCACAGCTCTGGGACTCCCGCAGCAAGTCCAGCCCTGTCTTACCTGTCAGGGGGTACAGGCCTTAAATTCTGAGAGAGAATGTTAGCATTTTAGCCTTTCAGTAAGGCTTCTTGGATAAAGTCTTACAGCCTATGATTTTATGATTCTATATATTCAGCCTAGTATGCTAGGCAGGAGAGTATTTCAACATGACATTAAAGCTTGAATTTGACTAATTATTATTCAAAATACTTCTTCCTTGGCTCAGTTTTATATATCTCTCTCTCTTCTTTTTATTTTCTTTTTTTCTTTTTTTTAATTAATATTCATTAGTTTCTGGAAACAATTGCATTTGTGAGAACCACAGCCAAAAAAAGAATATATTAGTATATCAGCCTTCAATGTGTCAATTGTCGCATGCTCTCCTTCTGTTAAGTATAGCCTTTCTTTCACCTCCATCTGCCTTCTAATGAATTTGAAAGTAAAAAAACCCAAAACCCTAGAAAAAATACAAAAGAGAACAAAATCCAAAATTTTCTATTGCTTACTTTTTTAAAGTGCAAAAAAATTGAGATGTTTTTCCTGGAAGAGTTGATAGAGCTTCTTGGGACAATTATATCAGTAGTATGGAAAAGTAGGTGTTCTACAGGCAACTGTCTCTGTTGAAAAGCGAAGGTTATAATCTAAAGTGAGTTCTCCTTTCCCTCCAGTCCGTATTATTATTTGATCAGAAGAAGGAACATGCTGGTAAAATCAGAATTTGGTTAATTAGGTTCTACTTCAGCTAAGGAACTTCATTTTCAGACGTAACATCTTCTAGCAGGGTTGTTTCTGTTCTGAAATCCTGCTGTGGCATTTCTCCTGCAATCAAGAGCTGACAAGCATCTGCACTCGCAGCGTGCCAGCCAGGCTGCACTGTGTTTTGGACACGGGTGCTGGCTTAGCAGACAGAGGAGCACAGTGCTCACCGTGAGACTGTAACATCCACCAAAGGAAGAGGGAACACGTTGGAGAGGAAACTGAAATGATGTGCACCTTCCTCATATGTGGAGCTGAATACAGCCAAATCAACAACTTTCATACTGGCTCTGTAGCAGACATGACATTTTCAAGGTTTAATGCCAAGTGCTTTTCCTCTGCATTTCTGTTTTCATACTGAGAACTGATCAGCATATTGATGCAAAGCACATAGCTCCACTTTTCCTCTAGCTTTGCACTAAATATTTGAAAGCTGGCAACCTGGAGTCATAGGTGCAGGGAAACATTGCTTCAAGGAAGGGTCTTTGTACTTGACAGCCTTGACTGCAGATGTTTTTCTTTGGGAACTTTTCATTACCAGATTTTATATACACTTACACATTGATCATAAGGTATTAACCAATTCCCCAGGGAGTCTGCACTTGGTGTAGTACATTAATGTAATACCTTTAGCTTTGAGCATAATTTTCACTATTGCAGCTGAGCATGGATAGTCACAGTTCTTCCTCAACCAAGACTTCCAGCACATCTGCCACATAAAACTGAAAATAAAGGCACTCTCTTCCATGAGAAATACATGGAATTTTTCAAAGTTTGTTTTCATCTTACACTGGGACAAAATAGAACAAAATATATTGATTATACTGATACCATCATTTGTGATTTAACCATCTTGAAGGTAAGCTTAATTATTTTGTTTTCACATAATATTTTTTGAAAAACTTACTTCATCACCTCAAAATATTTCAGTGTGAGTGAGAGACTGGTTGTGCACATTTTCAACTTCCAAATACTCGTGACCTTCTTTTACCCACCTTAGATACCTCAAGAGCAGGCCATTACACCAGAATCTGGCTACCTCACACTTTTTAATGAATTCACTTTCACAGGAAATGGTATTACTGCTGCTGTACATACAGGGGAAGCAATAACTCAAGGACAGGGAAAAAGAGTGTCTTTGAGGTCCAGTTGTAATGTTCTTTCTGACACATCTCATGTACATTTTTAGCTCCAAATATCAAACCATAGACTCAGACAACTGCAGACAACCTACATCCTGCTTTTTCCCCACCCTTTTTGCCTACTGCAAACTCCCAACCTGATTCCTCACCAACACCTGTGAGGACAGCACAGCTCTGGTGCAGAACTTAATTCTCTTCTCTGTCATTCTTGAATAGACATGCCTCACACTGAAACCAAGGACCTTGGAGATGTACAAACCTGTGACATGTATCAACAGCCCTCAAAGCCTCACACAGCACCCACAGGTCAGTAGGTCTGAGCTGTCAGCTCATCTGCCCCAGCTGTGCCTTATTGTTACTGACCAGGAAGTGAGGTGATGCTGCTGGAGGATGCATCAACTCAGCTGTACTCAGCACCTTAGGGGTGAAACATCTTAGCACAGAATTGCAAAACAGAGGTATGTCACATAGAGAAATGGCCTGCAATCTTTCGTTAGATATTGCAAAAATGCTGTATCTTAGGCACAGTCATCTAGGTGTTGTCCCCCATTACACATGTAGCTATGCACTGATTGCTTCTCAAACTAGCGCCTAAGTGGCTCTATTTATGTCATTTTTAGTGATTGTGCAGTGATTTACCATTCTGTAGTAAATCTTAGTTGGTGGTGGTGAACTCAAGGTCTCAAGTGTTTGTTTAGCATGAAAATAGAAAAGTTTTCATCATTAAATTGTCAAAATTTATAGGTTGTGATTTGTGTCTGTGCCTTTCTTCTTCAACAGCTATAGGAAAGAGACATTCAGAAAAGTTCCTCTGCTCTATACAAGCCTTGCTTTTCTCCCTAGGAGAATTAATTTCTATTTAACAGGTGGAAACATTTATAAAATCCCACAGTGAAGTAAAAATAGTATAATTTCTGTCATCGACACAGAACCCCCCCATGGCTTTTGCAGGAGGATTTGCCCTAAGGAAATACTGCTGCAGCAAGTATAATTACAGAAGGCTAATACATACTGGAGGCCAAGTTATAGCAGCTTTATCACAGACTGCCTTATACCACTAAATCAGTTTTACTACACGTTTTGCCAAAGATTTTCCTTAGAAACTGAGGAGATTGTGACAGGGCTTCTATCAACTAATCTCACTCCTATGGACAATTCAATAAATTAATATTGACTAGGAGAATGATATCCTGGGAGATTTAAATGTATTCTTTAATATTGGCCAGGCTTCCTTTCTTTTTCTGCTTATTTTTGGTAAGATTCAAAACAATCCTTCCGTCTCATTATCCATTTGCTTACTCTCATCATCCTAACTGACACCATGTCGTCTTGTGCAGATGCTGGAAGTGGAGGGAACTCTTTTGCTGTGAGTTTTTTCCTCTTTTAGACTTATCTTTTCCCAGTTATACCTGGGATACTGCAGGGTTGTTCACGACCTCCCCCTGTCCAAGCCCTAGGTAATATCTGGGGCTCAGTTTCCGTCTTTGTCCTCCCAAGTACACAGTGGGGTCTTAAAATGGCAACTTGCACCTGCTCTTCACTGAATGCTCTTCCAGTTCCTGGCATCTTTGTTTTAACAAGGTCCTGGAAGGCCGAGCCACCTCTCCTCACCTGATTAACGCAAAACCCTACATACTCCACAACAAAGTGGAACTGCAGTTTCTATCAAGGCTACTGCATTTTATTTATAATCATTTTGAGAAACAGAATGTAAGTCTCTTTCTGGGGGAAGGTGGCCAGAGCCATGTTCCATGTGCACGTAGGTGTGTGTGTGTGTATGTGTGTGTTTGGCTGTGTTCCCTCCCTGCTCACCTCAGCTTCCTAGCAATGTCAGGGCACCTTCCCTGTCCATGAGAATGTGTGGCAGAAGCCCTGTCCTTTCCTTGTGCCATGAAGGAGCCCAGGCAGACTTTTGGTATTAATTCCTTTCACACTGTCCTGTCCCAGTTTTACTGCATTGTGTACTTTTTGGCTGAGGCCATGTACATGCATTGTAAGAGGTTTAACCAATGGTTTTCCATGGTCAGGAACTGCGTCAGGTGGGTTTCAGCTGAGCTGTCAGCTTTTAGGGGCTGTTTTGTTACAGGAAAGAACAGGACAGCATCTTTTGTGTACCACAGCTGTACATTTGGGAGTCTGCTGCTATCCTGCAACTGCCCCTGGTGCCTGCAGGGCTGGGGACAGTTTGGGGAGCAGTGTAAGAGGGGGGCTGAAGGCAAGTGCCCTGAGCTCCCAGAGGTTCCTGCCCTGCACCTTGCTCCTGCTTGGAGCTGTAGGTACAAAGCACTTTAAAAGTAGGCACATCTATGTCTAATGCCAAGTCGATGCAGTAATCAGAAACCATGTTTTCCTAATCAAAGTAGGAATAAAATAGTAATCACCTGTCTGTTACTCTGTTAGGCACAGAATGGAACTCCAGGAGACAAGTCACCTTCCAGCAGCACCCAGCTAGTCCTTGGCCGAGAGCGCCGAAGAGTACTTCTGAAATCCCAAATTACAGTCCTCTAGGGCAATGAGAGGAGATTGGGAAAATGTGCAGTATTGCTGAAGATTACAAGATAGAGTGAAGAAGCACTGGCTGCTATTGAATAATCCCTTGGGAACTCCTACCTTTTCCCATATCTCACTTTGTTTGGTGCATTGAAGGATATTCATGTAGTAAGGCTGATTCAGGTGGAGACTTGTGCTGGGATCCTTTACTTTTCTCTGAAATTCAACAGCTACAATAGATTAGGAAATGAGGCTTCCTGTCTTTATTTTCTTCCTGCTAATTGATGGTCTGTGTAAAAGCACTGCCCAGTCAAAGATCAGGGTTCAATTGCACTAAAGCTTTGCAAAAAGATTTTTAAAATATCTTTCTCTTCCAGTGGAGAGGGGTTTTTTTAGCTCCAGGTGCAATAGTTCCTTATGATACAGATGATCAAAGAAGGACTGGCTGTCTCAGAAAAGAAAAACAAGTACCAGGGTCCCTAATAATGTACTTAATGAGCCAAAGTGAATGACCACTTTATAGCTGGATTTTTTTCAGGAGTCTTCTTCCAATTTGAAATCAGTGAGTAAATCCACTTTAACAAAAACCAGAATGGCTGTTCCTGGTGGAGTTCAAGGGCTCAACTTGCCCAGTATCCTATCTCAGTTACAAGTGAATGCCGGAGAAAGTGGGGACAGGAGAGGAGAATTTGATACCTTGAGTAATCTCCTGTTACACAACTATTTCCAGCTTAGAGAGTTTTCTGAACCTGATGTGCTTTCTGTATTGCATGATCCAAAGTGGACCTCTCCTCCACATGTGTTTGTCCAGCCTCTCCCTAAACCTATAAAAAAACCCTTTGCACTTACAGCTTCCACTGGCGGGAAGTGTCCCAAGCCTACCATCACAACTTTTCCTGGTTTTGTTTTGCACCAAGTTCCTGTTAGCTGTATTTGTAGGCTCCTACTTCTTGTACCAGAAGAAGCAATTGCTCCTTCTTCACTTTCTTTTTGCCATCGTGATTTTATACAACCAGATTATTTCCTCTTACTCCTATTTTATCTTTTCAGAGGGATGATCTTTCCCTGCTTGTTCTTTCAGCCAAAATTATGGGAGATTTCCCCAGATTCGATCCTCCGTGATAATCTTTTCTGAACCTCCTCCCACAGCAGAGGATCAAGAGACACAATAATACATTATTTTAATATCTTCCCCTGTGCACTGATGATATCTCTTTGTAAACTCTTGATCTTGTTGTCAGGACCTTAAGACAGACAAAGGATGGCTGGTCAGCCTAGGAAACAGCTAGGATGCTTAATTAAAAACAGTAAATCTAAGGTTTTAATGGTAGCTGAAGCAAATGATGAAGTTTTACCAACTCTTCTCTCCAAACTTTAACCTCATTTTTCATTTGAATTTACAAGTTGAATTATCACTGAATATAATTCTTGTCTATAATGTGCTTTATTAAACCATGCAGGCAGGTTTATCCCAACGGGATAATCTGCTTGGTAAGAAAAACTGAGCTGATTAAATGATGCCCAGTTTATCCTTATTACAAAGCTCTTTCAGTATAATGAAGTGCAGCCATGTCACAGCTCCTGGCTATTTGCAACACTCATTATTATCCTTACTACACCTTTTCATAATTTGTCTCAAGCATTTAATGACATTTATTAATGTATTTGTTCTGATTGCAAAGTGTCCATCTCAGGTTTTACAGCCAGCACAGGCTCAAGCAGGGTATCTAAACCCATCCACGAGGCATCTGACCTACACCTGTCCATCAGGGAAAAGGCATCTACGGTCTGACATTTCGACAGTCCCAGGGCTCGAAGCACCTTTCTGCTCCAGGTATGCTGCCACACATGCCAGCAAAATGCTCCTGGTGCGGTCATAACTTCGTACTGATAAAAAATCAGCTCAGATATTTTTGCACATATGATTTTCTGTGGTCATTCAGGCTGATATAAACTGGTCTAAAACTGCTTCAGATTACTTCTGCCAATTAACTGAGCCTCTGCTGGAGTGTGAGTGGATATCCATGGTATGTTTATGTTATCCAGAGTCTGAAAACCATACCGCTGTGTCTTAGGGGTCCTGAACACGCATTTAGCTGATTACGTCTCATTTCAGGTACTAAGCTTTCTCCCTGCTTCAAGGGGTGGTATGTTTACAGTTAGATTTTAAAAAGTTATTATTTTTTATTTATTATTTATTATTCTCCAGGTATGACTGGAGCTTTTCTTGCCAAGTCATCTGCCTTGTGACAATCACTGAAATGATTACTTTAGTGTAATCGGCAGGTTTTGTTCCTCGCTTTAGAAGACCTGCTCCTTTCTCATTTCAAGCCTGTCCCTTCTCCACCACTGTAGTACTTCTTTCCTTCTGGATTTAATAATCGGCTTTGGAGTTGGGCCACACAATGTAATTATGAGGCACATTATCCTAAAGAAAGACTGCAATCAGAATGTACAAGGGAACGGGGAGCTCCTTCTGATTTCTCGCTAGTTCCAGAAAAAGCTACACTCAAACCCAGGAGGGCAGAGTAGAAATGGCTGCAAACAATTACTGTGCACACACACATGAACATATTCAGACAAAAGGGCAACTGGATCAAAAGTGATATAAATGAAAAATAAGAATTCTCAAAAGCTAGTAAGAAAAGGAAAACCAAACAGAGATCAATCAGTGGCCAGCTAAAGTAAGGACACAGGAGAGTCATTTTCTAAACATAGTAGGAGTGAAAGGAACAATGATCTTTGTTTATCATCAAATTAGTTTGAAATAAGTTTCTGTTCAGTGAGGATGTAGTAGGACTCAGGTCCTGACCTGTTTGGCTTAACTGTTCTATCAGTGATCTGGAAATAAATATGTCCTTATTGCTAAAAATTGTTCAGATGATAGAAACATATAATCTTGATACATAACCAAAAAACCCCACAAAAGGACAGTAGTTAGAAATCTGGATTGCTTATAAGGGAGAACAAAAATACCCTCTATGTAATTTGCTATGGACAAATAGAAGTAGTGTTTCAGCATAAAAAGAATGTAGGAGTGTGAGATTTATATGGGGAAGTCACAGGTTCTGAAAAATGGGTCGTGATTGTTAGCAAGTTGAGTGCAGGCCACGTCTTTAGGTGTGGTACCAATACACACTTTGGATGCAGAAAGGAAGGCGTACCAAGCAGAACTTGAAAAATCTGACAGTAATTCAATTTCTTCTAGGCATCTTTACTTCAATAGAAACACTGAGAAACTGGACATAACTCAGAGAAGAAAGCCCTGAGAATGATTAAAGAATTGAAAGATACGCCTTGTAGCAAGCCACTCAAAATGTCAATATATTTGGATTATCAAAGGGAAGGTTAAGGAAAAGTCTGTTTTCAGTTCAGAAGTACCTACAAAAGGAAGAAAATGTTGCTAATGGAGGATCTTTACAGTTAGTATAAGAAAATGTGGC
This sequence comes from Rhagologus leucostigma, assembly GCA_013397725.1. Taxonomy (NCBI): domain Eukaryota; kingdom Metazoa; phylum Chordata; class Aves; order Passeriformes; genus Rhagologus; species Rhagologus leucostigma. Next base: position 2,215,791 of record VZTD01004411.1, on the reverse strand, counting down.
TGAAATTTGAGGTAGAAGAAATTCACAAGAGAAATAAATTATAAAATTTAGCAGGCAAGATAATTAGATCTAGTATAACACACAGAGGTGCTAGAGCAGCACTAGGTGTGTCTTTCTAAAAAGTTTGATCTTTACCAACTGATACCAGAAGCAAGAAACATATTGTTGGAAGTCCTCTTTCTATTGTACCAAGTCTGACTAGAGGGTCAAAATAATTTTCGATGGCTTTTGAAAATCAGTAGAAGAGCTGTGAATCACTGAAATATAGATATATATTTTTTTTACACATTATTTATGAAAAGGCTACATTTTTAGAATTTGATAACAACCTTCTAAAATTCTCAAAAATAGTGGGCATTTTATTTTTGCAGTATTTCCATCAGAATGCCCCAAATTTCTCATTCACTTATTTTTTCATTAAACCCTAGAATCTCAGTGATTACTTCCTTATTTTTACCATTTCTTCTTCCCTTCTTATTTTAATATCCAATAAATTGTTTCAGGGAGAAGAGAGGTGAATTAATACTGATACCACAAATCATTGTGTAAAAAATAAAAAAGTCTCTAATTAAAATGTATTTTATCTGTGGAGTTTTCTTTGTTTTTCATATTGAATGTAAATCGTTATTCAGTATGTCTACCAATTGCTCATCTGATGAGCCTTGACCTGGAACTTTGATGAAAGCATTAAGGGATTTAATGAAACCACAAAATTGGTTCCAAGAATTAGCCATTACACGGAGGGGGGAAAATGCAGATAGCAGTGCAAGACTTTGTAGTTCTGCATGTTACACTGCAGGAAAGTAATCTGGTTTTAAAATGACAGCTCAGCCATAGGATAATTGTACTCTTTAATACACAGAAACGGAGTGCACCTTGTCTGGAAAGAGAAGATTTCATAACAGTTTAGTCATAGCTATTTTCAGTGACTCAGAGAGTGCAATGACATCCATAAAAACTCCCGCAAAGTTGGAATCAGCTGTGGGGGTGCTGATGAACTGAGCTGTGGAGACTTGTACCTCACTGCTACCTGTTTGCCTTGATATGCCATGAAAATTCCTCCAGACTGTAAGAACACTAATATTCATACTGTGAGCAGAATGACCCATGTAATTATATGTGGGCTGTGCTTGACATCAATCTGACAGCTGTTTGGGACTTATTAGTTAAAGAATTAAATGTTGACAGTATAATTAATACTGGTAAAGCACAGGAAATAGGCTCAGTCAAACACAAATAATTTCCTCTTTGATAAGTTTGCAAATTTAGTTATTAAAGATACCACCTACCTGTAATCCATCCAGACTCCCTAGGAAAAGACACCATTACGGTGAAATATATGGAGTGCAGTATCAGCAAAATACATCTTAGAATAGATTCAAAGTTGTCTAGCAATCCAATTTTAAACAATTTTCCGTGGGGAATCACTGGCAAATATTCTGCAAACTTTGTCTGTAGACTGAATACTACCAAAAGTTTTGCAAGAATCTGAAAATAATCCAGAGATCATTCCTGGCAGAAGCTTTGGATGATCCTGCTGAAGTGGCAAATACTGAAGAAGGCTGAACAGTCTTTTGAGAATGAATCTGAATAACTCAATAATGTAAGCCCATTTATAAAGCAAATATTTTCATACCCCTAATGCATCCTAATATATAGGAACAGAAACTTTAGCCCATACCAAGAGAATGGGTATTTATTGGGCAAATAATGGGCTCCTGAAAACCCTTAGGGAATTAGAAAGAGTGAAAAGGTAAAAAGGAGGCCACTGTGAAGAAAAATGCCAACCTTCTCTGGAGTAAGAAAGGACACTGAGCAGGGGCAAAAAGATACCTTTACACCAGGGACAAGTGAGCCTGGTAAGGAGCTGTTCCACATATATAGCAACATGTTTTGGCACAATGTTGAAATATTGAGAATGTGCATAAAAGATTCCCAGTAATGACTGAGAGTGGGAGAAATGCTTCTTGGTAAAGAGATTTTCAGTACTTTACAGTCTAGTTCCTGCGTTGAGCTTTGTGTCACGGTTCCTGTTGCTTGACCTAATTCTTCAAAAGATCTCTCTGTGTTGTGTATCAAAAGGGAGCTTGAGAAGCAAATTAACTGCAAAGTGTACACCCCTTATTAGGAAACAATACTGGGACTAGATCTTCAGCCATTCTGGGAAAGTCATGCCGGGAACCAAGGCAGACAAATTTAAATGGGGAACAAGACAGATTCTTAATGATAAGTGTGCTTGGCCATTGCTAAAAATTCACAGTGGTGGTTTTCCCCCTCTCATTTTATCCACATCAGGTCTTGAAGGCATTTAGGAAAATCGTCATATTAAAAATGGGCTATTTGGCTTACTGTAAAATGCAGTGGGGAGACAGCCTTCAGCCTGGTCATACAGGAGGCCACTCTCTAACAATGTAATGCTCACTCTGGCCTCAAATTCGGTACAGTACTGCCACTGATTTAAGCTGTTTGAAAAAGGAGTGATCTGGATGCAGTATCAGTGAAACAGTGTTTTCCATGATGGGCTAATGAGGATATAAAATTCCCCTGATCATTCCCTTGTGTTGTCAGACTGTTATGTCTAGCAGTTATTTTTGAACTCTTGCTAATAGACAAGAAAAGATATAGGGGATTAATCAGAGGAAATTCAGGAGGCTCTTATTATTTCCTCTTCTCTTTATTCCCATAGCAATGACAAAGATGAAGCATCCTCTATAAAAATGCCAGAACTGCTAAATCAGGACTCATGTGAACACATTTTTGCTTAGTGCTGCCCTTGTGATTCTCCTGCTGTTTACGTGGCTTTTATAATTGAAGTGATATTGCTGAAATCATATCTAGCACAAGAGCTTCATGTTTATTCTTTCTCCCTGAGACTTTGGTCTCAGCCTTCTCTGATAAATGATGTGAAGCAGTACATTCCCTTCCAGCTATTCAAACACTCATTTTTCCGCACATCCCCAGACACAGCCATTCACACCATCCCCGGGGCCCTGGTTTGTCTTCATTTATTTGCATAATTAAAAGAAGAGGCAGAAGCAGCACCCATATCAGTGGGAGGAGTTATGCAAATACAAGTGCATCAAATTACACAGAATATTTTACAGCAAACCAGAAAGTGCTAATAGAGACTTTATAATCCCTACCATGCTCCCATGCTCTTTCTCCTCCGTCTGGACCTCTGGCAATCTCTGACTGGTTAGAGGGAACTTTCTCAGCTCTGTAGGATCTCTGCCACCAAGGTATTAATGTGTTCCGTTCATTTATTCTAGAGCAGGACTTCATAGGTTGCCTAAGTTCAAAACTGAACGTGTGAAATACCTTCCTCAAATGGCCATCTCCATATTTCCATATACAGTTTCTGCCCTTTCTCTCACTTAGTGAAGCATGTGGGAATGCACTGGTAGCATCACTCAACCTTCCCATCCACCCAACATCTTGCCGATTTCTACATGAAGGAAAATTTAAAAGTCTTACTCATGGTCACACAGCATGTCCACATCAGATTCAGTCAGGAACTCATGACTCCCCAAAATGTCAGGCATGACAGGGACACAGTCTACCATACACTTTTTTCCCACTCAAGTATTGCACAGAGCTCAGCTGGTGAGAAGTTTCGGTTTGAAATTTAAATGAACTTCAGCACCAGTGTGTCCTGTTGCATTCTTGTCATCTTCTTTTTGTGTTTGATTTTGACTCTGGGAGTTTTACTCTGGTCTGAGGTGACACAGGTTTGCTGGGCTACCGTAAACATAAATATGACAGCAAGAAGTGAAGGTTCCTATTGAGTCCAAATGCCCTCAGTTTCCATTGAAATCAGGGATTCTCAGCATCTAACAAGAGTGGGTTCTATATTTCTACACTACATGCCATAGACTATTATCCAAAATGTCAAATTCATCTTGGGGCAGCAATGAGTGACTACTTAGCTGAGAATTTGTATTTCATGCAGCACTAAAGCCACATTTCTGTTCACTAGATAACAGAGAAATGTAAACATATAAAAATTTGTACTTTCTGACGTAAATAGATGTATGTAAAAAGACTATAGGAAGGAGATTTTTGCTATAGCTTTGTTAATACGTAATCTGTTTTGTTTCATTTGTGTCACACTTGCTTTTTTGTTTGAATCACATCTTATTAAAGTGCTGCAGAAATAAGAACTGCAGAGGATATTTAACAGACCTGATAGTTGAAGTTACAGTGTTGGAATTAATAACCAGATTTAAAAAAATATATAGTGTTTTATCAGGACCAAAAATTGCATTACCCAGGAAAAAACCATTTTCCTTCCCAGAACCCCTCTCAGATGGCAGTGTCATGCTGAGCTGATCTTCCTTGGCACATCCATTTCCATTTTGGTGAAAAGAAATTTAGTCGTTGGGCGTTGGATCCATCGGACCACTGAAAATTAATGTTATTTTGAAAAAATCCACCCAAGTATGTCTGGTCTGTAACACAGCAGGAAAGGAAAAATTAACTGTCGCAAAAATACATTTCCATTAGCCTCAATAACAGAAATGCAACAGTATCTTGAACACTTCTACTGTATTAAATAGATAATAAATGAGCACTGAGCAGTGCTTGTCATCACGAGAGCAAAGTATTTGCGAGGAAAAAACAGAAAAATAGATTTTTCCTGATCTTTCTCCATAAGCCCACCACTCAGCAGTGCTCTGTGACTTATGATGGGGATGCTGTGCTTTTGTAAATGTTGTATTTCAGATGCCATACGTGAGTCCTGACCAGCTGTATACAGGACTTGGCAAGGAGTCAGAGGGGAAGTTATTAGCCAGAAAACCAGGACATATTCCGTCTTGGGTAATTTCTCTACGTTTAGTAGTACCTTCAGGAAATGAATTGCTCTTCTTTGCTTCCTGTTCCAAAATAACAAGCTACCTTTAAAAATCGTTGGTGTGGAGCTGGGTTGCGTTCCCCCAGAAAAAGGTTATTTTCCAACAACACGTGCCTTGTATAAAGATATCCCTTAATTTAATGTATTTCCCATTTGCCACTGAGTTTGTTACTCCCCTGGCAGCCAGGCTGTGGTGCTTCCAGGATCAATCAGCAATGTGCCTGCCTAGTCCTGGGGTTTTGCTTGGCATGGAGCAGCAGTGTGCCTTGTCATCCTGCATTTACACACTGAGAAAAGGTGACACTGAATGCAGGAATAAATACAGAAAACACACCCTGTAAGGAAGGAAATGTCATATTAGATCCATATTAGGCTTGGCTTTTGATAGGAAGGGATCATGAAAAATGGCATGAGAAATAATGAAAGAATGACAGTGAAGGAAAGGGAAGTGAGTGGGGACTCAGGAGTGGGAAAAGAGTAAGAAAAAACAGTGAAGCTGAAGTAATTTGGAGATGTGAGATGGAGGGCTTTCACTCAAATCTAGGCAAAATTACACAATGTTTTTTGAATGGCCATTGATTTCCTTTCTGCTCACTGAGGTGATTTTGCAAGTACTGTTACTACCTTGTCCAACTGTAAAAAGCTCAAAATGAAACCCTTAAAAGAATACATTTACAATGTAGTATCTAAGACATTTTGGGAGCTTTTTAATTAGGCAGTGCTACATTAAAACTAGGTTATTTGCAATAATTACATGTTAAAATCTTGCAAACCTCTGGTTTCTTCATTCCCATCACCAAAGCTTTTTATATTGCAAGGTTTTATTCATTTAATTGTAGCCTTACACTAAACTTCTTCTGCATTTTATTTAGCTTTGGTTTCTGGAACAATAGCTTATCCTTTTAACTATGTAGCTTTCACATCCCATTGTAGCATGAGAGAAAGATGAAGATGCTGAGTTATTCACAATAATTATATTGTTCCATTGTAAAGAGTCACAAAGCACTCCCCTTGCGTTCCTTAACAAAGACCTACATGTAATTAAGCATTAGTTAGACTTATTAAAACAGTCAACCTGAAAGCTGGTAGCCCCACGAAAATACCTATCTTTGACCTCCATTTTGATCATTGTTACATTAGATGCTTTCTATGCAAATTAATTAAATCTTCTTTCTAAAATATTGTCCTCCTTTAAGCTTTCCACGGTCAGCTAGAACTGTGACTTTCCAGCCAAATTCATTTTAGCTTTTTCCTTCTGCAGCTCACTGCAATTCAAAACTACCTCTTCATTTACCCACTTTCACCAGGCTCTGAAATTTGGTCTGTATTCAACATCTCCCCTTGGACATATCTAATCATGGGCTTAATTGAGAAAAACCAAAACTCCTGTTCCCTGTCAAATTCTCAAGCTCTCATTATCTACAACTGCTGCCACTGCCAATGTTCCTGTATTGCTTTGGACACAGTAGGCTTTATTTTTCTCCTTTCTCCAAACATACAGACCACATTCAAACCCAGCAGAAACTCCTTCTAAAGTGTATCACCGTTGGTGCTTTGCACGTTGCCATTCAGACCCTCCTCACCTCCCATAACAGCAAAGCCTACAGTAACACATTTGGTTCCCTTGCCCATATTACTTTCAAAAGGTAAGACAAAAGCCAGAGTGTTTCTGAGGCAGCAGCCCAGCTTTCCCACCCTGCTGGAAGCCTTCAGAAGTTCCCCTTTCCTGCTGCTGAACTTGAGATGTTACACTGAGGCTTTGCACAGTTTTACCTCGCCCTACTTTACTGATTTTGTCTTAGAACATGTCACCCTTACGGCTTTCATTATCATGTTACCAGTGCTGAAGGCTCCCTTCTCTGTCTTGCTCACAAAAGACTGTAATCTTTGCACATCTCTCCTTGTGTATGCTGTGCTCACCCCGAGGTGAGACCATGATCCTGCTTAAAACCCTCCTCAAGACATCACTGCCTTCTGCACCTACATGTGTAGCCTCCAAGAAATTAGTCATCCATTGATAGCCAATACACACTGAAGCTGATGTTCTCGGGGTTTTCTTATGTTATACATATAGGTTCAGACTTAGTGACTCTGGAAGCACAGATACGCTTATGTGCTTTATGTAACCACAGCACTGTGATTATTCAGCTCACCACTGTGCTCATCTTCTATCTGGTTCTTCAGCCTTACAACTTGTTTTGAATTCCATTTTAAAATTTTGGGACACAGACAATGTCTTCACATGTATCCATAGTCTTTCTAATTCTAGGGGACCTTGTTCCCAGTTGAAGTAAGACTTTGGATGCCATCATGTGTCAAATTATATTAAGAAACAACAGTAACAGTGATCATGTTCCAGAGTAAGAAAATAAATAAAAATGATAAGTAGCAAACAGGACTGAAGTCTGAAATGTGTTTCTGTATAAACAGAATTAAAGCCAATTCCTAGTTTTCTTATTAGTAGTTAGTAAAAATATTCCTGGATAAGTGATATCCCACAGCTGTATTCTTAGCAGTGGTCAAAGTACCTAGAACAGAGAGACAGACACATGACTGTACAGTGGTCTTAAGGCTAGGCATATTTTAGTAATGAATTTCCAAGTGAATTGTTCCGATTATGATCATCTCTTCATATATGTCAAGATGCTTCAAATAATGTTAGGAAGCTCAGCTTTAGGAGACAAAATGATACTGAAGCTGTGCTATCTTATGCTTAAAGGTACAGCATTTTTATGTGTTTTTAAAAAACAAAACTGCTCTGACTAGGTTCTGTGTAGATCTGTTCACAGGATTAGACAACTTCCATACAGAGAAACATGCAGCCCTGTGTGGAGCTTGATGTCTCCTGAGAGGGCCTGTGTTGTGTGCCAGTGGGATATTCTGTGGCACTGAGAGAGCACAGCCTCAGGCAAAGAGCATCTCTTGCAGCTTTGTCTGCTGGATATTTAAGGGACTAAAACTGCACTAAAAATAGCATGATTGGGATCTAAAACTGTCGTTTCAGCCTAGGTTGTAGCACAGCTGTAGCAGGTTGGAAGGGTAGCCTACAGTCGTGCTACCATAACCAGTTGGGCAGACATGTGGTGATACAGGAAAGCCCATGCTGGCAAGACAGTCAAATGCCAGTGACTATTCTAAAAGGCAGCAGATAAACAAATGTGTTGCTGATTGTGAGATACAAGTCTGCTTTTCTTTCAGGAGAGGTAGTGATGTCTGATGGTTTTAGGTTCTGAAGGCTCTGCTTGCTGCTAGAAGCTGAGGCTGAAGTCACATGCATCTTCACATATGGTCCCCTGAACTGAGAGCTTGTCTCTCCTTAAGTTGAAGTATTAGATTACATCTGAAACAGGTGTTTAATCCTGCTTTTCAAGATATTATAAAAGGAAACGAAAGGTTTCAGGTGGACTTTTGGCAAGTGAGGGTCCCTTTAAATGACACCAACATCAGAATTTAGTTACGCCTTTCTACAGAGCTGTTGTTGTCACTGGATGAACAGTTGTGAGCATTTTCCCACACATATTATGCCTCACTAGAATATAAAATATGCTGAGTTGGAAGGGACTCATCAGGATCATCCAGTCCAGCTCCTGGCCCTGCGCAGGACAGCCCCAAGAATCACACCATGTACCTGAGAGCACTGTCCAAATGCTTCTTGAACTCTGTCAGGCTTGGGGCTGTGACCACTGCCCCGGGGAGCCTGTTCCAGTGCCCAGCCACCCTCTGGGTGAAGAACCTTTCTCTAATATCCAACCTAAACCTCCCCTGACACAACTTCAGGCCATTCTCTCAGGTCCTGTCACTGTCAACATAGAGAAGAGATCAGTGCCTGCCTCTCCTCTTCCCCTCACAAGGAAGTTGTAACTGCAATGAGGTCTCCCCTCAGTCTCCTCTTCTCCGGGCTGAACAGACCAAGTGCCCTCAGTCGCTCCTCACACGGCTTCACCTCAGGGGCCTTCACCATCTTTGTTGCCCTCCTTTGGACACTCTAATAGTTTAATGTCTTTCTTACATTGTGGTGCCCAAAACTGCAGACAGGACTCGAGGTGAGGCCGCCTCAGTGCAGAGCTGAGTGCAGAGTATCCTTAAAACTAATCCCTGTGCTTTTTCTTCCAATGAGTTTACATGTAAATGGTAAAGTAAACAGGGATTTCCAACCACTGCCTGTGACTAAGCAAAGCACAATTTATAAGGAAATGTCTCTTTTATTATGGAAACTGATGTAGTTGAGAAACATTAGCTGGACAAGCTTGAAAGTAAGTTCTCTTTCAGGCAGTGAAGGGTTAGAGGATTTAGGGAGCCCTGAAAGGAGAACTTGCCTAGCAAACAGCTTTTGAGAGGGTTTAGTGAGGCAAGAAAACTGGAAGTGTTATGAAAAGGAGCTAATATTTGTTCTTCCCGTCCACACAATTAGCTCCTAAACCTCCCCAATCTCTCTAGAGTGCAGATGCTGCTTTGTGAGCTTTCTATTTTAACTATAGCCCAGTGATAATTGCTGATGGTAGTTGCGCAGCTTGCTAAGGCTTGACCTTTTCTTGTAGATAAAAGCGGTAACCAATGTAATTTTAAAATCCTATGGTCATTTACTTTAACGGCACAACATACACCCGAAAATAACATCCTAACTAACCAAAAATCAATAGAATGCAATGATTTAGGACAGCTAAAATTATATGTTGAAGGCAGTCCAGAGTAAGTCTTTTTTATAAAAAAAAAAATTTCTTGGTGGGCTTTGTTCTGAAACTTGTAATTTGTTCAACTGTGTCCTATCAATTGTTATTATAGGCAAAATTATTAGCCTAGGGACAATAAGCTTTTTACAAGACTGTGCATACTGGGTGGAAATTTATTTCTCAATAATAATGAGAGGTAAGAAGCAACTATTTTATAATGTTACCTTTAAAAGCCCCCTTACTCAATATTTGCTGACGTTGTATTATATCCCATAAATGTATTGCATATATTTGTAATAAAAGCAAAATTTAGAGAAGATAGTGAATTGCAGGTGCCCAGGTTAAGTAGCTTTCTTCGGCATCATCAGAAAAAGTAGTAGTCATGCCAGTATCCCCTTTTATACGGATGTGTGGGGTAGAATTCACTGCTAAATGATGGCAACCCTGGTGACTCAGCTGGAATTCAGGAGTGGCATCCCTGTGGATGCAGAGAATGAAGAGAAGCACAGAGCCCAGTGAGTGAATCAGGCTCTGACTAAGAGCTCCACCTGGGCCACCTCCTCCCTCTGTACCAATGTGGGCAAAGGCACTTGTTTCCACACACAAGTCTTGCCTAGCAATTCACATCCTCCTCTGCTGAGGGCTATTTGCATGCCCTTTCTTCCAAGAAAGTTCCTACAGTTCTCAACACAGGTAAGATCATGCTACTTATTCCTGTTTGTGATATGATACATACAGGAAGAGGCCCCAGCTGAAACCTGTCTCTATTGTGCAAAAATAGCAAATGTGCTTGCCTTCTCTAGACTGAGATTCTCACAGCCTAACTAGCAATGTAGGACACACTTACATCTCCCCAAAGAAGTACCCTTGCTCCTTGTGTCAGAGGCTATTTCATCACAGCTGTGGAAGGATTACAGGCTCAGCTGATTAAAAACCTGTCCAACAACTCCAAACTACTTGAAGAGCTCCCTGTCCTTGCTGCACAGCAGGACTAGTGACCAACCTCGAGAGGAGTGCAGGAGCTGCTCACAGGCCTCCTGCATGTTTCCCAGGAGTTGTACAGAAGGAAACTCCATGTTTTACTCCCGTGCAGGTGTAGATATAATTCAGATAGGAAAATTTCTCTCGAAAGATACCCTTGTTCCAACATATATTATTTAGCTGCATGTTGACTAATCCTGCTGCTGTTGCCTCAGTGAAAGCCCAGCTAAACCTGAAAGAAAGATGATGCTTTCTATTTTCTGTTCCTAGTGGACAATTCCAAATTACCTTGTCCAGTATTTAGCCCTGCTACTTGTTTTTTTCGTTTGTTTTTTGGATTTTGTAGCTGAATTGTGCAGATTAACCCTGCAAAATGCACGGGATTACTCTGAGATCCATAAACAGTGTCTGGCTTGGTTGAGATGTTTTGCTTACTCCACATACTCCCCTTAGAGAAAGTTGCAGAAGCTAATAAAGAGATGTGTGGGTTTGGATCTCTTTTTGTGATTCATGTATAATGGGAAGAAAAAGGGATGTGGAAGCTGCCAAGGTTTTGAATCGTGCAGTGGCTCGAAACCCCCCAAGAAAACTGGGGCTGCCCAGTTGCAGAGCTGCTACATGCACCCTGCCCAAACCTGTGTTGGGTGGAGGCAACAGGCACCTCGTCCTATTCCTCCTGCATCCCAACCATAACAGTGAGTAAATCACTTAGCCATGTGCCTCCCAATCCACTTTTTATTATTTCTTTGGGGCTGGGTATGTTTCTGATCCCGCCTTTGGGCAATGCCTCTCTTTGTATGGAGCTCGCTCCTTTTAGCTGTCCCCGGACATATCGTATTTTTAATACTTATCATAAGGACAGAAATAGGGGGGGATTTACACATAATAGGAGAAAAAATGGCAGACAGTAAATGCTAAAAATAAAGCAGAACGCTGCCCATCATTCTTTCTATGTATTTCATTTTAGACTAGGAATCGTAATTTCTAATAAAGCAGTAAAGTTTTATGAATTCTGGTGGTTTTGTTTCACTACCTATTCAAACTTTTGAAATGGGGTTAGTAAAAAGAGAAACAGAGAAGACAATAATCTATACAAGTGCTGGAAATGGGAGCACAGGGGAACAGTTTGAAGCTCTACTTCCAGCTGTGCAAAAATGTGGTTTCTGCTACTGCTTTAAATTGGTCCTGGTTGTAGGGCTCAATTCACAGACTGGACCTGGATGCCAGTCCTGGTTTTCTAAACAGTTTAAGTTTAACGCTCTGTTTCCTCTGCTCTTTTCATCTTTCTACCGTCCTAAGTAAGCCTTGCTGTCTCCTGTTGTCCTCCCCTCCCACCCATCTAGAACTATCTGTCCTTCTGCCCCAAACTGTTTTGTCAGTGCTTTCAGGTCTTCCAAATGTCTTTGGAAAATCCCTTTTCCAATTTTGCCAAACACCTGTCTAAGTAACAGCTCTCGTCCCTCGTGTATCCTCCACTCTTATCTCATAATCACCATTACTCACTGGATTGTGCCAAATATGAATTTGACCTCTTGGCAGGATCTCTGTCCCTACATGTTTGTTTGAGGAGTGTAGTCTGTACCTGACGGCTGCAAAAATAAAGCAGGTGAACCATATTAATCTATTAAGGCATGATTTTTAGAGAAGGGAGGGTTGGAAATCTCTCCAATGCTCTGTGGATTTTACAGGTGACTCCCAACCATAAATCTCACACGGATCTCACAAGGATCTCACTCTGGGTCTGGGGCAGGGCTGAGGGGGTAGCCCATAGGAAACCTGCAGTAAGGACAGGAGAGCTATGGCTCTGGGTGCTAGGTGGAAGCCCCTCCCATTTTAGGGAGTTAATTTCAAAAGAAGCAACTCTTGAAAACTGCTTTTTGGACAGCCAAGGGCATGAGATTTCCTCCAGGTAGTGACCCAGCCAGGCAGGGTGCCTCCAGAAAAGGCTCTCATTGCTGGAAGTCACCCCCAGGTATAATCAAAAAGCTTTAGCAAATCTGGAATAGGATCTACTCTGGCAGAAACAAAGCACTGACCTTGTAAAAGACGTCTTGTTTTTACCACGAGCATGAAGACAGACCCGTGCTGAACACAGGAACAAAGAAAAGGATGACATGCTGGATGGCAGCAGGGGATGTACCTATGCTGATAAAGTAGCTAAAAAGTGTTTTAAGCCTTGGCAGCAAAGAGGTGAAGAGTTTAATTAACAAACCCAAACTTATTCTCTTGAGGTGGTGGTGAATTTGATATTAAAAAGGGAAAAGCGCTCTAGCTTCTGTTGTACTTTCTTGCCATACCAGAGAATGTTTTGGTATTTCAATTATCTGTTTTGGCTAAAAAGCCAAAAACCTCAGTGGTATGTTCAAGAAAGCTGCAAGAATAAAAGATCAGTTACAGCATCAACATTTTGGTCCAAAACCTAATCTTTACCGTGTTTCTCTGTAACATCTGTGTGTCAAGTGCAGAGATGTTCACTCATCTCTGCTAACCTCGCTCAAACACTTTCAGATTTTAAAAAGTACTGGGTTTTAATTTCTGCCAGTCTTTGGATGTGCTCTGATAAATCCAAAGTGATTTCAAATCACAAAGATGATTCAAACTTTGAAAGTACATTAAAATACACTGCAATAAATAATTCCATTTCCTCTACCAATGCCCTAAGCCCCCAGGGCCTGTGCAATAACCACCCCTTTATTCAGTCTGCTTCATCCTTCAATGAAGCAGATTAATTTAATAATCTTAATATGGGGAATTTTGTTTCTCACTAATCCCTACAAGTTGGAGTTCTCAATACATATACCCTAGACACTGACAAATTGAAAGTTCATTCAAAGCAGAGCAATAGAAAGACCAAGGGAAATCATGACACTCATCAGTTCCTGTGGCAGCTCTGCTGCTGTCTGCACTCAGTGGAGCAGACAGGGGGTCAGATCTGAAGGCATCATTCTCTGAGACAGACCGAAATGTGCAGGGAAGCTGAAGACATTGCAGCAGTGTGAAGTCTTCCTTTGGACATCATACTGTAAAGGGAAAATAATTGAATTAGTCTGAAGCTTGGCTGATGTTGACATTTTCAGTGAGAGGAGTCAGCTTACAAGTTTTTGCAACCTTCAGTCCTCGCTGACATAAAGTAATAGTTTGTTCCTTGCAGTATCTTAGTCACTTAACATTCCAGATACACTGTTGGAAGTACCTTGGGATCAAAACCACTCCCTAGATAAGCATAGGCTCCTAACATAGACGGATACTATTTACTTGTGATGCCCTTTCTTCCAGTCTCACTTTAAAATGAGATCTCCCTTGGTAAAAATCCACCAGACTGACAGCTTTATAGACTGCAGCACTCATCCACATGACAAGAATATTGCAAATTGCAGGACCCCAGTCATCCTCCTTGCCACACTATCCAAACAAGTGCTTACAAGGAAGGAGCTGCCTCACCGGAGAAAACTTCACTCACTGCAACACTCAGTTTATAATTGGTTTTTAAAACGTGTTAATTGGTATTCTAAAGTAAGCAACATGTTACCTTGAGACTGGAGCTGGAGCACAAAAATGCTGAAGAGAGCACCAGTATAGTATTAATATCAGAAATATCTTCACCATAGAGACGAGCTACTTGGCCAGAAGTCCTGCAGGGTATAGGCACTAAACAGAACTCTCTAGAAGGATTTGTCTCAGGTAAATTGAATCCTACGTGCCTTGTTTACATGCAGATACCTACATTGCAAGAACCTGAATTTAGACTGATAAATCCCGCTCCAAATGACATTTAGATAGACAGAAATTTTTTTTAGTTTTGATGGTTTATGTCAAATTCAAAGTTATGATTTCAAAGGAAGAAAAATATAGTATGCTGTGATTAAACTGTGATTTTGAAAGATGCTGTTAGTCCACTTGAAGTACTAAGCTGCCACTTCAGAATGGATAATGATAATAATAATAATAATAAAAAGCAAAAAGGAATATATTTTGCAGATAGAGTGCTCAGTTTTCAGAATCTTAAACTTGTATTAATATTATTTATTATTCTAATTTTACCTGCAGAGCACAAGAAATGTTAGTGCAGCTTCACAGACAAATAAAGGTGACAGGCCTTGACTTCAGAGCTTAAAATATTAATGAGACTAAACATAGAAAGCAATGACAACAAATGAGGGATAAAGTGGGGCATGGAAGAAATAGGTCACTACAGTGTAACAGCATGAGAGAAGCACTTTGGGGTGACAACACCTCATTGCTTCTGCTTTGGTTCTTCCAGATACTTTGCATATGTGAAGAGGGCGACAGGAAGAAAAGTCAAAGATGTTGCCCAGGAAGAAAAAGTGCCAGAACTGGGACCATGAATTTCAGGAGTTCACCAGTCCCACCTCAAGCCACTGTACCAAATTACTTTCTGAAGAGCTCACAACAGTGGAACAAGTAAAACTCTGAAAGCATATTAAAGAGTTCATATTAAAGTAAAAAGTTTCAATAAGAACAGTTCCTCTTCTTATCGAAAGGGGTTAAAGCAACTTAAATAGAATTTCAATCAATCATTCCCATCCTGATGGACAAATTTCAGTCCAACGTAATTGGAAATGGCAGTTGAAAAACCTTGATAAAAGGGATTTGGATGGGAATGCTAACAAAGAGCAGTAAAAACTGGCATGTCTAATGCAAGATTGTTTTTCCATTTATCCACACAGTAATTTTCTAACTCAACTATTGAATTTCTCATAATATCCTGAGGGATGCTGTGAAACTTGCTATTCAGATGCTCTAAAGGAATCCTTACTGTCTGAAACAAGGAGACACATTCATTCAGTTCGTGAACCCAAAGCAAGTTTCTTTTTTTGCTTCCAAGATTTTTTGGACAAAGTTTTCCTCATATAATTTCAAATTACAGATCCATTTCACCTCAGGCTTACAACTATGGTTTCAGGATGTTCTGGGAGAAGATGATTGATTAGGTGCCTGACAGAACACATGCTGAATTAAGCAGGACCGTCTAACCCCTTCCCAGTTAATTACTGTGTCTTCTGGGATGATTTGTCAATAACTTGCCTCACACAGCACAGCGATTCTCTCCTTCTTAAGGATCACCAGCATTTGTGACTCTTAGATACTGATACTCCTTGAAATGACCCAAGACCATTGTGAAGGAATCACACGACTTTCAGTGAGGGGTGACAGCATAGGGTTACAGATATGGCTTCAATCAAAGGATGCACAACAGCCTATGTGATAAGCCAGAGTATTTTTCTACAGCTTTATTAGCCAGACAGCCACAGGAAGCAGCAAAGAGGGCAATAGCTGTGTATGAACTGGCCATGTGCTGGTCAACAGCGGCTGAACATGAGCCAGCGTGTGCCCAGGTGGCCAAGAAGGCCAATGGCATCCTGGCCTGTATCAGCAATAGTGTGGCCAGCAGGACCAGGACAGTGATTGCCCCTCTGTACTTGGCACTGGTGAGGCCACCCCTCGAGTGCTGTGTCCAGGTCTGTGCCCCTCAGGAAGAACACTGAGGCGCTGGAGTGAGTCAAGAGAAGGGCAATGGAGCTGGGGAAGGGTCTGGAACACAAGTCCTGAGAGGAGCAGCCGAGGGAGCTGGGGGTGTTTAGCCTGGAGAAAAGGAGGCTCAGGGGAGACCTTATCCCTCTCTACAACTGCCTGGTTGTAGCCAGGTGAGGGGTCAGTCTTTTCTCCCAGGCAAGCAGTGACAGGACAAGAGGACATGGCCTCAAGCTGCACCAGGGAAGGTTTAATTTGGAAACCAGGAGGAATTTCTTCATGGAAGGGGTTATTAAGCATTGCAATGGACTACCCAGGCAGGTAGTGGAGTCACCATCCCTGGAGGCGTTCAGGAAACAACCGGATGTAGCACTCAGTGGCATGGTCTATTTGACATGGTGTTCAGTGATAGGCTGGACTCCAGGATCTTTGAGGTCTTTTCTGACCTAAATGATTCTGTGATTCTATGATATGTGCAAACTGGGGATATGATGTAGTGAGAAGATAGGTGGCAGGAGAAATGAAACTGATGTGATTAAGGTATAAAGCATGTGTACATACTATGCTTCCATATACCACGTGGAAGACTGATTATTTCTATGAAGTAGCAGAAATAATGTCTACATCTTTTAAGGAGTGAGGCAATAATACATTGCTCTATAGAATGAAATCCTACAGCATATTACAGAGAGATTGTGCCATCTGGAATTCTATTTCTTTATATCTTAGATGTTAAAATAAAAACTAATCAGTGAAATCTGAAACCAAAACAGCCCACACTGCACTGAATTTCTTGTTGCTAGGCATCATTTGTTCATACTGTGATGAGAGGTGTTTTGCTTCTAGTGTCAAAAAAGGTGGTAAGATTCTCCCACCTTGTAAGCATTTAATCAGGCAGTAGAACAGACAAGCAAGTGCTGAAAAGAAGACTGACTAGATTCATCCTCCTTTTAAATTCCAGGAGAATACTGTAATCCAACCCTGTGAAATGGACCATTCCCCGTGATCCTGTTCATGCCTTTATGCTACTGGCTTTGTTCTCAAGCTAGCAGGCTGGCTCCTACCCACTTAACCTCCTTTTCAGCACAGGAGTTAGGATTTCACTGTAATAGGTTGTTGTGGTTTAATCTCAGCCAGCAATAGCCACTCACTCACTCCCCTTCGGTGGGATGGGGAGAAATGAGAAGGGGGAAAGTGAGAAAACTCTTTGGGTTGAGATAAAGACAGTTTAATAGGTAAAACTAAAGCCATGCATGCAAGCAAAACAAATCAAGGAATTAATTCGCCAATCCCAATGGGCAGGCAGATGTTCAGACATCTCCAGGCCCCATCAGATGTAATGTGACGTGGGCAGATGCCATCACTCCCAAGGTCCCCCCCTCAGATAGTGTGGGATAACCTTCTGGTCAGTTGTGGGCAACTCTTCTGGCTGTGTCTCCTTCCAACTCCCTGTGCACCCCCAGTCTCCTCGCTGGTGAGGTGGTGTGAGGAGCAGAAGAGGCCTTGACTCAGTTTAGGCACTGCTCAGCAATAACCAAAACATCCCTGTTATTAACACTGTTTCCAGCACAAATCCAAAACACAGCCCCATACCAGCTACTCTGAAGAAAATTAATTCTATTCCAGCCAAACCCAGCAAGCATGTACTTCAGCAAGTCATTTAGTTCCAACCTGAATGTGCCAAGAAATGGAGAAGACACACTTTCCCTGAAAGTTGTTCCCAAATTATTCACTCAGACTGCTTACAAACTGAGCATGATTCGCTCTAGGTTCCAGGTACCTGTTCCTTCTGCTTTCTCTTTCTCCCCTGTAAAAGATCTTTCAATATCTAATCTGTTCCCTTATATAATTACACTATAATCCTCTTCTTTGAGTGTTGGATAAACTAAGTTCATCAAGCTCTGTATGAATATCACAAAAGGCTTTCCCAGTAGTTGCAAAATAATTTTTGTATGATCTCCAGCATGTCAACATGCTTTAGAAAATGTGGACATTGCAAATAGAATTCAAATAACCTAAATTTAGTTATCTAAAACACAGGTGTCTCATCTAATGTAATAGTTCTGGCCCTCTATCCAGTCAACAAAGTGAAACAGACAGTGCCAGGAGACCATTAATCCCACCTCTCTCAGGCATCTAGGAAGGCTGGATGCCCTATGAAAGTGTCTAACTGAATGCACAGGATGTCTGAACGGCTAGTTTAGACTATATTCCTTTCTGTTAAATCATGAGTGCTAGTTGAGATGCGTAGCAACACAGAACTGTACAAACTCTCATATCAAGCAGAGAAGACATCACCACCCACTTGTTCTACTACTAAAACACCCATCAACAGAAGTAGATTTTTCTACTTGGAATTTATATTCAATTGCTCATTTGCTACAAGCACAAAATCCATTTTTAAAGTCACGTTTACAGCATACGTTCACACATTCTGTAAATAATCCTGTGTACTCCCAGCTTCTGAATGTGGGTGACTTTTTTTAAATTCAGTTGTTACAAAAATTCATACTGTGTAAAGAAGATCAGTTTCTCAGACAGCTCCGTCAAGACTCCTTTACCGCTGTGTCCTTCTTATCGTCATACACGTTTTGCAACTCTTCATGCTGGTCTGGGCCTAGAAATGCAATATACACTAGGATGCAAGGTGCTGCCAGTAACATTCACAGTGATGTCTCTGCTTTGCAAATAGTGTAATATCCCATACTGCTTCAGTTCTGAGAAGTTCAGAAAGAAAGAAAGAAACAACCTCACCAGTGAGTTTGAAGCTTGTGTTTCACACATTCAGTACTTTGCAAGGGACTACTATCCCAAATCTGTAAGAGAGGATTTGACTGAGAAGAGGACACAATAGTCTCAGATCAGTTGGAATGATGACCATAGTAGGATGGCTTTTCTTAATCCAAAGTTTCATACAGCAAGATCACAGTTGTTATGGTCTTGCCCAGACAAAACAGCTGCTGAGATAACTCCAGCTTCTTTCACATAATCCCAGCTGTTTAAGCAGAAAATACCAGAAGCTGCTGCTGTTAAAAATACACTCTGTACAAAGAAGGTGGCTTGCAGAACAGTGGCTCCTTTTAAATAATACGGAGGACTAATATTAATCTGACTGCAGCTCCTCACAGATAAGCCTGGAAAAGCTCCTACATTACCACACCAAACTGAAGCTCATTTTGATATGGAAGAAATGTAACAAAAGTGTGCAGAAATGCCACTTCTTAAGTCGGCATTCTCAGATATCTGTGTTGAACATCATCACGCTCAGCAGTGACACTGTCAAAGCTTCAAAGAACACTGCTGAAGCACTTTACATGATTTTAAAAAGCAGTTTCCTCCTCACTGAGAGGATTAAAATTATTTAGATGAACCATCTCTGCCAGAGAAAGAGAAATATTGCTATGTATCTTATTTTTATTTACTTGACAGAGGACAGTTTCAGAGTATAACTCCTTGATGATGGCTCCTTTTCACATGTAACAGAATCACTTTTAAGAAAGCAGCTTGTCTTTCAAGATCAAGTTTGCCACTGGGGGAGTGTTTTGCTGTTGACTGGAAAGCTACTTCTGGAGAATAGAACTGAAACTGAATGTGAGTAAAAAACTTTCAATTCCTGTGTCTTTTTTAATGGGGCCAGAAATACTGTTGTTTACATAAACCACCAAATAGAGAACATGAATACCTAGATGTCTGAGCTAAAAGGTTTAATCCACAGTTTAAAATTGTGTTCAGTTTTAGGACTCAGGAGTACAACAGACACAGCACTTCATGAGAATGTCTAATGTGACAGGCAGACAGTAACTCTGGAAATATGCAATATTATTTCAGGCCCTAGTACCACGAGCCTCTGCTCCCTTCAGCCATTCCCATGGCAGAGATGGCTGAAAGGATGTGTGCAGTCCCCACCCATTCCTGTACAAATTCTGTATTTTTCGTTACACAGCAGATTAATCTGGTTTGGGATGATCTAGCTGATTTTGTTTTAAAGTGAATTTGGCTGAGAAAGAGCAGTCTCTTTGTAGAAATTATAGAATTTCTTACAGATTCTAAGTGGCTCTTTGTGCCCTGGGGAAAGTATAATGGACAAATGAATAATCACAGCTTTTGTTGTGGTATGTAGGTAAAATTACCACTGACTGCCAAATCTTTGAGTTCTGTAAGTGGAAACAACCCTACTGGCTACAATTTAATCTACCCTGTGATTCTGCATCCCTGTCTGTGCATGACAGTATTTGCTCTACTTAGATGTTGGTCTTCATGACCATGTCAGTGCTAATAAATAATATGGGCAAGGGGCTCTTCTCTAAAAAGTGCTCTTTTGTCCCAAAGCAGGGTGGCTTTGCACAGTGTGGTGGGTTGATCATGGATGGACACCAGATGCTCTATCACTTCCCTCCTCAGGTGGACAGGAGAGAGAAAATATAACAAAAATTCATGGGTCAAGATAAGGGCAGGGAGAGATCACTCACCAGTTACTGTCATGGGCAACACAGACTTGGCTTGGGGAAATTATTTTAATTTATCTTAAGTCAAATCAGAGTAGGGTAATGAGAAATAAAACCAAATCTTGAAAAACACCGTCCACTCCCTGCCCCCCCCCTTCTTCCCAGGCTCAACTTTGTTCCTGATTTCTCTACCTCCTCCTTCCCAGTGGTGCACAGGGACAGGGAATGGGGGCTCTGGTCAGTTTATCACTCCTCAGGGGGAGGACTCCTCACACTTCTTCTTCTCCTGGTCCAGCATGGGGTCCCTCCCTTGGGAGACAGTCCTCCATGAACTTTTCCAACATAGGTGCTTCCTACAGGCTGCAGTTCTTCATGAATTGCTTCAGTGAGGGTCCCCGACAGGGTCACAAATCCTGACAGCAAACCTGCTCCGGCATGTGCTCCTCTATCCATGGGGCCACAGATCCTGCCAGGAGCCTGATCCTGCAAGGGCTTCCCATGGATCACAGCTTCCTTCGTGCATCCACATGCTCTGGCATGGGTCTACTCCATGGGCTGCAAGTGGATCTCTGCACCCCATGGTCCTCCATGGGCTGCAGGGGCACAGCTGCTTCACCACGGGCTGCACCACGGCCTGCAGGGGAATCTCAGCTCTAGCACCAGGAACCTCCTCCCCCTCTTTCACTGACCTTGAGGTCTGCAGAGTTATTGTCCTCACATATTCTCACTCCTATCTCTGGCTGCAATTATGCAGAAGTTTTATGCATAAATTATGCAGTGACCACTGTCACTGATGGGCTTGGCCTTGGCCGGCAGCAGGTCCATCTTGGAGCCGGCTGTCACTGGCTCTGTTGGACATGGGGGAAGATTTCTAGCATCTTCTCACAGCAGCCACCCCTGCAGTAGCCCTGCTACCAAAACCTTACCACGAAAACCAGATATATCTGGAGTGTCCACTGAGAGCCTTGTCTGGGAATGTGCTGTTGGGCATGAGCCAAGGCTGCTCCATGAAGCATGCTTAATAACTAAACAACAGAGATGGTCCTCCAGAGGGTGTTCAACTCCCTTGTGTCTGGCTGTGTCTGGCACTGTAGGTGTAGCCTAGAGGACCTGAGAAGCAAAATTTCTCCCTGCTGAGCAAAGCTGGATGAAAGAACAAGTATATAACCTGTAGCATGGCTTGACACCTGCATCCTTAGAAAATTTGGGGTCTAGTTTTACTTCTATTAGAATCTCCTCAGACTTACAGAGGATGTGTTTTTCATTAAGCCATTTATTAATGTTATTGATTTTGAAGTTCTTAGTTGTTTGAAAGTACTGTCTTAGCTGGTTCACAAATAACAGAGACATGCAGTGTGAGCATTAACTTTTATTTTGAACCTTTATATTAAGTACAGAGACTTTCAAATTATGTAGGTGTATACCTATGGGAATGCTGAATAATGTTATCAGACAATATTCTATCCCTCCTGTTCTACGCTCTAGCTGTGGAGCAAAGGAGCTGTATTTAATATTGATAACATGGTATTAAAAAGACTGGTTTTAGTGGCTTCAGCATGTGTTTCTTAAAAATTAAATTATGCTTCTATTTTAAAGAGACAACAAAGAAATAGCAGTGTGTCCTGTTTCGGCTAAGGTAGAGTTAATTTTCTTCAGAGTAGCTGGTAGGTGGCTGTGTTTTGGATTTGTGCTGGAAACAGTGTTAATAACGAGGATGTTTTAGTTATTGTTGACCAGTGCTTAAACCGAGTCAAGGCCTTTTCTGCTCCCCACACCACCTCACCAGTGAGGAGGCTGAGGGTGCACAGGGAGCTGGGAGGGGACACAGGCAGGACAGGTGACCCTGACTACCAAAGAGACATCTCATACCACATGGGACCATGCTCAGCATATAAAGCAGAGGGAAGAAGAAGGAAGGGAAGGGACCTTTGGAGTGATGGTGTTTTTCTTCCCAAGTCACCGTTACACACAATGGGGTCTTGCTCTCCTGGGGATGGCTGAACACCTGCCCATGGGAATTGACAAATGAATTCTTCGGTTTGCTTTGCTTGCATGTGAGGCTTTTGCTTTACTTGATAAACTGTCTCTATCTCAACCCATGAGTTTTCTCACTTTTAGCCTTCTGATTCTCTCCCCCATCCCACTGGGGAAAAGTGAGTGAGCGGATGTGGGGCTTTGTTGCCAGCTGGAGTTAAACCACAACAGAGTGACAAAGACAATATCCCTAGGGAAGCATGTGCATGAAATTCCAGATGGAATCGAGAAAGGCAAAATGCAGCTGTCCCAGTCTCACACAAAAGGACCTGATACGGTGATATATTCTCATCTTGGCAGCTATTTCCAGATTTCACTTTGTTCCCCTACACAATTTGTTTCTCCCAG
The DNA here is from genome assembly GCA_013397725.1 of Rhagologus leucostigma. NCBI lineage: Eukaryota > Metazoa > Chordata > Aves > Passeriformes > Rhagologus > Rhagologus leucostigma. The sequence goes on along the minus strand of VZTD01004411.1, from coordinate 2,192,968 downwards.
AAAGCCCAGGCATGCAGCGGAGCAGCTTTGTGCCAACACAGAACAGAAAGACAGTGTTCGTCCCAGGAGGTTGAAAATGAGATCTAAAATATACGTATCTATTTATTTAGGCAGAATGTAAAGAGGCAAACCACAAGTGCCTGCTTTTCCTTTGCAAACACCCCCTTAGGGACCCAAAGCTGGCTGAGGCACACCTCTGACCTGTATTACATGCTTTTACAAACAGGCTGATAGGTATCAGCCGTAGACATTTCAGCTCTTCTTCCTAGAGCTCCACACCAACATCTTTTTTTCATGCTATTCAACAGCTAATACATGCCCTTCCCGCCCCCAAATTGTTTTCATTCAGTTAGTTACTTTCATTATGAAAAGCTAAGCACGGTACTTTTTTCATGTTAAATATATGCATTCACTTGTCAAGTGGGTCAACAACAAAATAAGGTTATGCATGTACAATAATTGGTTTTTGCAGGTGAGTCATGCCCTTGATTTTCTCCTGAATGTAGATTTTACTTCAAATATTTTGCTCAGGTTTCTTTGTGCTTTTTTCTGCTACCTGCTGTAAGAGTTAAAAACTCAAATTTCCTTTGATTTAAGCTGTAAACAGACAGGTTAGAATAAAGGAAAGCATTGGGAGACACCAAATGAGCCAGCTTTCTGTCACTCTTTTCAGGCTGATTACAAGTCTCACACTGTGCTATGCACCCTTGGAGTATTTTACAAAAGATTTAAAATCTGTTGGAAAGGTAAATGAAATTCATCCAGGAAAAAAAAAAAAAAGGAAAGGAACATTTTTTTGACAGTCTTTGTTCTACCCAGATAAGGTACTGCTTTGGTATCATTTACAGTCTCCATGCACAACGAAGCATGCTGGCATTCCAAATGGCTTTAATACAGTATCACTGTACTTGGGAGACATCCTAGCCTGCACCAGGATTTACACCAGGATGTTGGAGGCACCCTCCCCTCCAAATGGTTGCTGCTGCTTAGTGATTAAAAAAAAAGAAGTTGTTTTTTCAGCCTTCTCACAAAGCATGTATATTATTCTATGAAAAGTCTCATTTAAAAAATAGGGCTTTAACCATCTTTCATTTGCCAGAGTTTAAGACTGAAAAATAACAGAAGTGCTACAAACTGTGCTAATATTATTTTAATCGTTGGTTTCTTTTAATCTTCCACACATCTGAGGTAGAATAGCTTCTCCTGAAGAATAAAGCATTCAAATACATATTTTGTATTTTCCCTGCTGTGTTAATGAAACTGGGCAGGTTCTAAGGAAATTGAATTAGTCTCCTCTTTAAATATTCATTAATTTAAACAGGAGGACTGGAAAATTGGTCACTAGCTATTCAGTTAATAGCACTCTCAAATTGGATGTCCTTATAATTGCTATGATTTTTTTAATAACATTGATTTCTTTATGCAGCGAATTAACATGTTGATACAAGCACATTCAGGACCATTAGTACAATTATTGTTCAGCTGTTTTCTGTAGGGCTTCTGCCTAAAAAAGGAGAGCTTGATATGACCTTGTACATATTTTGAGAAGGTATTAAGTAATATTTCTCTATCAAACCAGTAGCAAACCTCAGGGAGCCCACAGCCATAAACACTACAAAGTTTAAAACACAAACAATGTAAGCACTTTGGGAAAATGTACACTAAATCCTATTTTGACGAAATAAACTCTTGAATGTATGATTCTTGACTATGGACCTTATGCTGTTATTTAGTTGCTTTTTAAAATGCAACTTATATCATGTTACAATATTACTTTTTGGGCATAGAGCATGATAGGGGATACACATGATAGAGTCACCCCAAGACAATACCTATATTACAGACCAGACACATTTCTGTCCTGGAGTTCCTGGACAGAAGTTTATGAACATGCCCACAGGGTCTGCAACGACCAGGGTGTACCCAGGCTGCCTCACATCTACTGCTCACGTGACAAGCATTTGCATAGTAAATCTGAGGTCTCCTCAACGTGTTTGGCTTACTGAGGAAGCACTGACCATCTGTGCAAAAAATGAGCTGTATGTCTGGCCCCTCACCTTTCAAGTGTATCCACCAAAGAGCTGAGCTGTGCATGTGTAAAGGACACCTATGAGCAATTTGGGGAGGATTGGAGACGTGCCTGTCCAATTTTTTACTTAGCTAGCTCTTTGTTGGTCACTGGCTGCTTTCACACAATGATGAATGATACTGTCCAGTATGTTAAACGGAAATTTCAGAAGACAAATGAGACAGACAAATATAAGCTACAAAAATAATCCTATTTCCTAACCTTTACAGGAACACATTTCTTTACCGGTGAAAAGAAAGGAAGCAGGAATGTATACATTCCATTATTACAATGTTTTCTGTTCTATATATTGTACCTATTAGAGTCAACTGCATCTACCTACATCAGCTTCTTCTAGTTCCTGCATACGAATGTAAACCTTCTTTAATGGCAACTTTGAACAAGTTGGGAATGGAGGAGTGAAGCTGAAGCTGAGAAGGTGAGGATTTTGGATGATTTAGGTTTTGTCTTCGTTTATCATCATCCAACTCTATTTTGGCTGGCAATAACTTATATTAATCTTCCCCATGTTTGGTATGTTTTGCCCATGATGGTAATTGGTGAGCAATCTCCCTGTCCTTATCTCAACCCATGAGCATTATTTTCCCTCCTGTCTTGTTGAGGATGGGGAGTGAGAGAGTGGCTGGTTGGGTATCTAGCAGCTGGCCAAGGTCAACCCATCAGATAGGGGTGTGGAGAAAATACAGGATCTTCACTCAGCTAGATATTTACCCCAGGGGATAAAAACATCCCCAAACAACTCCACCTATTTTCAACTAACTCTCCTAATCCTTTGCCTCCCTTTCCCTACATGTTTGTTTACGTTTATGGAGGCAGTGGTTCTATGAATATTCATTTCCGTCCTCTGCTTAGGGTTCTGTGGATGAAGACAGGTAGCCTGGTAATGCTTTCAGACGCCACCATCTGCCTCAGCTAGGGAGTACTGTGGCAAAGCAGTGCGGAACGCGAGTGTAAAACAAAGCTTCCCAGGTATCTGTGGAAACAGGCAAACCAAGGGGACAATTCATTTCCACAAGCAAAAGGCTGTTATCTAGGGCTGGAACTCAGGTAAATGTAGCAGGTTATAGCATTTTGTGCAGTGGGTGAAAACACTTAACAAAAACTCCTTCCTTGCTTCTAGGGGCTTTCCATGCGATAGGCTGCCCACGCAGCTATAGATAATAGGCCAGTGCTTTAGGAGTCTGTGAGGATTTAGAATGCTGCATTTTTGCAATATCTAGCACAAGCATAGACTAGGTGATTTCTTTCCTCTTTGGAACTGTCCAAGTATAGTTTGAAGGATTTGCAGACTCCTACAATGTTTTTCCATTCAATTTGTCTTCTTTCAGTTAACAGTGTGAGTCTGTTTAATATTTCTTTACAAGTCATACTTTTAGCCATCTCAGCACTCTTGTTCCTCCACATCATCCTCAAAGCTAAGTACAAAACCTTGGCTTGAGACCTCTAGGTTATCCTTTCAGCATTATTCAGCGTCATTAAGGTTCAGTCACTGTAGCTCTACAAATCTGTTCATACCACCTATCACTAAATCACCTGTGCTCACAGTTTCCTTCATGCTTCTGTGAAGGTAGATCTGCTTATTTTTGTTTGTCCTCATATCACAGATTCATGGAGTGATTCCATTTAGAAGGGACCTTGGTGCTGTTCAGCCTCTGCAAAGAGCCTGTCGATCTCTTGCTCACTCTTCCTGACAGTGTGCAGCTGCTCACCTCCTCTGCAACTCCTTTGCCTGCCAAAGCTCCCACTGCATGTCCTGCCACAAGGACACTGTCACTGTCCCCTACCTGAGCCCCAGGGCAGCAACCAGGCACTGCCTGGTGCCTGAGACTTGGCATCCTTGGTTCCGTGGCATCCTTGCACACAACTCTGCCTGGACTGGGGTCTCTAGTATGCTGTGGGCCAGGCTTCCTCCCAGGTAGGAGACCATGTCCCATGGTGCCTCACCACTGTCTCGGGATTATGTATATAAAACCTTTTTGGTTTTGGCTATATATACACACCATTCTTACATTTTGGCTCTTCCAGTTGTCTGAAGAAGGCTTTTTCTACTTCTTCCTGCTCAGGTGGTCTGTAGCAGTGTCTTGGGGTGATTTTATGATAATACTGTATTCCCCTATCATCTGCTTATTGCCCAGAAATGGGTCCCGCAGCTCTAAGCTGGGTCCAAGGGAAAGCGGGGGAAGCTGAGCAAATTCTTCAGCACAGTTTGTGTTCAAGGACTCACACACACTCCCCTGTGTTCTCACCGCTGCAGAGCTGAGGGAGCACCTTCCTGCTTTTAGCCAGCCTGTTAGCTGACGCAAGAAATTTTCCTATACCAGCACACTGAAATCGTCCAGTAATTTCTTCTTCTTCTTCTGGAACTGTTCGGCCTAGCTGTGATCCGAGAACCAGATCATCAGACCTTGTGAACCGGCAGGGAGGCTGCAGGGATGCTGCATCCTGGCCTCGGACCTCAGGAGCGGCAGAGCCAGATACAGAGGGAACTCTAAATCCACCGGCTTTCTCTGCATCGAGGTTTAATATTTTAACAGTTATTCATTTTTTCTGTGCCCTGCCGGCACTTTGTTTGTTAAATAAATAGTTTTTTTCACTTTCCTCCAAGAAATTCCTTTCCTATTGGTGGGTGAGGGAGTGCTGAAACCTGCCTTCTGTGGAGGAGACGTTCCTTCCAGAGTGTTTTCCCATAAACTTGTCTCAAACTGAGACAAGCAGACACCCATCACAATGTCATCCATGATGATTTACCTTCTAACCCTGACCCATAAGCTCCCAGATGGCTCATCGCCCTCCCCAAGGCAGAGACAGCTGCACCCTTCTTGCTTTCTCATATACAGGCAACTCCCAGTTGTTCTGATTTCCCAGAAAATGTATGAGGTCTTGCCCCACCATGCTGTCATGCAGACTGACCTTATTTCTGTGCACACATACCATTAGGATGGCCCCACTTCTGCTCCTTTCTGCCTTACATTGCATATAAGGTCTCTTGTCTATATCACCCCACATCCTTTCCTTGCCAATCACTTCCTCACTTGATTGTTCGTCATCATCACCTCTCTCCTCCATCACTTCTAGTGTAAAGCTTCTCCTTCCCAGGTTGGCCAGCACATTGGCAAAGACATTTTTCCCTGTTTGGTGAGAGGGATCCAATCTCTTCCCAGATGTTCTTCATCATGAGAAAGGTCTTGAAGACAAATCTTTGTTGTTGACACCAGCTATGCAATCCCTTGTGGACATACAGGATCCTTCCACTCTGCCTCAAGACATTCCCCTCACTGATGGTACTGAGAATACATTGCCTTGGCCTCTGTGCCCTTGGCTACCACCTTGGATCCATGTAGTCATGCTTGATATGCTCCATGTCTCCCCTGACCTCACTGCTGCCCCCACGGAAGAGCAGCAGTGGGTAAGAGTCCCAAAGCTGACAAGACTTGGCAGCCTGTCCACAACATCCCAGATCAACAGTCCCCAGCAAACCTCCTCTAATTAACTTGCAGCTTTTTCTCCAGGGGGCTCCCAGGAGTCTCCCAAAGATCCCAGAATATCACAGATCTCAAAGCTGAAGGCAGCACCTGCTGTTGGCTGGCTGTGTTACCTGTGCCGTCAGGTATCTCCTACTCTGGCTCCCTGGCAGTGCCATGAACAAGGATGAAGGCAGGACATTCGCACCTCTGAGGTCTTTGGGGCAGTAAGAGCACACTGGGTGGGAAGGACTGTGCTGGGAGGCCCTGTGTCCTCAAAATGCAGCTCAGGCTTGGCTCCCCAGCTGGGCAGGCCGCATCTCTGCCCCAGAGGAAGAGCCAGCCCCCATATGAAAGGAGAAGAGTTGGGGTTTTTTTGTGAGCTTTTTCTTTCATTTTCCATGACCTTTTTTGAATAAAAAGTCATGATTTTTCTTTCCAGTACCATTTTGTTTTGAATGGCTGGAAATCTTTGTTGGTACTTGTCTAAAGGAAAAGGATACCCTGATGGGGAGGGGAAGTGCTTCAACGATAAGCTCACCTGACATCATGCCCAACGTGCTTTTCATCTTGTACAAATGTAGGTGAGAAGCTCCTGCCTGTGAGGCCTGACTGAAAGCAGAAAGGGAAACCAACAAACTGTGAAGACTGTAACCTCTTTCCACGACTAACTTGAAAGAACAGATGAAGAACAAATGCATAACATAGTTTAAAGTTTTGAAAAGAGGTAAACAAACTGGAAAAGTGTGGAGGAGATAATTCTGGACTTACTGCATTTAAGTACAGGCTCTATTTGGGATGTGTTGATACCCCACTGATCTCAGAAGGCCTGTTTAGTGAAATGAAACACAACCAGCCAAGTGCCTGGCTTAGCCTCTGTACTTCTCAAAACACCAGGAGGTATCTCAAACAAACAAAAATTCAATCAGTGGCTTTTCTACAGACCAGACAAAAGTTTTAAAAGAAGACAATTTTGAAAACCTGGATGCAGAAAGCCCTGGGCTGGCTGTTGGTCTGCGAGTTAGTTATGATAGGATTGCCTGATTTAGACATAAACAGTTGAAGAGATGACCTTATTTTTACATTGAAAAAATTATATCAGATGTGACTAACTGGAGACGAGAGGCAGGGAAGAGCTTAAAGGCACAGTAATTGTTCTTGTCTGATCAGAAGGACCAAAAAGAATCCCTTAGAGAGATAAACTAAAAAATGAGATTCCTGTGGCATGTTGATTGTAAGACTGATTTTTTCTGGACACACCTGGACAATATGCTGAATATGTTTAAATAAAATCTTGTTACCAAAGAGCTGAAGGATTTGTTTACTTAACTACACATCTTGTTCTATATAATGGTCACATTTCCATTTGTCTGCTCAACAGCAGCACTTAAAAAAAAAAGATACAACTCTTCAGTTCTTACAGGAATAGCGAACGTAGTATGCGGCTGTGAAATATCTGTGTTCATAGGAATTTCAGTGTTATGGATCTGAGTGAATGATTGCTAACAACGATTTTTAATTGAATAATTTTGTTTCAAGACCACATTGACTCTCTGTTTAATGGCTGAGGCCACATAAAGACCCACTCACTCAGACACTGAGTCTCCTGTGGCATCAAGCCCAGATTACTGAGGTCAAAGAGTGGGAGACCTTTGGGAAGCCCAGCACAGCTGGCTGCTAGCAGCAACCTGCCCTCTTCATCCTGTGAAACCTGTCACCAGTCAGGACTTGTGCCTAGGAATGTCTGAGCTGCTGCTGGCAGCTGGGGCTCTGGGTGAGCTCGTCTGATCAGGAAAAAGAGAACATGCTGCTGTCCACTTTATCTTTCCCTCTGTCTGCACATGCCAGCATTTCTGAAACAGGACCATTTTTTTCCCTCCTGCCACAAAATGCAATACAAAGTGAATAAACTTACAGTTTTGTGATGGAGCATTGTTCAAAATGCCCTTGAGAAATTAATCATAAAGGAACTTCTTTAGTATTATATGGCCGCATTCAGGAAAAGCCTCTGGGACGGGGGAGCCAGGACAGACACTCCGAGAGCTTATATTATTTTATTCGCCTCATAAACTTGACAGGAGACCTCCGAGATAATACAAGCTCGTGTTACCGGCAAAAACCCGAGATTTCCTGGTTACAGAGCATTCTTAAAAGCTTTTCAGCCAATAGCAGTAGTTCTAGAGGTTACAGACAGCTGTTTCAACCAATCTTCTACATTGCACGTACACTTGTTAAAACAATAATTGCTTGCTTTATACCTTATATAACAAAGCATAATATTCCATTATTAAGCTTAACTTTATCTTTCTTGCTAAGCATATTTTTTGCAACTTCTAAAACTTCTCTCAGCTAGGCCTAGAAACATGGCTCTTTGTTCCTGTGTCCTTGTTCTAATGCATAATTGTATATTCTAATTGTATCTTCTTTTAATATTTTCTCAGGCGAAGCTGTTTCCTAAAATCTTTCTGCTTTATACTTAAAACCTGCTTTTGTTTCTCACCCTTAGAAATCCCTTTACCTTTTTCTGTATTTCCTACATAAGGCCTCAGTCAGGAAAAGCCTCTGGGAGGGACAGATCCTACTGTACATTCAGGGTGGGAGGTGTCCCGTGCCCAGGAAGAACAGCTGGGATTCTCTTCTTTAATGTGTCCACAAGGTTTGCTGTTTTTTCAGCTACAGTGAGATTTCGCCAGAGAGGGACATAAAAACTGATAAAATGGATGAAGTCAATGTCAGGCTGAAAAATTCCCAGTCCTTCCTCTTGAAGTAGAAGAGCAGTATCACTTGATAAGGGAAGAGAGATTTGAAAATGCTTTGTCTCTACAAGGTTTCCTTCCCAGCACTCCTGCTCTGTCAGGGCTCTTCTATCACCTTGAGAAAGGGATGCAGAATACATACCTACACGAAGCACTCATTTCAACAGAGCATTTCTCTCACACAATAGTTTTCAGATTTTCTATTGTGCAGGCAGCTGCTTTGAGTGGCTGAACCTGTCTGAACCTTGCTCAGGATCCACTCTTCTCCATTTGCCTTCACAGCTGCACAGGTGCTTTTCAGAGACAAACCCTGATCCTGGAGAGTGGAACAGGGCACTCCAGAGCAGGACCATCCCAGGCACAGGTCTGCTTTGCTCTGGGCCTATTTGGAAAAAAGAGAATGTTTAATGTAGGCGGTGCCTTCTGACCCTCTTGCTGTTCCTCTAGCTGAACTCTCCCTTTTTAATGAATGCACAGCCAGCTCACACCATGCTGAGAGAGCCAACAGAAATAGCTGAGTTTCCTTCTTTGTTTCTTCGTTTAATTTCACCACATTGCCTGAGTTAGATACACAAACTTGGTCTTCTCAGTGTCCTCATAACAAACTATTTACAGAGTAGTCTCAGTGTTGAAGATATTTCTGTCCCCATTGCAGGCTTTCTAGAGGGGTATCTTGTTAATGTAATCTGGCCAGTGCCAGATCTTTTCATTCCTCTCTGCTGTTGCTTTTATTACCCATTTCTGCGAACTAAAGACAGCAAAGCCAGCGCCACTCTCTGCTCTTTTGCTTTTGAAGCATTGCACTCAGAGAAAGCAGGACATAAGATGTATTTTTGTCTGCTGCTTAGCTAGGCGCTTCATCTTCTCTGGCATTCATGTCTCACTACACTTTTCCTCAGCCTAACAGGTTTTGTAAATTGATGTACTACAAATACTAGTGAATCTCAGAAAAGAGAACCAGTATTTCTTGAAAAATGGGTAAACAGGAAGGAAAGAAGGGAGGAAAGAAAGAAGGGAGGGAGGGAGGGAGGAAGGAAGGCAGGAAGGCAGGAAGGAAGGAAGGAAGAAAGGAAGGAGACTTAAAGTTTTAAGCTTTTCTAATGCCCCTCTAGAAGTAAAAACATTTGAAAGTAAATGTAAGACTGGTTGAACTTTCATATAATTACCAGATTGTGGTATCAGAAGAAGAATAATTTATCCTTTGGCTGAAGAAAGGAAAAAACCATGTTATCCCATTTCACAGATGAAGAACAGCCTAAATTCTCCCTGTCCCAATTTGAGTTTCCAACTCGGACACCTGTGCTAGGAGCAGCAGTGTTCCCTTTGCATTCATGGAGCAAAACAGGCACTTCAGAGAACAGTTTCCTAAGGCAGCAGTCACACTACTTATACAAATATGCTCAACACTGACAACTCAGTGTTTTCACAATCACATGTAAGAATCTCAAACCCACAAACTATCTCAAATCAGAAGACTTAAGAAAATGCACTCAGGGGTTCTTCCATTTTCTGCAGCTGTTAGGTAGAGGCAGGTCAGAGATTTTCTTCACCATAAGACCCAAAAAGAATTTTTTCAACTGTAAGATTCTTGAGTAATCTGACATCTACTGATGTTAAAGTTTTCAGGAAAAAAAGGTGCACCTCTCACAAGCTTCAGACTAAAGATGGAGAGCTGGCAACTTTATATCTCCCTTCTCCAAATGATAGATTTGAAATGACATTTTTCCAGCAGGGCTTCCCTTGCCTGACTGAAAATGTTTCTGTTGCTGTTTCACGTAGGCAGCCTGACCAATGAAGTGGTGATGCATGGCTGGCTGGCTGGTATCAGATGCTCCCCCTGCCACGTGTCCCTGCCAAGACTCCACACACAATTCGCTCTATTGAAAAGCCAGCTCATTTCCACTTGCAGCCAGCTCTATTCATATTCCTCTCAGAGTTAGTGACAATAAATATTATGAAATCACACAAATCCAGATGGTGTGGGTTGGAGTTGCCAGCTGTTCTACCACTTGTGAATTGCCTCTCTTGTCCTGCAGCTTGGCTTCCAGAGAAAGCATCTCATCAGTTTCCTATGGTCTCATTGCATTTCTTTACAAGCCATCCCCATCCTGAGATATTTTCAACTTTCACTGTAGATACATATAAAGGACAGAGAGGCAAAGCAAACTGGAGACAGAAAATCAAAGAATTCTTTACCTCAGAAACTGAGGATTATTTTTCAAATAATGACCTTAACCTCTCAACAGCTTCCCAGTTTTCATCCGTGAAAAGAGACCACTTCAAGGGTTCAGCTGATTTTCACTAATTCTCTTTCACAGGAGACTTACAGCTAAAAGAGAAGCAAAGGTTCTCTAATCTTGCCCATAGTTATCGCTGCAAAATCAGGAGGAAAACAGTGCCAAATGAACACAGAAATTGAAATGCTGACATGACCCGTGTGAACAGCACTGTGTAAATCCTAAACATTGTGACAATTACCTTGTTTTTCTGCTCTGAATTTTCCATAAGTTTTGACTCTTTGAGCCTGGGGTGGTATCTGCAGGCCAGACACAGTCTTCAGTCGAGTGGAATTACCATCCAAATAATTGCCAGGGCTGGGAGAAAGGCTGTAACACAGCTATGGTTAACGGGACTGTCACTAAAATAGATGTGAACATATGCGACTGCCATTAGTTTCATCCTGGTATTGGGCTGTCTTCTGAGACTTTTTGTTGAAAAGGAATGCAGAGAAGAGTGAGTGTGAAGCAAGGGAGGCGGGACAAGCCAAACGTCAAGCAGCAAGAACAAAGAAAACTCAAAGTTTCCCAGTAAGAATAGGGAAAGAGAAAGCCTGAGGCCAGAAGTGCAAGTAAATCCACTAGCCATGGGGCCGTGCTGTAAGTCAGCAGGCTCTTAGGCTGTGGTGCCAGAAGGGAGCAGGCACCAGCAGTGACGTAGATGCTCACAGCTGCTGCTCTGGCTGGTGCCATGGTTTGGGGCTGTGGTGGTGGGACCAGAGTGTTTGAGGAGGAAAAATTGTTCTCAGGGGCTCTCCAGGCTGGTGTCTGAGGTGTTAGAGTGTTTTACCAGCAGTCTGTCTCATTACATTTGCAGCAAAGACTATTCAGTTTCTTCGTTTAATCTCCTCTTTCCCTTGTCTAGTCTCCAAATAAACAAAAAAGTAACAATAATGAAGAGGCAGGTCCAGACAAGCCATGAGCCAAGCCATCCAGTTAGGTTCAGCAAGGAGCATGGCTGGGCACAGGCAAAGCCCAGGAATCCAGGCCTGAGCTTAATCCCAGCTCCAGTGGAGGCCCCCAGTGAGGGGTCTCATGGTTTTCTGCCACAGCTCTTTCTGCAGCAGTGTGATCCCAGGTTACAGCGCTGCAACGGGTCAGGGCTGCTCTTGAACACTTGAAGACACCCAAACCCCTCACAGAATATTGCAGAGACTATTGGTGCATTCAGGACCAAAAAACAAAGAATCCTAAGGATAGTTGTTCCACGAGGGTTTACAAGTTTCCACCCTTGCGGAACTCCTGCTCAAGGCAGGCTCAGGACTTCTGAATAAAGCTTTTAGTTCATGTTACAGGAAGATAAAATTAGATTTGTAGATCCATAAATGCATCAGCTATTGAATGCAACATAAGCCTCTTTTGAAACACTCATCATTTCTACTTATCTCCAAGTCAGTGACATCCAGTCAGTTCTGGATGAGAAAGAGAGTAGGAGAGCAGGGGAGTGCCCACCTCTATACACCGACCATCTCACAACGGCATTGAAAGCTCCTGTTCTCATTCTCAAGCCATTACCTAAAAAATATCCTTGGGTCAGAAACTCTCCAATCCAATACACTCCTTTCTGTGCCTGCTCTCTCAGCATCCTTCTATGCAGACCCTTGTAATGTTTCATTAATTCCCATCTGCCTCCTGATGCTCGAATTTTACCATCAGAGACTGCCCACAAGTGGGATATCAGGGATGTCATAAACATTTCACTTAATAGATGAGACAATTTAGGGTTAGGCAACCACCAAACTGGAGTTATATGGTCACAAATTTCACATTTGATATGATATTTTTAAAATTTTATATTTTTACTTTATACCAAAGGATTCAGTCAGCAAAATCCCACTTTTACCTTTGCTCTTATTCTGCTTATACCAAAACACTGGGATTTGTATAATTTCCCAATTTCTGAAGAAAGTGTATGGTACTCACTGGGATTTACTCAGGTGCCGATGGGAGAGTCGTCTCTGACACAGCTTTAATCCTGCATCTAATTTCAACAAACAGGTCCCAGAGGAGCCAGATTCTCTCCAGCAAAGATCCTTGAACTACAGGGTGACTTCTATTATACAAATTTATCATTCTTCTGAGTTTATATTAAAAGATCTTCGCAAAGTTCTGTCCAAACTCTGCCTTGAATTTACCTGGTAGGAGTCCTATTATCTCAGTAGCAGCGGAGGAAATGAGTCAGCAGAGAACGTGCCCCTGGGTATGTTACTCAATCATTCACATCTGCCGTGTTTGGGGACGCATCTGAAACAGGCAGCAGCATTCCCAGTCATGCCCCAGGGAGGCACTTACTCTAAGCGGGTGTGACTCAGCAACATTTCTTAATTATCTGACGGTTGCAGGAGACTTCAAGATTGAAATGTTGTCAGCAGCATTTTATCCAAAGTGGTGAAAAGCTCCTAAAAAGCACTATTGGGACATATTTGTGCTAGCTTTATGGCACTGGGCCTCCATTACCATAAACAAACTCTGATACCTGAGCGTGGCCTTCTGGGAAATTTCATATAAAGCCACAGGAAGGCTCATTGCAACCTCCTACGCCTGCATCCTTAAAAGCAATGGTAGTCCCCATGGAGGCTGGGCCTGGGCTGGGCTCTCCATTTCCCATGGGACTGTGGCCTTCTCTTGCTGCTCCTCAGTGTCAGCAAGGCTGCGCTGCCTTGGCACGGGTTTGTCACCATCTCTCTGGGTGAATGGAGCTTGGCACCAGGTGTCTGCAAGGTCTAAAGGTGGGATAACAGCAAAGGCCTTGAAAATATGGACAATGGTTGAGTAAAGACGTCCCAAAACATGTAGCAATGCACAGATGGGCTATTACCTATTGTTTAAACAGGGCAGTGTGGAAAGCTGGGAGAAGACTGCTTCTACTTTGGAAAAGGGAGCAGCAACTGAGCAAGGAAAGAACAGGAAGCAACAGGTACCTGCTGCAGCCTGGAAAGTAGTGTCTCCTCCAGGACCAGGCAGTGTGTCGCTTTGGGGGGAGGTCAAGCGCTGGGAATTGCCTCAAAATTCAATCTCATAAAAGGATCAAATTTGGAGAGGAGGAGAAAAAAACCAGATGTTTACTGTATATATACCTTTCCTCATTGAAGAGCTGGGTGTGATCACCTCCATAGCAGTGCCTGAGGCCATGCAGGACCACGGCCACCAGTGCCAGTTACACAGGGCACCTCCATGGTGTGGGGCACTCACAGGTCCTGTCTGGGCAGGATCACTGAGCAGTGCCAGCTCTGGGCATGGGATGGTGGTGACTGAAAAGGAGTACGAAATANACAAAGAGGTTTTTTACATTTAAACTGTAAAGAAAAAAAAGGTGCCATTATAACTGTGTCCTTATCATAAAAAAGGAGAAAAACAGAAAGAAACTTATTTTAGGTAAGGAGTTAAAATACGGGGTTTCATAATAATCTTTTCAAATCTGATTGAAGAACTAGACTGCTCTTGACCTTCCGCTAGATGCAGAGAAACCCTTCACAGACTTCCTGAGACCACCGGCTAAATAAGTATCAGCATTAGGTGCCTTGTAGTTTTGAACAATTCTACTAAATTTCTGCATTTTCAGTTAACTAAGTACTACAGATCTGCCTACAATGAACTGAGGGTCCCATGTAGGACTAAAGATCCCAAGTCCTAGTTCTCAGAAGTAATTCAAGGCTCTAATTTCAGCTGCCAGTTTGGATGCTGAGAATTCAAAGCTTCCTCGTGTAAGCTTTCAGAGGAAATTTGAGATGTGAAAATGTGAGGTTTCTTTTTTTTTTCTTTTCTATTCTGAAATTTGAAACAGCTGTCACAAAATGTTTATAACCATACACAGTCCTCAATAAATGTCTAAACCTGGAAGGAACTATGCATTAATTATGACTGATTTATACGTTAAATAAAAATAGAAAGAGCCAGTTGAATTTTAAACATTCTCCCCACATTCAGTAAGACTAGAAATTACAATGTCTATAGAATATTTCCTGCAAAAGTGTTTAATGCATTGCATATACAATATAAAAAATATTTTAAAAGCATTCTGCGAGTTTACCAGAAAAGGTAAATACTTGGGCCTAATTGAATCTTCTTAAATTGGCTTTTCATAGTGAAAAATAGTTTTATTTTTAACCTTGCCCCATAAAGTGCAGTCCAAGATTAAACATAAGGAAAGATCTGAGCTGCCATTAATTTCTGCAAATTATTGCTCTTGGACAGCTCAATAAACTCACAGGACACATAACAGCCTTCAGGAATCAGACCCCAGGGGTGAGGCAGGACAATCCCATCCCAGCCCTGGATCCTGACCAGATCCCAGGCCAGCTCTGAGAAGGCCAGATCTTCAGCTCATCTCCTTTTGGGGCTGTGAAGTGTGTTGGATTACAGCATCTTTGGAGAGGCGGGAGCAGGGCCATGTTGTGACCCTGGCCCCAGATTGTGCTGGCCTGTGCCAGCCAGGAGTGCCAGCCTTCCGAGGTGCAGACAAAGCAGGGCACACCAGTGTTTCTAAACATCCAATCTACCACCTGTCCCCACTGAAGAGAGACAAGTTTTAAAGAACAGCTCTCATGGAGCTGAAGCACCAGTTCCATTACATGTACTAATGAGTCAATAAAGTCCTACTTAAGTTTTGCCTACAATGTGATGCAACTCTGAAGATATGTGAATCTAACATCCAAAAAGCAATGCCATTACATGTCTTTATTTAGTTGCAAAATACTTTGGTAGATACTTTCACTGCTTCTTTGGAGCATTATTTTTAAACCGTAGATACTCTCCAGTGATACTTACTGATTTAACTTTGCAGTGATAATACTTGGCCTGATTAACCCCAGGGAACGAAGGTACTTAATATTTTTTCTTCCAGTTTATTATCCATCCCTGGCAAACAAAGCAAAACAAATCAATTAAAATGTAATTTTAAGAAGAGTATTCCCAGGTTTGGTTAGCTAAATCACATTTTTGCAATTAATGTGGCCTTTATAAATGTTTTCGACCTTGCTCAAGATCATCTGCATATATTGAAATAAAACATTCTCATCCCAGTTTTATGGCACAACTCTGTTAGAAAAATATTTCAGTGAAACAATTCCAAAACAAAACCTTGTGGTTTAGCTCCCTAAACAACAGAGGTAGTTGCCATTTATTTTGGCTGTCTCCACCACCACTCTGCATAATGAAAGTGCTTCCCAGCTCACCTTGCACAAACACAATCACTGCACACTTCCTTCCTTCCTTCCTCCTGCTCTCCCCTCCAGTGCAGAAGTGAGCTCTGTGTGTCCCCATGTCCCCGGCAGCTGGAAATTTCCTAGATTTTACCCCCCAAAATAAAGCAAAGTAGGTGAATGGATGCCCTGAGAGACACATGTGGGAGGGGACAGAGCAGGCGGCTCCCCTCCTGACCTGAAGGCCCTGACAAGACTGGGTCGCTGTGCTCCATGTGGGTGCCTGCCCTTGGGCCAGGGGAGGCACTAGGCAAGGCACAGGGTGCTGTGCTCATCAGCCCCTTGTTACACCTCCTCCAGAAGCTGGTCAGTCTTAATTTAACTAGGACCAGCTAAATTTGGGTTATCAGTTTAGGCTCTTAATCTTGGAATGAGCATCAGTAACTTTTCACAAGTGGCTCTGGCACCCATGAGGGTCTGTGCTCACACAGGAGCAGTATTTTTACTGCTGCCATGCTCAAAGTCTGGAGCTGCACGTGCATCAGCCAGCAACATCAGTAAGTCTTTCCACAGAGGCCCCGGCCCTTTTTGGTGCAGTTTATGCTACCAGGGCAGGGGAGGGTGACTGCCTGACAGCCAGTCTTTGCCAAGGGGCAGGTGAGCCACAGCAGTTGCCTCAAGGAGCTGTAACTGAGTATTCTGGGAAGACCAACACACCGACACATCCCGTTACTGGCTACCAGTGCCATCCCTGAGTGACCTGACAACAAGGAAGTAGGTTAATAGAGCCATCTTAACACCAAGCTTGATTTGAGACACACACCACATGGGAAGTCCTCCCTCAGTGTAAGAAGAACCTGTTTCTCCTCTTTAAGAAGAAACACCTGAGATTAGGAAACCCTTTCCAGATCTGCCGGGCCCTTTACAGAGCTTCATACATCTTACAGTCACACCATGTACGGAATAGCAGCTTACTACAAAACCAGAGCTGAAGCTATCCAATCCTACAGCTTCAGCACAGCATAAATAAAACCAGCAGGTTAAATGTTTCTCTTCTACATTTAAGCAGCAGTAGCCTGGTTTTGGCACTGCTCCAGAGGGTTTATGCCTGCACGATCATAGTGGATATTTTACTCTTTAATGTTAACAGTGTTTTCATAGTATACATTTTTCTTAAATTAAAAAACAAACCACGGACTTTCAGAAAAGCTGACTGTGGGCCTTCCCTCATTCCTCTACTATCCATGGTCATTTTGCCACTCACGACAAAAAAAGGAGGACCAGAGCCTTTAATTCCCTACTTTTAACTGTTAATATATTTACAGAAGACTATACAAACAAGCGCCAAAAAGCAATTACACATTATTGGAGCTACACAATATTTGTACATGTTGCTAAAACAATGCTGCTAAATGAAGAAGCTTTATTAGTTCAGAGTTTTTGGCTGCTGTTATTAAAAATATATTTACCTGAAAGGAAATCCAAGTATTTCATTTTACAAATGATTTAAAATATAGCAGTAAGCAACATAAACTATTGCTTTTTATGTTTATACAATTTTTTTTTGGCATAACACTGCCATACAGTTACAGAATTATAAAATATCTCTTTATAGTGCATTACAAATCCAGAAACTGGTTACCACTCCTACCACATACGTATGGTATTGGTACTACCAAACATGCACGGCATTCTGTAATTAAACACTGCAAAGGAATACAGAGAAGAGAGCAGGACCATTCATAAAAACTGACATAGAGCTGTTCCATTTTGCAAGTAAAAATTGTTGGGCTTTGGGATTTTTTTCTTTTTACTGCACTTTTTTCTTAGAATACATTTGAACAATGAAGTTATGATATTTTCAAAATTTATCAGTGCAAAACTACACTTAATCATCTGTAGCTGAAATCAAATTCCATAAAGGGCAAACAACCGTGGAATACGTTAAAACACAGAAAAAAAAGAGCAACCAATGATTAGCAAACATGCTTCAGCAGATCCCAAAAATGTAAGTGCCGTAACCATTTTTTACTGCAAAACAATAATTTTCACGTGGTTAGCCACAGTAGTAGGTACATTCAGTATATTTCACAATAAACATCAGCTGATGAATACACCACTGAACTTGTAAGCGTGGTAGGATTAAAGAGCCACATTTCTAAGAAGAGACTTCTTTCAGAACAATTTGCCAAGTCTCACATTTTTGTCTTACACCGAACAGCATAATGCTTTTGAAAATAAATATAGAAGTGATTACAATGTAAAGCCAGATGAGGTCTCTAGTGAATTGATCTCTATAGCTTTTGAACTACA
This sequence comes from Rhagologus leucostigma, assembly GCA_013397725.1. Taxonomy (NCBI): domain Eukaryota; kingdom Metazoa; phylum Chordata; class Aves; order Passeriformes; genus Rhagologus; species Rhagologus leucostigma. The sequence continues at coordinate 2,174,932 of VZTD01004411.1, read as the reverse complement.
TTTTAGGAGTCCATTACATACAGCATGTAATAAACCTATTCTTAAAAGTAAATTCTTGCTTTCACCAGAGGTCTTAAGTTAAGTGTACTTAAAAACAAAGGCTGAAAAGGAAAAATAGCTTTCAGGAAAAGAAGCAGTTCATAGGCAATACTGAGCACAAAGATATTACAGAGACACAATTTACACTCCCCTTGGAGAACTGCATCTAAATATCTGTTGGAAGTGAATCTATGGTGTTGACCGTAATGTGAGTTGAGGGGAGTTTTACATGCTTAGGCCTTTTTTGACTCATCCCTCATTTTCAGACTCTGATGGCCATCAAAAATACCTTTTCAGCAGTTACTCCAATTGCAATTGGAACTGTGAACATGTATCAAAACAAAGTACCAAAATGTGCAATGATGAGCATGGTTCTCAGCAAACTGCAGAGGGTATTTCTATCTTCTACATGATCACAATGTTAGATTCACTGATGCTGGTTGCTCCAAATCCAGAGGTATCTCATATGTGGGCTAGGAATAGGTTTTCCATTTGACTGATTTTGCTTTCACACCAGTAAGAAAAAAATAAATCGACCCTGTTCTGCAGTTGGAATCTGACTTTTAACACTTAATCTACACTTTTAACACTAGTCTACAAAAGGATTTATGCGTAAAAATGTATTCAAAAGGGACAAGTAAGCTAGCATTGTCATCAACTTAGGAAAAGTTTCTGCCTAAGCAGACATCTTCTGCTTAAAAACAGAAAAAACATGGGACATTTTCTGCCTAAACAGGTATTTTGTCATTAGAATCTCCCAAGGTGTTTAAAAACTGACTGGAAGTGGATTACTCTTCATCTTACAGTACTTTTACTACTGTGTTCAAATGCAGTAGCAATTCTTGAATAAACAGATCTGAGACAAATAAGAGAACACCTTCTCCACACAAAACATTTTTAAAACATGGAACTCACAGCCACAAAGGAGTGTGGAGGCTGAAAGAAACCATGAGTTCAAAACCAAAAAATTCCTGGAGAAAAATGGCATCACCGTATAATTTCTTTCTTTCACACCATCTGTTGGTGGCCACTGCTGGAGGCAGGAGAACTAGAGGCTAGAAAGGCTAGAAACATCTTTGGTTCTGATTCACACTAGCAATTCTGAGGACAACGTACATCATCAGCATGATATTGTAACACTTTTATTAACGGCAAAACTTGCTTCACATACTTGCATCTTATTCATAAATACAGCTTTTGTCAAGGAAGTTCAATATGATACGTTTCCTGCAAAAGTGTGGTGTAAAAAATGACATTTTCACTTAAACATATATAACTTACTATAAATTGTGATCGGTACCATCACAACAGTCAGAAGAAGAAAGGTGTAAAAAAACTTCTCAATTAAACAGATATACATAAATTTTATTTAAAAACAAACAAGAGCTGTTTTCCATTTAAACCCAGTAAATGTCACTTGTCTTACCTCTCTGGATCATCCATCAACATTATACAAAGCTTCTAAGGTCTGTAAGCCTTCTGTTTATAGTAGAGATATATGCAACTGCAGATTTTTAGAATTATCCTGGAGCAGTTCAGGGAGGCTTACACTAGGTTACGTCAAATATTAACAATGATTATACAAATATCTAATACATTAGAGTGCTGCAATCTTAGAGCAGGAAACTGAGGAGCTGACCCAAGCCAGGGAACAGCTCTCAAAGCATTATTGCACTAATTTTTAGCATCCTTCAGGATTTCATTGGAGCAACACGAACACAAAAACCTCAGACCTGCTCCTAGATATGTGCACACCTGTAAGTACTCTTCTGCTCTGAATGGTCTGTGCTGCACACCTCATGTACCCAAGCCTTCAGTCTCCACACCAACACAGTATCAGGTACCGAGGCACAGTTGTGTCTGGCATAGTAGGGCACAGAGCTGTAACTAATCTTAAAGTGCTGCATTTTTACATGATTTGTATGATCGCCTTCACTTGCATCTGTGTACTCAGTAACATTGTTTCAAGTTGCACATTCATATCCCCTCACCATAACATCCTTAAAATCAAATTCACAGGTATGTGCATGTACACACTACTCCCACTTAGCAGTACCAGCAGCTACCCAGATGTACTTACTAGGAAAGAACCTTCACATGGGAGGTTCTGTTCAATGAACATATGAACAGCTCAGATTCTAGTCAAACACTGGGCCAGAATACACTACTGTAGGAAGTACACAGAAATCCCTGAATACTTAAGCATATAGCAAGACAAAAAGAAATTTAACAGTGAGCAAATGATTTGACTTTCTTTGCATACTCTCAGTTCCTAAAGTAATGGTCAAACAACCATGTACTGGCATTTTTGAGAATACAATCATTTAAACACACATATATATACTGTATATATACTGTAAACCTGAAAACCAATACTTAGAAACTTCAAGCACAGGGTGCTTCTGGTTGCTAAGGCCATGATTCTATAACAAAAATGCATACAGTGCACCCACTTGATCCTCACAAATCTCAGTGGGATGCTAAGCTGTATGATTGCCCTGCAATAAATCCTTCTTTTCAGTACTTGCAAAATCAGAAGAAAAAATTCCTCTATGAAAAGAATGATAAACTGTCACATTTTACATAGAGCAGAATTTGTTAGTTAAAGCTGAAGTGTCCCATGGGAGTAATTCTGTTGATAAAGCTGTAAAACAAGGATTAGAGAGTGCAGGAGCCCACCTGACACAAAAGCCCTCACTTACATAGTCCACACAGTTCTTTGTAGGCAACTGATATGCCAGTACTCTTCTATGAAAATTGAGAGAAATATATGGAGTTGCAGACTTAAAAAAACAAAAGATAAAAAATGGCAGAGTTAATACAGCTGTAAGTACCAAAGTTTTTCACGGTATTTTCAGATACCCTGGCTCCTTAATGCAGACAGCTCTGTCAGATTAAAACTATTTTAAGTACTTAATTATGAACGTTGAACCAGTAAGCACGTGTGTCATGATAACGGAATACTGCAGAGAAATCTTCTGGATGCACATCCCGAGAACTTTGTTTAAAATCAGAGCAAGATTTCTCTTTTTCTTTTTCAGTAGACGAAAGATCTCCTGAGGTCATCGACGTTCAATCAAATTACAGTACAAATATAATAACACCTCTGGCATCCCTTATTTCACTTCAATACTCTGCATTTTCTGTAAAGTGTTGAACATTAATACTAATGTCCATAAATTGAAGGCTCCGTATAGCTACTTATGCTATGGTTACGCTCCTTATACACAGGGTATCAATTTTCCCTATGGTACTCAAGAAATAGCTATGTAAAAACAGCTCTATGAAAGTTTGCATGGTTAGGCACTCAAGACTGAAAAAGTCATAGGCAGAAAATGACGTGTCCTCCCTTTGCATATGTGGAGGGGCAGAGTCCTTAACTACACAGACCGGTTTTATCACAACATTTCCTTCCCCTTCTGTTCTGAAGGTCAGAAGCAAACAGGAACAAGGCGATCCCAGTTCAAGTCTAGGCAATTGTGAAAGTCTTCTCAGGATCTTTCTGGCCTTAACAAGGTGGTGGCTGGAATTCTTTGGGGCATTTCTGCTCATACAGACTTAATGCCTACTTGAATGATCTGGATTACCCTAAAAAAACCCCCATGTATTTAAGTTCCTTTCCCCACAAGTCAGCACAGAAGGAGAAATACATCTTCCTTCTTCCCTGCTTCTTTAGGACGGGAAGAGCCTAATCTTTGTCCATGGGGACCAAGATCCCTAACTGCCACTCTATTTGATCCCAAGAACCAGCGCTGTGTGGGAAAACAATGGATGATGCATTGCCATGATGGGCATTAGCAAAACAGAATACAAGACATTTTGTCTATGCTCTGAAACCCCTGAAAATTTCATCATTTTGAGTTATAAGACTTGAATAAAATTCTGTAGTGTTCTGACACTCAAACTGTAGTCAGCCTCTTGCCTCGTAACATTTAATCAGAAATACATTAAAGGCAGTGAATAATACGTACACTTTTAAACAGAATATACATACATAAGTTTTAGAGTATTTTAGGACTGTAGGAAGTATGAGTTGTACCTGCCTTATTTTTTAATTCATCTTCTGCACAACTAGTGCTGGTACTATCTTGTTTGAGTTGAATGGCAGAAAATCAGAAGCAGCTACTCAGGGAAAGCAGACAGTTCTTCAGGAGAAGCTGGGAAAGATCTCAATAGTGAAATTCCTACTTGTTGGGCTCCAGCCCAACCAATAGACTCGCCTGCCTTAAGTTTCTGCTGATTATCAAAATAACATAAAACTGTGAGAGACTTATGATAGAGAGCAAAGAGAGGAAACAGACAGCTGGAAAGAAGCATCAGGACTACCTTTGTCTCTGAGACCAGCAACAGGTGACTCTGCATTGTGCAGACCCTACCAAAACTGGCCAAGAAACATCAAAGTTCAAGTAAGACCCAACCTGACATACCTGGTGACCTTTTCTGATGGCTTGCTGATTAGGCTGTGCTTTGTGGTGAAGACACTGCTTTTCAGCTGTCCAGAGGCTTTCCAGGTACTGAACCCAGCTGGGGGAGTTGTCTTATTACAGCTGATCAATCGAGAGCTTTCAAACTGAGACCAAATTTGAGTGACCAAAGAGATCCCTCCCCCCAAATTAGCTGAACAAATTAGTCAAAAAAGGGGAGAATTTCACAGGGACTAAAAGAAGTCTAAAGTGCAACTTCCCTTGTATCCAAAAGCTGTGGATACAGTTTCTTCGTAAGTTAAAACTTTTATTCAATGTACAGTGATTCCCAGCTGGACAGGACATGATATACGCTATCCATGGTTAAGTGCCTCCAACAAAGATACTAATCTAAGGTAAAAGATACTGTGCAAATCCCGCTATTAATCAAGACCATAGTTCCCAAAAAAATAACCACTAGGGTAAAAGCTGTGTTCTTGAAATAATTTCTAGTAATTTCATAAATGGAAAACAAAACTTAAAGCAAACTTTAAAGAAATTAAAAATTCTGATGTTACAAGGCTTTTAGTTGTTGCACTTTAATTTTTTTTTTAATATGGGACGAATTTTAAAAAGTAGATAAGCTTTTCTGTGCAATCTGTCTGGAAAAGATAATGAATTTCTTAGCTTTCAATATGCACAATTGTTTTAAAGAGACACACCTGGCTGACTGCTGATAAACCAAGGTTGAAAAAAACAAAATTTGTTAACCTAACAGAAGCCTAATCTGATGCATTTGCAACAAGCATAGTCTCGTGAACTTACACTAGACGGAAATTTCAATCAAAATAAAGGAGCAATGAATAATTTGCTTCATTCTATGTGAAACAAAGATTTTTTAAATCTCAGACTCATGGTTTGAGCTCATCCTTAGTTTTTGTGGTGGTCCCCCCTGAAAGTGTATCCTTATCAAGGTTATCTTGTAGATCTGCTGATGTGTCATTTTGAGAATTCTCAGATATATCTTTCTCTATAATGCCTGGGTGATTTCCACAGTCATTGTTCAGATTTTCATCATCTTTTTTGGAATGAGAAGTGTCCTCCTTTCTGTCTGAAGTATCACGAATTTCTTCTGATTTTGAAAGCTGACTGGTATCAGTGTCACTGTTCTTTTCACTGTTGTTCTGCCTAACAGCATCACAGTTCACTTCTTGTTCATCCTGATCATTTTCTTCCCCATTTTTTGTGAATTCTACCTTTCTTTCTTCAGTTGTTTTACCAGATGAGCTTCCACTTGCTGATGTATTCCTAGGCTCTTTTGGTTTCTTATGCTTAGAAATATGACTGTTGGGAATAGAAACTGGAGATGCTGGCTTTTTATTTGCTTTGCTTCCCTCTGACTTCTGTTTTCTTGGGGGCCCCCAGATAAAATGCTCTGAGGGTGTATAATGTTGCTGGGCAAATCTCAGCAGTTTCCTCCTTTCTCTTCGGTCTCTAATAGTATACACAAAATATTCTAGAGCACTTTGCTTAATGTTGGGAATGGTATCTTCCACAAGAGCTTCATGCAGAATAAATTTTACCAGGGGAGATTTGAAACTCTCATATCCAAGTTCACCAAGACTTTTCAGAATTCGAGTGATTCTCAAGTAGTTATGTTGAGACCTTTGAAAGAAATGGTTAAAAAAATTCTATTGAATCAGAAAAAAAACACCACTTTACAAACACAGAACTGGAACTGCAGTTCCTCAGTCCTTTTTTATCACTTCAGGTATGTACTTCAGGCTTCCTGTATTTTAATTTCTCAAAGCTGCTGAAGCTTACTAGCACCTCCTTTGCTAGGATGTTCTGAGTGAAAATTAGTGTTTGTAAAAAGCACTGGGGGAGAGGGCTGAGAGAAAATAGAATCAAACGTACTGATTTTGATTCCTTCTGCTGTATGAGAAGGGCAACAAAGCTGGTGAAGGGTATGGAACCCGTAAGTCCTGTGAGGAGCAGCTAAAGGTAATGGGGTTGTTTATTCTGGAGAAACAAAGGCTCAGGAGAGACCTTACTGCTCTCTACAACTGCCTGAAAGGAGACTGTGGCAAGGGGGGAGTCGGTTTCTTGTCCAAGGCAACAAGTGACAGGACAAGGGGAAATAGCCTCAGGTTGCACCAAGTGGAGGTTCAGGTTGGATATTAGGAAAAATTTCTTCCCTGGAAGAGTGGTTAAGCATTGGAACAGGCTTCCCAGGGAAGTGGTGGAATCACCATCCCTGGAAGTGTTCAAAAGATGAGTAGTTGTGGCACTTAGTGCTATAGTTTAGTTGATATGGTGGTGTTTGGTCAAAGATTGGACTCAATGATCTCAGAGATCTTTTCCAACCTTAATGATTCTATGCTGTTCGCTTTCTGGGGAGAAAACCTAGTTGCTTTGTGAACTACAGGGTTTGTAGTGTATTTATAGTGTAACTATAGAACAGGGTTCACTGTACTTCACTCAAGATATTTAAAAGCTGAGTCTCCAGCCTAGACTAGCACCCGCACTACTGACATAGTGCTGGGGGAAAAACAGGCACCTCTGGAGAGTAAGTCCCACCGCTGTATCTAAGATAAAATGAATGAATGGTCTTCTGGAAGTGCTTGTGAAAAGCTCTTTCCCTCGTAAAGTACACCTTAATATGCAGTAAAACTTTTAAGTTCGAATTTTAGATGGATAAAATTAGGTAAAGAGAGTCCCAAATCCTGACTTAAAACTGTAGCTACTCACTGGAAAGAACAGGAGTAAAAACATGCAGTAACATTTGGGCTTCCTGAAAACCTGTTTTATCTGTGGCCTGAGTCTGAGCTCACACCTCTATTGGCTCATATAATGTTTAAGTAAAATTATTAACAAATTATTCCCGCTATTCACCTGGAATCCATCAGCAATTGTACCTACAAGCTTTCATCATGACAGGAGAACAAAACGCTGCAAGAAACCAATCTGCAGCTCTAAGGTCAGAGATATTAGGAAAGTGAGCAAAAGATTTGAAAAGAGCTTTTGGTACAATTAATCTGTATGAGACAAAATTCAGTGCAATCTTAGGATCCACACAATACCAATGAAAAGCAACTGATATAATTTGCTGAACATTGGGCCAAAGTTTGACTTAATGCATGTTGAAACCTTTCCAGATCAGCATTTCAATTAAAAATATTTAAATACAAAGTATTTCAGTTTTGAGGAGGAAGGGAAATCTTGTTACTTAACTATCATACAGGTGTGGAGAATTTGATCTTTCTTAAAAAGAAATGTAAATACAAAGATAAGCCACTTGTTTTTTTCCAAGTGAGAAGCACCACTTTGGGACTGGGTGAAAACACATTCAGTAGCACAACAAATTAGTTTGGAGCTGGGATCTTCTTCAGCACCATCTAAACTGTATTTTCAAGGAATTCAGTGATGTCAGTCTAACCGGTAATGGGTGAGAAGAACAATCAAAAAAGGAGAAGGAGGAATGTACAGACAGAGGCACAAACCACGCATCAACTATTTATTTTTCTCTTTTTTTCCTAGCAGTCTTTGTAAAAAATATCTTTGCTTTCTCTAGAAAACAAAGGGATAAAGAGATTCTATAGCAATTCTAGCAAGTGAAGTGCATGTCATTACTTACTCATTCAAATGCTGAAATCTTTCTTGCCAGTTAGCAGCTCGTGCTACGTTTCCAGTTTTATCAATTAGTTTTATTCCAAAAAACTCCAACATCATTTTGTAAGCCAAAAGGAATCTTCTAATTGCTTCTTTTGTTTTCTTGAATTCCTAACAGACAAAGAATATGTCCAAAATTCTAAGTGGCACTAAAACAAGTACTTCTGCATTGAATTAAGACAACTCTACATAACAAAAACCAGTTATGTATCAAAATTACTGTGATGGTTTGTATTGAGCTCAATTTGTATTACCTCAATTTCATATGTAGTTAATTCTTTAGCATAGAAGTTCAGACCTTGTTCCCTCAGTGGAAAAAGCCTGTTAAAAGAAGAAGTGCATTATGGCTCAGTATAAGAACACTTAATCAAATTAATGCTTTGAAACAGAAATAGGTAATAAGTGACCAACCACTGTATGTAAGTGTGGTTATGTTCCAGTTTTTCATAGTCTCCTTTCCATTTATTTAGGACTTCTTCAATATAAACCCCTGCATAAAAATAATTTGAAAACCTGTTAGGTAGCCATCAAAACCAGCACTCAGCTACATAAAGTACATGCCATGTTAACATAATGATAGAACACATACTTTAATTCTCTTTCACATACTATGTGAAATAAGGTCTATTGCAGCCATAAATAAATTAATTTAAATTTAAAACTAATTTAGTTACTAAAACGTAATTAAAAAATAAGGAATTTATAAAATGTCAGTATAAACAAAACCAACTGACTTATACTGGGTTACTAACAAGCCAAGGTATGTGACAGCAATCTCTGTAAAATATATCCAAGAGTTCTCATGTCATAGATCCCTTTATCACACTGACTGGTAATTAAACTGCTTCCACAAAATACTGCACTGTGAATCATCTGTCACTGCTTTTACATGACAAAACCCTGCATCTATCATCTATCTATCTATCTATCTATCCATCTATCCATCCATCTAATCCTCATAGAACGAAGCCTTAACTCTTTAGGAAATCTCCCACACCAGGAATCTCTCCAGCTGCATAACATTATGATTGGGAAATCTTTCTCAGCTATTGGTGGCCAAGCATCACACTGAGACTGTGCTCATGAAATTCATCCACGGGACAGGGCACTTTTCCAGGTACTACACAGATATACAAAGTACATAAAAGGACGATCCTTGTTCCCAAACCTGTACAATATCTTTCCATGAATGAACACTGTGTTCATCTGTTTTTATTCTGAAACCAACAACAGTTTTAGTACTCCTGCATAGCCTCTCCCAAAGTCAAACAGCATAGGAGCAGCCTAAAAAACCCAAAGCCCCAGGTAGACAGTCTCCTACTACATATTTAAGGTGCCTCTTCCCTCTAGAGAAAATTTCCATTTGGGTCTCAAAGGCAAAGGAGGACCCATTTGATACTTTTATTTAAGTGAAGAAAGCAGCCAGTCTAAGGGGCTGCTAAGAACATGGGGTTTCCAATGTAGGCAAGGCTGGAATAGGACCTTGGAAAGAGGACCTAAACCATCACTGCATTGTATCCAACCTGTATTTAAAGTACTGGAAAATTTGCTGCTCAGTCCCAGGGCAGAGAGACAAAGAGGCCAGCTCTGATCCAGAACCACAAGCTAAATCCGTAGGTCACGGAACTAAACTTCAGATCTAGTATTGCACTAGAAATGTTTTGGGTTTTTTAACAACATTCTCCCATATATGAGTCCTTAACATGGTAGCTAAGATTCCCTCCAAACACTCTCACAGATCCACAGACTTTGGGTCAAGGTGGTGCTTACTCTTTTCCATTCTCAATACAAACTTCTGCATAACCAGAGCTCACAGACAACAACACATCAGCCTCTGTGGCTTATCAGCTACCTTTGACATTACTAACTGTGGTTTTCTCCTAGAACACTATGAGAAATGCTATTCTTTACAAATTTTTGGAGGGAAGCCCACCTCTAGCTTTCATGACTATCTCTTCTTGTAGCTAATCCTCTTGAACTGCTCCTTCATTTTGGACTTTAAAGGAGTTCTTCCCCACAACCTTTTCTGTCTTAGTTTCAGACCCATACGGTCCCCACGTTCACACAGACCTCAGTGCCCTTCGCTTTCTTTCTGTATCTGTTCTCTGTGTAACTTCTCCCAAATCTGCTTCCTCTTTACCGGCAATTCACAGACCTATCTCTTCTTGCAGTCAAGCTAAAACTGACTAAAAGCATCTGCCTATGGGTATCTAGATAAAGCTCAATTTGGTTAAAGCAAAAGTCTTATCTTTCTTACACAACCTGAGTTATTTTCTCACTTGCTAAGGGTATTAGCACGATCTTGTCTATAAACAGCTCTCATCTTCAACCTTCCTATATGTACATCTTCACAACCTTCTACATAACATTCCTTTCCATCCAGCTTCCTAGCTGAACTCTCACATTTTGCATCTCAACATCCTTAAGTGCTTTCTTGTCACGCTTACATCTACCGTGAGTGTTGCTGAATGCAGCTACCCTGAATGCTGGTAAGATCATCTTTCTAGACTGTATCTTTTTATACTGACCGTTTTTTTTCTTTGCATTCTTCCATGGTGAAACCCTGTTCTGTAACATCAAACAAAAACTATACACCTTCACTTCCAAAGCCTTCGTGACCTGTCCCTTACTACCTTATCAGAACCCATTTGTTGCTATGAGACTGATTCTGCTTCCGAGAGGATCCTGCCTGAGGCAGCCTACACATCTCACTCCTTCTGCACTCCAGCGTGCACTTCGCTATTTCCTACCAAGCTGCTCTCATCCTGAGAGGATCCTTCTGCAAACACCTTCAAAGTAACCTTGTCATCATTCTTTTAAAACTCTGAAAAGCGTATTTTTTGCCTTCAATTTGTCTTTTTTTGCTGATGGCTAAGCTCTCATGTGCTGAGACTCCTGTCTATCATCCTAACCAAGACTGTTTTCTTGCCTCCTCCTGCTTCCTGATCTGTCTGCTACGCTCTTGTCTCTCATCCGTTGATTACAAACTCCCTAGAGCAGGGCTTGCCATCTTTCAGCTTCTCCTGTGTTTGTGCAGAATGCTGCATATGAGGTTCCTGCTCCACTACCAGAACCACTAGGGACATTGGGAAATGGCTTTATTATTGTTATTACAATAATCTCACACAAGATTAAAGCACATTTTTTTCCCCTTACACAGTTCTAGGGATAACACCCACAGATCACTGCCACTCCTACTCAAGCAGCAAGTTTGTGCAATATAGTGGAAGAACTTTATCTTTGTTTAATAACAGGTACTGCCACTGCCACAAAACAGTGGTACAAACAACGCCCTGTACTGCTTCATGCTGGTAACTCCTAAGAAAAGCACCACCTCCCTAGAGTGAAAGCTAACTGTTTTGAACACAACCTGCTCTTGTGTTATCAATGTGCTACTCCACCATGGGAGGCTCATGTTGTACAATATCTTACTATACACCTTCAGTTTGCCGCAATTATCACCACTGTTTCAATTTGCTGCTATCATTAGTGAGCATTCTTTTGTTATCACCGTTACTGTCGCAGATTACTCACCATCAGGTTTAAATGGGATTTTATTTTTGTAAAACCGGAGATTGCACAAGTCATTTTGATACCGCAGATCTTTAAAGTTCTGCTAAAAAAAAGGAAATAGGACATTATTAACCTACAAAAACCTATCAAGACTATCCAGAAAGTGACATTGCACTCTTTGAATAATTTAAGGACAAAAAAATTTCAGAGTTTTAGGAACCACAGAGTTCTATTCATGCACTTAAAGACTCAGTTTAAGGATCTGGAAGTTCTTTCTGGCTGGTACCTTCTCCTACTGAGGCAGCAGCAAGCACAGCAGCACCTTCCCTTCAGTCTTAGGGAACGTGAGAGATAAATAGTAAGTCAGGCAAACTCTATAATCTACCATCTTTGATATCCAAGGCACAAGCCTTTTCCTGGGCTCCTACCACAGTTCCCAGGCTTACACATCTCATGTGTTTGCATGTTTACCCAGGATGAAAAGACATTGCTTCTCTCCCACTCACATACGTTGGGCCTCTGTATCAGCTTTTTGATTCTCATTTCTTGTACTTATTGGACAACACAAAGGTTTAAGAATGTTTTTTACTGAAAAGGCAATTTTAAACCATAAAATATTCTTACTGGGTACTGGTGTCGGTACTTGTATAAATCTCTTGCTGCGTAGAAGCTTCTCTTTGGCTTGGCTGTCAGGTCAGTTCCATCACCACTCTGAAACAGTTAGAAAGCAGACAATCATCATACACAAACCCCCTAAATAGCAAATCTGTATAATATTAAAATAATTACTTTTCATTATGGATTTCAACAATGTGAACAAACATAAGTCCATGTATTTGCCTACTGTTTGGTCAAATGCTGAAAATTTCCCCACCCAATACTTAACACAACACACTTTAAACCTAAGTTTAAAAATTTAATATAAAATACAAAAGCAAGACTATGAATTATCCTTCCAGTGAGGCTGAATTTGATTTAAATCAACAGGCTGATTGCCATTTCCAAATGCAAGACTTCAAAGTAATTTTGGCAAGTGCTAGCACAAGATGAAACAAGTAACTGAACTTGAAAATGCAGAGACACCACTAATTTTGAGGAGAAAATCACACAATTAAAAAAAAAAAGTCATGTGTACATAGACTTAATTGCTATTATTGCACCCTGTTGAAGAAAATGAATAGTTACTAAAAAAATTTCATTCTACTGCTTGCAATACACATGTAATAGGTTAAAGTCAAGTCTAAAAGGGCAAGTTCCCTGTGACTGCACTGGGTATTTGCCGTTCTTATTGCCCATCCCCTGGCTTATCAACTGTACATTAAAGACAAACAAGCAACTATGTTCATTCCTCCTTTCACAAGACCAGCTTTGACCAGCGTGCAGGCAAAACACACTGGCTTAAACAAGAAACACCCCTTGACACTTAGTTATCCGGCACTAGTATCACCACGTATCAAAGAGAAAAGGGACAGACGCTTAGGCTTACTTAATTTTGTTTGGTCTCTGAACCAAAACGCGATATATCTAGCAAGCTAAAAAAGGACCCAGCTGCTCCACCCGACATGGACATGGTATTCTAACTCAAATAAAATTATTGTCAAAAGAACACTTTATTTCTTTAAGCTCAGCATTCACAAAGCTTCCTAAAGAAGAGAAACTCGCTCTGAAAATTCCTCACACCCACCGAGGACTCACAATTCCACTGCCACACAGGATCCAATATTCAGATTTTTATCCTGTTTAATTAAGAGGCCACGTTCAATGCTCCATCTAATTTAAAACACAGCCTTCCCCGGAAATAGCAGCAGCGGGAATGTCAACGACACCAAGGCCTCGATTTTCTCCCAATAATGACAGGGGAGGAATGGGGAGAGATAAAAACAGGCTCGTCCTTAGTAGAGATGCAGTGCTGGGTTGTCCCCAGCCGCTCCGAGCGCTGGGCAGGTGCCGCCGGCAGCAGCCCGGGCCCGCGAGTGCCGCAGAGCAGCGGGAGCGGGGCTGC
>VZTD01004411.1:2135085-2160999 GCA_013397725.1 Rhagologus leucostigma | reverse complement strand
GGCGGCGGGCACCGGGCAGCACCCGGCCGCTGGCACCGCGGGGTCGGGCGGGGCGACTCAGGGCCCGCCCGCCGCCGCCCGGGCACCGGGCAAGGCGTGCCCGATGGGAGAGCGGGAGTCTCCCCTCCGAGGGCGTGCGCCCCGCGGGGATTTCGCTTCCCGGAGGGGGCCGCGGTGTCCCTTGGAGGATTATAAGGAAAGCAGGTGGGTGCGGGTGTTCATCGAGAAGCGTGGGGATGGCGGCTGCCCCAGAGCAGTGGTCTGGGGAGGAGATGCTTTGTTCAGTGACAGAAGTGGTCGTGACACCTGCAGTGTGCAAGCTCCCGCTGTCCACTAAGACATGGAATGATTGCGGTGAGGTAGACCCCAAGGAGTATACAGGTACTAGAGAAGACAGGAATGGCAATACTGTGGTAACCAGCCACTTTCAGCTGCTCCTAAAGCTCCTGGGAGTTTGGGGATAAAACTGACATGATGTTCAAGGACCGATTTGGAGGGGCAGTGACAGAGTATTTTGTATTTGGCTAGCACATGCCTTTTGGACGGAAACACTGCCAGAAGTGAAGACCTGATGAGTTGACGGCTTAGCACTTTGTTCCAGTGCCTACTCTCACCCTCATGTCTAAAAATGTGTTCCTCATTTCTAGCCAGTGTTGGTAGGCTTCAGTTCACATTCAGGGATTTCTGCCTTCTCCTTAAAGACAATTCTGTGGTGTCTGGTGACCACTCCTAAAGATGTGTATTATCATCAAGTCATCTCAGTCCTCTTCTTGGTAAACCAAGCAGGTTGAGCTTCTTCAGCCTCTTGCCATAAATTCCCTTTCACATTCCCTCACTCAAAGTTGTACCTTTTTTGTCTGCTGTGTCTTGAATTTTTTAGCATCTGTTTCAAGTGCAGGTATCAACATTTTAAGTGGATGTCAGGATCATCAGTATATTGGTGATTTCATCTATATATTCTTGTTTCCCTGTCCACTCTCTTTAAACTGAAAGATCATTTTAACTCAAGTTGCCACAGTGTCATGCTTAGATGCACTCATGTCACTCTCATCCATAACCCTCCTTCAGGTTCATTTGAAGCATGTTAACTGCACACACTGACACCAAGGACAAGAAATTACTGGGAATGCCCTGGTTTGTCAGGCCTTGTTTCAGGTAAGTGTATTTGCAGTAGCAGCTCACCTAGATGCAGTCACAGCTGCATGGCTGAGCTGTGAGCCTGCCATACAGCTCAGTCTACCTCTGCTGCCCATGCCCCTGCTGCTTCCCACCATCACCTGCCTTGGCCAAGACAGTTCTCCTCCTCCCGTGCTCTTCACAGAGATTAATGAAGCCCACTCAGCCTTTCCAATACCCCTTAGTCACCATCATGCCAGCTGCTTCCCTCTTTAGGATCCAGCTACTCCCACTCAGTCCAAGATCAAAGCTGGTGGCCCAAGCCAAGATACCCTCCTCACCCCGAACCCCTTAGGTTTTTGAGGTCTACTGGAACTTTTTGGATATGTGATATTTACGAATGCATGTGGCATACAGGAAAGTTCAGTCTCATTTTTGTCAGTGGACATCATTTTAATAAAGAATAAAACATCCCCATCAAACAGGCACAAGAAAGATTATAAGAGGGCAAGCAGTAAGACTAGATGCTAGAACTACAGTTGGGGAAAGAGCCTTTTGTAACACTCATGCTTATGTATCACATTTTTTGAGGGTTCCCTCTTCTTTGACCTCATTTGGGGGAAAGGCAGATTTCTTTCCTGCTTCCACAGTGTCTCCTCTCATGTTGTCGGCATAGTTTGAAGGAACTGACTTAAGAAATTCTGATGTCTGGAACACATTTTTCTTGACTACCTGCTGACCAGCTACTTCCATTGGCCAACATCTGCTGGCCCAGTATAGACCAGCTCTGCTTCCTCTCCCCTGCTACAGCTTTTATCAATTTTCCCTCACAGTCATTGTGTTTATACTATGGACAGTGGAGCCTCAAAAGCATGCCTTGCACGTGCATCAAAAATCAGGGGAAGGTTTTGATGATAATCAGTTTGCATGACAGCTAATCCCACAAAATAAAGATCTTCCTGCAAGAAAGCTCAATTTCTTGTGCAAATAACTGCACCTTATTACAGAAAGCTCAGTTTTACCTGAAGAGCAAGGCTGTCAGCCAAGTCTCAAAGCTGTCGGCCAAATCTCGTCACAGAATTTTAGGTGGATTTTTAAAAGATCTGGATCTCAGAGCACTGATAAGAACTGGGAGTCAAATGAACTGGTGGGAGAGCTCACCAAGCCATTCCTCATCATTTACCATCAGTGCTGGTTAACCGGGGAGGTCCCAGATGACTGGAGGTTAATCAATATGACACCCACCTACAAGATGGGTATCTTGGGGTGATTTTATGATGATTAGCCTATTCCCTTATCATCTGCTGTATGCCCAGAAATGGTTGCTGTAGCTTTAAGGTGGGTCCAGGGGGAGGGGGGAGCCTTGGGGCTCTCCTGCGGGCTTTTTCAAAGCCTCACTCCCCAGGCATCCGTGGTGCCATGCAGACCACATCCTTTTTTTTTGCTTAGCTAGCCTGGTTTTTGTTAGCTTAGGCAAGAAGGTTTTTTTGCCTTTCCCTGGCCTTGGAGAGGCTGCCATAGCAATCCTTCGGCAGCTTCTTTTTTTTAAGTGAACTGGATGGTTTGGTTTTGGTCTGAGATCAGAGAGAAGAACCGGTGGGAGAAGAATTGGCTGGGGGCTGCTCCATCTCAGCCCCAGACCTCAGAAAAACCGAGCCAGTGAGAGAAAGGACACCAAATCCACCTGCTTCATCTGCTGTGAGGAGGGGACCAACACCAGAGATTCGCTAGGTTCCCATCTGTTTTGCCGGAGCTGCTGTGTGAAACTTTTGTTTTTTCCTTCGGACAGGAGCTGGCGCCAGTTTTTTCTCCCCACCAGGCTGCCGGCCATTGTGGTTTTTTTTCTTTCTTCTTTCCCTGGCATTTTGGCGTTTTTATTCTGGTGGAGGGGGGGATAAATCTGCCCTTTGCCAAGTGTATGCATTTTTCCTGTGAACAATGTCTTCTGTCACAGTTGCAGCTTATTGCTGGTTCTGGTTGTGAACTAGAGGCAGTCAGGATTCGTGAAGAGGCTCTAGCACCTAGAACAGCTTTGTAGGGTCATATTTGAGAGCTTGAATAGATTCCCACAAAACATATCTTAATGAGAAAAAAATAAATTCCATGACCTCACAGTCATAACTGGTAGTCATTTTTGCAAAGGTAGTGAATTTATGGCACTTGAGTTCACTAAAGTATTCCTGTACAATGGAAGATGACCAAGTGCTAAAGCCAGGAGGACCTGTTTCAGTCAAGTAGTTTGACTGTCACATAAGACAGGTGAAGAACAACAGAAGACCTAGGGGACCGCAAACCACTGTACATCAAATACAGACTTTCATAACGCTTATGAAAAAATAAGCACTTCACTTTGGATTATATACATTTATATACATCTGAAACAGCATGGATTAATCAAAGCCACTTTCTTTTTCCTTCACGAGGACATGGTTTTATAAGGACTTCAAAGTGGAAACCACACCATTTTCTCAAAGCTAATGCTGCATGTATATCGTGCTATAACTGTTAAAAATTATTAAAAATGAGATAACTGTAATACTTTATCATTATCTTGGGAGGATGCTTTGAATAGGATACCAGAGAGGTCAGTTAACAACTATGGAGAGACTTACCAACCTAATATTAAGGTGATACAAAGCTGGGAGGGATTATGCATCCTTAGAGGATATAGTAGACTACAAAACTGCTTTGATAAATGACAGAGGAGGGCAAAATAAATAACATTGGTAAAATGAAATTTAGTCGAGCTAATGTAAAAGGATTCATAGTGGACATTTAAACATACAAAGGTAGATTTAGGAAATGCAGAAAGGCATCGATATGACAGAAATGTCTGGGAGCTACAGTATTACTTACATACATTCACACAAGGGTCCAAATATATTTGGACACCACCATATATTTGGGCAAATGTTCAAAGTAATACAGGTATGACAATGTTTTGTATGTAATAGCTGTAGCTGACTGGTATTTTAATGGGGTTTGTTACCTCATGTGCTTATTTTTTGACTATGATGAATTTTAATTCTCTTCTTTAGTCCAGTAATGCCCCAGATTGCTAAATGCCAAGCTTGATGTAGTAGCTATAGAAGGTTAATCTAATTTATAAAGTTCTCCATAATTTCCCTCTAGTGAGTGTCATTGGAAATGATTAACTAACTCTAAACTCAGAAGTCAGGTTGCATATTTGCCTAAATTTGTTTCTATTGAAATCTGAAATTAATTTACAGAGAAGAAAAGACTTCACATAAATCATGCTAGACATGACAGGTCGGTGTATTAAGCTCACTAAAGCCAGTGGAAGTTCTCTCATTTTTACTGGGTTATGACTACAACCCTAAAGACCTTAGCTAAAGCCCTGTTTATTTGATTGTCTTGCACTACAAGTCTGTGAAAGGTCACAGCCAAGGTAACCTCAGAACAAATTAATAGAAGAGTGTTTTACTTTAATGTGATCTGTCTAGGTGGTCAGAGAAGCAGTCTCAGTGTAGTCCTTAAGCCTCTAAGATTCTGCTTGCTTTCTTTCAAACAGAGTGTAAGACTGCAGCCAGTTTCCTGAGAGGAAACTGATCCAGTTCTAGGATGCAACACAGTCTAAATGAATTGCTGTGCAGAAACCCTTGATTTATAGCTGGAGTCCTACATCACCCTTGTGATGGACTGGAACCAGCTACCCGGGTTGGCACTACCAGCTCTTCTGCAGTGGCCTTGTCTACAGTGCATCAGCAGGTCAGCTGCCTGACATCACAGGTAAGAAATGACATTCACTTGCCAGAAGTTCACACAGGATTAGGTGATGCCATTAAGTTTTGCTGAAGGGCTCCTGGACTGCACCAAGCAAGCTAGTAATTTTGGCAGTGGAACCTAGTAAGAAATTCTTCTCCCTGAAAGACAGAGTGTGATTCAGAAGCCCAAATGGAGGCATCCAAGTGCCTTTGGAGACCCCTTAGTGCATCCATCTTCTGCTGCAGAAGGGCACTGGTGCTCCATAGGCTCAGGAGGTCCCGTGGTGTAGCTGCCAGCCCCATGAAGACATTTTGGCTACTCTGGGTCATCTCCAAGGAAATGATGCACCTACTGTGGGTACGCTTATCATATATAGGCACAGGCCAGTTATGTCTGTATGTGACTGGTTGGTTGGCTGAATCGCTTTGAAAGCTGCTAGTCTGTATTGACCAGAGTTCCATTTATCTAATGGACTATTACACCCCTTGTTATCTTTTGGCACACATCTCTGTGCAAACAGCTAAATTTGGGTGTTTCTTTACAATCTTGATCCTGCCCCTAATGTCCCTGAGCATCCATATTTCTGTTGGGAAGGTGTGCTACAGAATGCCTTTGACAACAGATGTGTAAATGGACATTGCTGACCTGAGAGCACACCTCTCCTGTCTTGAACATACAGAACTGCTAAACGAGGCACCTGTGCCAGATGTAGGACATGGCTTAGTGTACTCAGAGTAGGTATAACCTCCCCAAAGCTGTGTGATTTTCTTCTCTGGGGCATTAAACAGAGACAGAGACTGACATCCTTCTGAAGCCTGAGGAGGCTTCTCATTTGGGGTATTTATGTCCTGAGGCATCTAACCTGTAGACGCTAAGCCTGAGCTAATCACACAATACTCCTTGTGTACTCCAACAGAGACAAATAGGAACCTCCAGAGGATAATCCATACCATCCTAAAACAGGCATTTAAAATATGTAAGCTAAATCACAATATTGTTTGTATCTACTGATTATAGAGGAAGCCAAGATCTAGTCAAACTCAGGTTTAGACGTCAGACTTTCAAGCTGTAAAAAATTACATGACATGACCCAGTCCCACACTGTTGAGGTTTTCTGCAAATACTGACTTTGGGGTACCCAGCTCCCATAGGTACAGAGAGAGCACCCAACTGAGCTGGTGGTGAGCATCCCTTTCCCTGGCATGAAGAATATCTGTAATCAGGTCATATCATGTAATGCACTTCCAGTGAGAGATGGAGAGGACTCTTGTTTCAGAGTGTCTGTTGCTAGGTATGCAGAACTCAAGAGTACAAGTCTCTTTAGGAAGAGGCAGGGCTTTAACCTTTCTGTCACATCCTATTGAATTTCTTCTGCATAAGAGCAAAACGATAAGGAGACGAACAAGAAAACTGCCTCCTTCTTGGTGTCTGAATGAATAGCCAGCCTTTGGCTCTCTGATGAACAGAGAAGTATGAAAGGCTATAAGGAGATCATAGCATCATACTACCCTGGTACGTAATTTACTGTGCTTTACTTCCTCACCTAAACACAGTATAAGTTGTGCAGAGCCCCTTCTCCATCCATAATGAATAGTGAATAATGAATCCCATTCTGCTCTGCTTGGGTTAAAGGGTCTAACTTTAAGGTGACATAAAGTCAGAGCAACCCCTGGGAATGCAGCCAAGCAGTACCAACACAGAGCCATCACAAGTTTGACCCACCTCTGTCAGCTGAAAGTGGAGCATGCACAAGCAGTAACATTTCAGTTTGACTAGACTAGGAGCTCATGCTGTCCCTGGAAAAGATATTGCCAATAAACCACTATTTCAAGACCATAGACTGTGCTTGTTCTTTCTTAGCTGAGTTTTTATATGACTGTGTGAATTTATGTAGTCGTGATGGTGCAACATAGCTATTTCAAAGATCTAATTGACGTCAAGATTGATGTGATTCATAGGAGTCATAGGATCCCTACCAGTGAAAAAAAGTCCAGATTAAATGATATGCATTTGTGCAGTTCTATAGTTTGCTTCTTGGCAGATGATTGTGGATTTTATACACTTCATCAAGGATAATTTGAAAGTGCCTAAAGTCATTGATCTTTGACAAACTCCTCAGCAGTTAGTTCCAGCCAGAGGCTGGCACAAGACCAAATTACACAAGTGGGACAACTGCAGGCACTGACTGCCACCACCTGCTTTTCATCCTTTTCCATATCATGCTTTCTACATCATCTGTAGAAAACCTCTATAAATACCTAAAATAGGGAAGAAGTTCATCAGGGAAGCCATTTTTAATTAAGTTGTGGATGCTCCACAGGGCTTTCAGCTTGTGATTAAGGCAAAGACACATAGACTGAGATACAAAAGCAAGCAAACACACACAACCAGAAACAGAAACCACCAACAATGCTGGGTTTCATGTACTTATCACAGGCCCAGTGATTTTTAAAACCATTTGGGTTAGTTCACTTAGTTGAACTTCTCTGCACAGCTTTAAAACACAGGTCCACATCAGCCCTGCCTGTTAGTGTTTGACGGCACCTCAAAGCAACCCTTCCCCATGCGTGCCAATCTCTGTGTGACTTCAGGGTGGCTAGGCTGGAGGGAGATGATGGCAGAGTTGAGGAATTCAACTGCTTTGGAATGATGAGGAGCAAGACATGGCCCACAGTCTGTGATTTGAGATGGGACTGAAGCATGTTATACTTTACACAATGTGATCCTCATAGGAAACTGTCAGCAGTTGGTGCACACATATTCTGGAATGAGTGTTTTTTTTTTTTCCTACCTATCTTGTTGCCCCTGTAATATTCCCTATCACAGATTTTCTTAGATCGCCACAGGACAGCCTCATCATAATGCTATTGTGTTCTTCTATTCTGAAGAAAACATGTTAGTAGAGCCTGCAAAAGCCTTTCCCTGTTTATCTCTGTGGTGCCATCAGTACATTAAGTGTATCTGCCATCCCAACAGAGCATGCAAGATGGTAAGTTTAAAGAGATGAAATTCTGCTTCTTATGACAGAGCTAAGAAGGGATAGGGATGATCTCTTCCTGATATGACAAATCTAAGTCATGTGTTAACAAATAACAAATGTTCACTTTAGGAATCTGATGCAGTGAACAAAATTATCTGAATACAGTGAGCATGTGCACTATTGCAGAATTAGCCCGTTTCATTTTGTAACATGCCCTATTACAGCGTGAAGCCGCCTGGCAGCTGGAATACAAGCAGCCTTTGACATGCTCAGGAAAGACATTGCCACACTTACACACTGTTGTTTGACCAGGCTGAATGAACCATCCAAACGGGCTCACTTCTGTCCTGAATGAAGAGATGAATAAATAAGCACATTGACACATCAACATCCTTTTGCATGTGGCAAAGGGGTCAGCAAAATATTGGTGGTAGTGTGCTAAAATACAGTGAATGCTTTGTAGTTTGGGTTTTTTTTATTGCTCTGTATGAACTCTGTGCTTCCTTACATCATAATTAGGGGGTTGCTTGCAGCTGTGTTTGGGACGAGTCAATTTTTCAAAAGAAAAAAACCCACCTAGGTCAGCTGGGAATTCCAAGATTTGGGGAGGAACAAGGGAGTACAAATTACATGTTGATCAATAGCATTGTTAAAAACCACTAAAAGCAAATTTAAAAAAGCTTACAATTATCACCACAATGACAGATGAAATCAGAACAGTAGATAAAGCTGTTAAGATACTTTGTCAAACATTACATTCGTTACATTAGAGGCCATTACAAAGCAAAACACAACCAGGACTTGGGCAAAAGAGCACAGCGAAATTCAGACTCAGCAGGCAGAGCTGAGGACAGACAAAAAAAGAAAAGGCCTGATCCAGGCTAGGGACTGGAAGCAAGGAACAGTTTCCTTGCGGGGTAAATGCAGCTTGCTCAGGGGACAGGAGGATCCTTACCAAGAGGCTAAGAACAACTAAACAATATATACTTGTGTCATTATTGTCGTAACAAAAATAAAATCCCTACGCTACAACAGAAATGTATGGCTAACAAGAAAAGAGGCAATTTTTTTTCTTGATGGCGATGTTGAAAAGGACAAAGCCCCATTGTTTTTTCTTAACACCATTAAAGCAATGGCATTTCCTGGCTTGTGATGTTTGTGGTGGTATTTCCTTGTGGCAGGAGGCTACAAGTTAAGAACAGGAGGTACTGTTAACATTGTATGGAACACAGGACAAAAAAAATGCATGATGCACGTTTGTGTTCATTAAATGAATTCTTCAAAGGAAACAAGATAAAAAATAAAGATTGCCAGCCTTGTATGAGTAACAATATTGAGTGTTCTGGATGGGTTTTTTGGGAGCTGGTTCAAACTCTGACACAAGCAATTCACTCTCATGCAGGTGCTTGCTGTTTCTAGAATGCAATGATCATCTCCCTGTTCTGCTTCAGATGAAAACAATGATTCATTTCTGTATTACATTTCTATGAAATTTGTCACCCTCTAACACCACTCATAGCTATCCTTAAGCAGAGAAATACTTGACAGGTCTGAGGTGTGCCAGAGTGAAAAATAAAGCACCTGTGGTAACGTAAACATCATGTTAGGGCTAAAAAGATAGAACAGGAACAGCCCTTTTCAGCTCCGTGTGTTTGAGCAGACACAGTGGTGGGACGTGTATCTAACTGCTTTGCTGTGTTCTTTCATTTACATTACAAAGGGATGTTTTTGGCAGAAAGTCAGTGTAAGCAGCATTCATTATTCCTTTAAGAGGCTTGATAATTCAGTATGTTAATACACTGCAGGCTGTCAACGCCATCCACCAAGAGATAAATTAAACTTTGTTCCAGCATCAGTACGTCTGTATGCAGTCCTGAGATTAAATGGGATTGGAGATCTGACCATGGAGTGAGAACTAGTGATGACTGATATGTTTGTGAGACATTTTGGGTGAGGCAAAAACCACCAGGAACTGGATAAAATGTGAAAGTAGTCATCATTAGGTCAGGGGGTATGAAAATCACAGAAAATGAGAAAAGTGATTCAATCTGACAAAAAAACCCAAAACAACACAACAAAAAACACCACCACCAAAATGAACCAAACCCTCACGTGTATCTGTGAAGTCTGGCTCAACTATGGAAAGAAGTGGATTTCTCATGCAGCTTTGGGTATATCTAAATGGTTGCTCAGAGTACCCTTACAGTCAGGGGCAAGAAAGTGAAACTTTTAGGTAACAAACCATTTAATCCTTAAATAGCCATTTAAACTAGGTCTCATGAAGTACTTCTTTCTTTTGTTTACTTTTTAAAGGGAGCACAGCTGACTTACCTGCATACAGACAGAAACACTGAAGATATCTGAAGACACCCAAGAAGTGATTCATCTTCAGCACCTAGAAACATTTTCATTTACATGAGCTTATTCTGCTTGGCCATCTGATGAGTGACTGACACATTGGCTGCTTTAAAAGACTCTTGAAAAGCTTGTTCCTGCCAGGCAGGAAGGTCCACACTGCAGTGGTGTCACATGGAAGTCACAGAGTAACTCTCAGCACTCAACTTTTCTGCAATGAAGTAGCTGCTGAGTCTCCACAGACTTGCTCTATGGAGAGTGAACAACGGGGGAGACTGCTACAGCAAGAAATTCAGAACTGTAATCTGACATCAGTGCTTTGAGGCTGCATCTCTATTAGTATTTTAGCCTGGATCAGAAGAGAGCAGAGCATTTAAAGATAAGTTCCCAATTCTACCTTCTGGGATTTGGTTCATATTACTCATTCACACAGTCTCAGGGAACATAAACTTTATTTGGTTTAGATCAAATAAACTGGAAGATGGAGTCCAGGAGTGTACCCAGTACACTCCAAATGCAATGGGCATTCAGTCCATGGGACCAGATTAGGACTATTCTGAAGAAAAAAAAAAATCACTAAGTTTAGTAGTGTAGATGTCAGATTCTCAGCACTGACTGTTTTGTTCTTCAGATCTGCCACTGGCTTGCACTACTTGCTAATGTAT
The DNA here is from genome assembly GCA_013397725.1 of Rhagologus leucostigma. Taxonomy (NCBI): domain Eukaryota; kingdom Metazoa; phylum Chordata; class Aves; order Passeriformes; genus Rhagologus; species Rhagologus leucostigma. The sequence continues at coordinate 2,150,157 of VZTD01004411.1, read as the reverse complement.
CCCAAAGTGAAGAGGATCCTGGAAGATTCCACTATTCCATTAACCACTGCGGGAGTTTAGAAAGATGAGATAGCTGAATTAGCGTACTCAAAAGTGAATGAAAAAAATAACCACCAAATGGACGGTGGACTACTTTTCCAAAATTCAGTATTTTAACAAAGGAAACATCCATGAAACAAAGGCAGAAACAAGTCTGGCACAAGGCATAAGGTAGCAAATTAACTACTGTTGATTACCTCTATCTATCAGATATGGTCAGTAAATTCAAAATACAAATTGGGCTTTTGTTTACAGCAGTAGCTTCAGGGCTTCATCCAAGCATAAACTGTAGAAAACTAACCATGATTTTATTACCTACCAGTTAACTTTTAACTGTTGCAAAAGAACAGGGCAAACTGCAAAACAAAGCACCAAGACCATTTCCAGCACTACTGACCTAGCTGCCTTATCCACAGACTGCAGGTTGTACCTGCTCCAAATGGAGCCTTATCTATAAGCTACAGTCTCTTCAGGGTTATACCTACTGCGGCATAGACTTAGCCGTGGTCGCAGTCCTTCAGAAGAAACCTTCTCCAGCACAGCCTTACCCATGGCTGCAGTCCTTCCAGGGGTGTAGCTGCTGTCTTGTGGGCTTATCCATGGTCACGTGCTTTGAGGTGTTCCAGCACGACCTCTTGCACTGCTACTGATGCTTCAAGGTGTACCTGCTGTGGCCACCCGGGGATCGGCTGCCTCAGGGCAGACCTCTGTGTCACATCCCCTACCACCTGGCTGCCCATACAAGAAAACAAAATCAGTTTCACAGCCCACATCTGGTTGAGTAGGGATGTTTGAGAAACTGAGCAGTCATTGCAATAAGGCTGGAAACATCTACCACGTAGAAGGGAGAGGTGCTTCATTCTCCCAGAAAAGCAGCTGAGGAGAGCAAGAATGGCTGCTGGTTTGTAACATGGTTCTCTAGAGACTGTGAGGCAGTGCTGTAAGGGCAAATACCAGGCTTGGCTTCAGGAAAGTGCTTTTATCGTAGGTTTCCTAGGCAAGGCAAAACAAAGTGACAACACAGAAAGCAGCAAACGCAGAAAGCAGCCATTGACATGCCCTGGAATTCAACGTACACCAAGAAAGCAAGAAAGTAATGCAGCAGGTAAGGGAGAAAATATGCCATCATCAGAGCTAGGAAGAGCAAGTACTAGCCTGCCAAGTAACAGCTAAATATCTGTAACAGCTGTAAGCTCAGTCTAGCACACTCTGATCAAATCTGTCATCTTAAACCCCTCAAGCTCCACATCAGGTGCCAAAAAGGACTGTGGTGGGCTGACCCTGGCCAGCAGCCAAGCACCCACATAGCTGCTTGCTCACTCTGCCACTCCAGAAGGGCAGAGGAAGAAAACAGGAAGAACAAAACTGAGACGTGGGCTGAGATAAAGACTGTTTTAAAGGTAAAGAAAAAATGAAAAAAACCCAAATCAACCAAACGAAGTTAGTCTGTCATGACCTGCCATAGTCAGACTGATGCCCAGCCAGTCTCTGAACACTGGCCACCTAGGAAGCCACCCCCTGTCCTTTTCTCTTCCTCTACCCCTTCCTCTAGTTTGTATTACTAAGCAAGATGCTATATGGTGTGGAACAACCCTTTGTCCAGTTTGTGTCAGCTGTCCTGGCTGTGTCCCCCACCTCCTCACTGGTGGACAGAGTGGGAAAAAGAAAACCTTAAGGACGCTGGGCAAGCACTTACTAATTGATGACCCACTGAAGTGTCACCAACATTGCCTTAGCCACAAATCCAAAACACAGCACCATGTGAAGTGCCAAGAATTAAGTTAACTCCATCCCAACCAGAGCACTACACTTTGGAGCTACTGCTCCAAGTGATCATTACAAGAATTGCTTTACATGACATCTATGAGTGCCTTCATTGCTTCACCAGCTTTAAGGTCTTTCTCATGCAATCTATTTGCATACTTTTGGGGAAGTTACGAAACCCTTTATCCTTACTGTTAACAAATAGACACACTTTTATTCTCGGGAAGGAAAAAATTCATATTTAGCATAACCACTTCTTTTAGAATCTTTGTTCAGGCACTGAAACAGGCTGGCCAAGGGAGTGGCTGAGTCACCATTCCTGGAAGTGTTTAAAAGATGTGCAGATGTGGCACTGAGGGACACAGTTTAGTAGTGGACTTGGCAGTGCTGGGTTAATGGTTGGATTCAATCATCTTAGAGGCCTTTTCCAACTGAAATGATTCTAAGAATTCTGATTTTTAAAAATTTATTTGGCATGTTTCCATAGTTACATTGGTGTGAGGGTTTTTTTAAAGATAAGTAAACTCTTTCAATCCTTCATAGTTTAATCTGAGTATGTGTTGAAATTGAGTTTTTCTGGGTAGGCTACTCCAAGTTAAATTCTAGCAAAGCTGCTACTAAAGGATCAAAATATCTTTTACTTAACAAAACCCCAAAAACCCAACAAAACACACAAATCCAACCAAAAAAAAACCCCAAAAACCCAAACAATAAAACAACTTTTCTGAAGTATATTGGAACAAGGCTATCTCATTAGTGGTTTGCTCTGTAAAGCAGGTGTATCAAGGAAAAAATTGTAGAAGAACTCCAACTTTATAACTATAAAATTGAAACTTTGTTGCACTGATTTTCTGACATAGCATAAAAACACCAGAAAGGCTAAATGTAAAATTCTACATGGAACCACAAAAATTTAATTTTTGCATACTCTGTACAAGACTAAAGGGACACAATTCAATACATCTCTTAATAACTACTTTTCTTTAAAACCTAAAATTTAAAATCAATCTTTGTGATTTTTGTTCCAAAGTATTCCTACTTTCCTCAAACATAATCAGACATTAATACTCTTGTGGTTTTTCTGCATGGTAATAGAGATAGTTCTGGTCCTCCATGGGTATCTTGGCTTATAATATGGCTTCACACCGTATGTAATGCTGCTTCTTCATTCTCTAACTCTTCCTATTCTTTTGCAAAGAAAGTATACATTAAAATAACCAAAAATTTTTTTACTGAAAGCATTTATTTTATCCAAGAGTGGTCAGATAAAAAAATTAAGTGATACAACAATTTAGAAAAATCATACAGGTTCAGCTGTGAACAAAATTACATCCTTCCTTATGCCTACTTTTCATAAAAGCAGCATCACTCCCATTCTCCTTGTAAATGAACCAGTCGTTGCTCGCATTAAACTAACATCCAGAGGTTCCAATCAAGGACTTATTGTTCCATGTCCCTGTACAAAGCCATGGCAAGCTACTTCCCTTACCTTGAGTGATACACTTGGGATCTCAGCTCATGTAGGCACTGCTGCAAGTCACATAGCATATGGCAGTACAACAGCACTGTTCACCTGCAAAACTAGCTCAAAACTAAGACAAAATGCAACCAAGTGATGTGAAAACTGATCATAAAGAGCATGGCAGGGTGGATGAGATGGGTAATGCTGAGAAAGCGATGTGCCTTCACTTTGGTGGGCTGCAAGCAGATGGTGCAGGACTGAGGGATGGATCACTTGGTTTCCTAGCCCCAAGGTTTACCTTGAGTTCCCATCAGGCAAAGGTCTGTGAAATACCATCACCCATCCTGTGCAAGGCTAGTCCCCTGCCACACATGAAGTGCACATCAGTACCACAGTCCTGCCCTGAGGGCACAGAGTCTGGCAGCAGAGCTGACCCCTGCTTCTCCAGATGCAGGTGCGTTTGCCTGCTGCCAAGGCAGACGGTTTGCACCCAGGCTGGCACCAGCACAGGCTACAGAAATGCCCACAGCACTGCCTCCTGAGGGGTAGCTCCTGCTGTACCTATTCCCTGCAAAGCTGAGTCACTGGGTACAAAGACAGTGTTCAGTTTGATGTGACACACCTGACGAGGCATTCAAAACAAGAATACCGCACTGACAAGCTGTTCGGGTAAATGGTAACCTAAAGAATTTAACTGAGAATATGCTGTGTAGGATCTCTGCCTACTCAGCCCTGCTAGTGAAAATCAGCTTTCTTCCACTCCCAAATCGAATCTTTGTCCTCAGTCTGATGTTAACTCTGCATATATCTAGACCGAGCATCCCTCCAACACTAAGCCATTTTTTCAGCTGCTACTCTTACACCAACACTTGAGGTTACCCAAATGAAGACTGTACGCCATGTTCGCAGGCTCTGATCAGACGTCTTCAGTGTTAAACAGCAGGGAGGAGGGCTGTAATTCAGCTGCCTGAGCTCAGGTGTCTGGTGACATCTAAGATATCCAGGGGAAGCCAGGTAATATCACAGTCAATGACAACCTAATCAACCCAGCTCAGGAAGTCTAAAAAGCACTTGCCCCATTGCAGGCACATGATGGCTAGTTAGCTGAGGCTCTCTGTCTCACTGAAATGGGAGTACACATCAGTAGCAAGGCTGTAGACTCCTACACTAAGGCATCATTGTTGCCTAATTTTTACTTTTGTAGCAGTGCATTGGTTTGTAGGTGGGTCACGGCAATTACAGCAGTGAGTTATTTGCACAAGAACCACACTGCAAATAGTTATCACTAAAAGAATAAAGAAAATGTAAACTTCCCTTCCATATTAGAACTGTTACAAAACAGTCTTCCTTTCTTTTTTTTTTAATGACAGCACAGTGACAGTGTTTGTGTTGTATCTCCGTATTGAAATGTTCCAAAGTCATAAAGCCTCAAAAATTCAACTGAAGTTAGACAGTTGCTAAGCTAAGGTTGGCATTAGCCTGACCCAGGCTGACTGTATTCCCTGATGCATCTATACCCATCTGCTATTTTCCTTCTGTTGTGCCAAGATTATCCATCATTTGGGGCAGGGGAATACCTTTTATTTTGTGTCTGTTCAGGACTAAGGAATAGGTGCTACAAGAATACAAATCATCAGTACCACAGTGCCTGCGATGATTTATTCTCCCTCCTGGCTTGCCTTGTCTGCAGGAGACCTGAAGTCCTTGCATGCTTTTTATGAAGGGGCTTGTACTTTTTTAACACTTGCATCTCCAATAGCTGGTGAAAACAATTCAGGATAATCAATCTATTAGGATTTATGGCTAAACATTAACATACTCAGCAGAAGCAGAACTACTGGTTATTTTCTTTAGATCAGGGACAGGTGGTGCCAGCTGCTCCTGTCAACCAAAACCATTTAAAGGGGTGACAGGTATGCAACTGAGCAAACCAGGGGCAGGTTTTGCTCATGGCTTGAGCAGGTATGCCAGGAAACAGGCTGAAGCAGTAGAAGAAACTGGAGTTCCATTGCAGAAGCTTCCTGCTGGTATTTGTAAAATAATTACATCAGTAATTCTGCAAGAAGGAATCTCTCACAAATCTGTTCTTGCTAAGGAAAGTGCAGTAGCTATGGTTACCCAGCAAACAGGGAGAGGAGGCAAAGCTGAACCACTGCTCTGGGCACTGTACACCATTTTTAACATCAAAAGCCTAGTTTTAGCTTTCCAAATAGAACTATGAGAACAGCCACCCACGTTCCCCATTACAGTGTGTTTGCATGTATAACTGTGTGGCTATGCCTGTGTGGGTATACATATACATCTATAGTAGCATGACAGGATGACAAAGAGAACAAAAAAGGAGCCAGCTTTTAGATCACCATACAACTATGAAGTTTGCAACGTACTCATACCCAACAATCTTGTGCACTTGGTTAGTCAGCCTAGGGCCAGCATCACAGGACTTTCCCCAGTAAAGTTCTGCCTGCTACAAGGAGGAAATGTCTTCAAGTTTCTTCATTTGCCTCTAAGGATTGCTCAAGAACTTCAGGAAATTCCCTGTAAAGGAACTACATCTACACTGTAGATTTAATGCAACCATTCTAGAAAAATTTCAATTAACCTTATTAAGGGTAATGTGCATAAATACTACAGTAGAGTAGCAGCCATGTGGAACTTGGCATACGCCATGGCCTGCCCTGAGAAACTGGGTAAATATTTAAGCAACTAGTCCACATTGAATTTCACATAAAATGGCTTCACGTGGTCATCAAGCTCATAAATGGGTGTTCGAGAGAGGGTGGGGACAGTTTAGTGGGCTGTAGCCCTGCTCATATAGTAGATTTCCCAGGCATGGATTCAGACCTGGCTAGCTGCCTTCATATCTTCAATGGAAATGTCTTAAAGCCTTACCTATCTACCTGCTAAGAGTCTTCTCCTAAGCGACCAGGAGCAGGGCCTGCTTCACTTCCTTCCCCCCTGCTGTCCCACAGGCAGCACCCGGATACTCACTGCGGTGCAGTCCCAACACACCAACAGACAAAGCACCCTGCACACTCGAGTTTCTGGGCTGTTCCTGTGCCTGGCTGTGCCTTAGTGCACACTTGCAGTCTAATCATAGTTTCATTAGCAGACCATGTAGGTGTACACTCCATGGCTGCAGTTCAAATCAGCCACTCAGGTTTGCTCTTCGACCATGAGGAAGAAGTAGGCACCATCATCTCACTCGGCTCAGCCATCTCCTCATCACAAAACCCTTTATATATTACTAAGCTAGTTGTCTACACTCCTTCTGTAGACTAGCTAAGAGTTTGATCTCTAAAGTTAGGTGAAATTAATCCCATCCCTTACTACATGCAGGTTCCCAAAGGTGGAACACGCTGCTACCAGCACTCTATGAGTCTCTTCAAAAGGACAACAGGTCAGCTGTGGTTATTTGGTAACAGAGCAGAGCCCTCTGCTTTGACACCAACTTCTAGACGAAACAGTGTCTAACACTTCTGAGACACTCTCGAGTCCAGACAGGGCTTGCAGATGACATGAGACTTCTGTGAGACCAGTGTCTTTTTGGAACAGTAACTAGGAACCAGGAGGACAGCACAAGGGAGTCTTGGCTAGCACTGGACACCTAATCATGTCTGCCTGAGAGCTGGGGGTGTGAACTACCTGTGAAGTCAAGGCAGACATAGTCAACAGACCCTGGAGACTGATTCAGCTTGATCCACAACAGACACCATTGTAACCAGAACACCCACACAAGGCTGGTAAGTAGGACACAGGACTTAACAGAATCTTCTGGAGCAGCAGCTGGAGGCTAGGCAGGATACGTAGTAAAAAACTGTGCTTGAGGATCTGAACTGAACCCAGCCAGAGATTCTCGTTGCTTCTGTAGGCTAGTACTGGAAAGTCACAGTAATTAAGAAGAAATTAAACTAGAATCTGTATCAACTTTCATCCACCCATTTCCAAGAAATAGTAAAATTTAGTCTTCTAATTTTTTCTTCTATAAGGTCTTTCCAGACATTAGAGGCAGTCTTAAGTGTAGTTATGTCTACACACAGCTGATCGGTTTTGAAGCAGAAGCAAGAAGCCAGACAGACCAGGGGCTGCATTTGCTTGTGCTGGACAAGCAAGACACATCTTTGTCAGGGGTAGGCTGAACACAGTTTTAATACTTATTTTAAAGACATTAGGCTTAAATCACTTGCATTTGAAAATTTAGATAAAACAACAGACATTTAGTTTTAGGGCAGGAGCTTTTCCCAGAAGACCTCAGTTTCTAGCTTCTTTCAAGGTGATCACAGGCTGAACTTAGTTGTAATACAAACAAAATTATGGGAATTACAACCCTGTTTTTTTCCACCTATGAAAAAGGTTTCCTATATCCACGCAAGTACACAGACCTCCTGCACTCATACAGAAAGGAAACTTTTTCTATGCTATAAGTAGTTTTAAAGCAAACTGAAGATTTAAGAGAAGAATTCAGAGTAAAAAACAACACTATAGACACTGATAAGGAGTTTTATCTTAACCAACAGAGCCCAGGAAAAATGAATCACAGAAACTCTCATCTTGAGAAATTTATGCATTTTATAATCCCCCCAAAGGAAACAATCGCATCAGATAAAAATCTTTAGACCAAAATTAAAAAGAATAAAGCTGACAGAACTGCCTGAAACACATATTTTAGCAGAGAGTTATTAGAAAGTCAGCATAAATTGCCTCTTAATAATACTCATCATGCATCTACTGTCAGTAAATCCAAGCAACCCTGGTTTTATATACCTCTGTAGACTTTATTTTATTGCTTACTTGCTTAGTAAATTTAAACTAGGTATATTGGCAATGTCCTTAGACTGTCACCTGAAAAAGGTAAACTTCCATCCCTCATTATGAGCCTGCTTTAAAATATACAGTGCTTGGAGCTAAAGGCATGACTTCGCAAAGCTCAAATTATTGGTCAAACCATTCAAAAGATCCATCTTGAGAATATTTTTAGTCATGTTGCAGGCATCTCAGTAACTCTGCCTCTGCACTTAGAAGTTTTAACCAGTGGTAGTCAAGATCTTAGTGAGGAAGCAGTAACAGACCTTTAATCCTCATCACTTCCACTTTTAATTTCAACAGAGTATCTACAAATCTGAGCTTAACAGAAAATCTATATACACTACCAGGTAATGACTTAGCAATATTGTATGTAAAAACTATAGTGAACAAATCAAATAGGCAGCAATGTATAACTGAGCTAAGAGATAATTTCTGTCAAATTCCAGTTCTTAGATCTTTGTTAACTGCTATATAACTTCTTCAGGAGAGAATATCCACTGAAAAACTCACTGCAGGATACCATTTCATAGAGTTATGGAATATCCTGAGTTGGAAGAGACCCACAAAAATCACTAAAGTCCAACTCCTGGCCCTGCACAGATCCATCCCCAAGAGTCACAGTATGTGCCTGAGAGCATTGTCCAAACGCTTCTTGAACTCTATTAGGCTTGGGGCTGTGACCACTGCCCTGGAGAACCTGTTCAGTGCCCAGCCATCCTTTGGGTGAAGAACCTTTTACTAAAATCCAACCTAAACCTCCCCTGACACAACTTCAGGCCATTCTCTTGAGTCCTGTCACTGTCACCACAGAGAAGAGATCAGTGTCTGCCCCTCCTCTTCCCCTCACAAGGAAGCTGTAACTGCAATGAGGTCTTCCCTCAGTCTCCTCTTCTCCAGGCTGAACAGGCCAAGTCACCTCAGTCGCTCCTCACACGGCTTCCCCTCAGGGGCCTTCACCATCTTTGTTGCCCTCCTTTCAACACTCTCTAATAGTTTAATGTCTTTCTTACATTGTGGTGCCCAAAACTGCCCCAGCACTGGAGGTGAGGCCACACCAGTGCAGAGCAGGACAATCCCCTCCCTTGCCCGGCTGGTAATGCTGTGCCTGATGCCCCCCAGGACACAGCTGAGCCTCCTGGCTGCCAGGGCACTGCTGACTCATGTTCAACTTGCCATCGACCAGGACTCCCAGGTCCCTTTCCGTGCTCTTCAGCAGCTTGTTCCCCAGCACAAATGCACATCTGGGGTCGCCCAATCCCAAGAGCAGAAGTTAAACCTTCACACAGTTGTTGACTGCCCATTTCTCTAATTTGTCAAGGTCTCCCTGCAGGGCTTCCCTGCCTCCAAGTCAACAGTTCCTCCCAATTCTGTACTGTCAGCAAACTTACTCGGTATTCCTTCAAACCCTGCATCTGTTTGGTATACAAACTGTATATAAGAGGCTTTGCAAATATATTTAGTATATTAAACATTTCAGTTACTATCAATTCAAACAAATGCTTTACAAGTTAAGAATCTTTGAATCCCATAATCCCCTGGATCTTCCAGTTCCCTCAGGAATAGATGGACAAGCATGGATTTCTTCCCAGCCCCATTCTTGCTTAAGAATGAACAGCATTAACATTACCAAAGCAGGATGTGATGAAATACCTCCCATCAGGCATTATGAAATCCAATGTCAAATGTCACAAAATTTTCCAAGCTATTTCACAGTGTTTTAACAAGCAAAAGAAAAATTAATTCAGTGTTTAAAAGTTAAATACTCAAGTAGTCATTGTAATTAGTATTAAAATAGGATGGAGAATTCATGTGAAGTCTGACAATAGGCTTTTTTATGCCAGTAACACACAGTAAATTACTTTTAAAAGACAGTTATTATTTCAAATGTTCAAAAATTTCTGACAAGGGACTAATTAATGACATTATATTGCTGGTCTTAGTAAAATGGACACTATTGTCTTCTAAAGCCTAATTTTGAAATTATTGTGAAATTTCAGATGCATTATGTTGACTGATTTAAACTATATTTAACACTGCTTTGTTATTTAAAAATATAATTTGAAAGTAAGATAACAAGAACTTATTTGGCCTAAAGGGAAAATAATTAAAGGAAAGAGCTAAATAACTATATAGATATTCACAGGGAAAAAATGACTGAAAGGAAGAGAAATATTTTCACTGGGATTAGCTGCATTAGTTTCAAGGGCTGAAGCTGAAACCAAAAAAATGAATTTAAGATCTGTATTAGGAAAAAGTGTTTTTGAAGACACTAAGGTTGGCTGGACAGAGAGGAAACTGACTGCTTTTCAGGTGAATCAGCTTGATCCCCTTCCTTTCCTCTCTCCTAGGCAGTTAGAGAAACAGTTGGTGCCCCTTATCTTGTCATGAGTCACTGAAGTTATTTGAATTGTTGAAACATTACAGGATTAAAAATTCTCAAGAGCTTCTCTCCTCTAGTTTCACCCACTTCATGGACACCATGAACCAATGGAGAGAGGACATCTTAGCTTCTAGATAACTTGCAGGAAGGTGTGCAGTCAGATGAGGAACGTAATGGAAACACTGTGTGGTACCTACAAATGTTCTTGGCCAGTGCCAGCTCTGAACCCACATGACAGAAGGCAGGTAGTATCCTGCACATCAGAGGCATAAAGGTACTACTGTAGAGGAGAGTTTGAGAAAACAAATCACTGGTCATGACTATCAACTCAGTCCCTAAGTGGTGGAGAGATATTCAATATGGCATGATATCAGAACAATTCTTTAGCTTATATAGAAACACCCACAGTTAGTCCTCAGGGTATTTGTTTTCATCTTCTGAGATGAACAAGATTGTGCCTGCATATATGGCTACAAATTAATAATTGGGTCATTCTCTCATAAACACAACACAGTAAAATCTCTTGTATTCATTTATTTGATTTGACTGAATACCATATTACTAGATCGTCCATGGAGAAAACAGAAAATACTGCATGTGTAATGACTTGATTTTTTCTCTCTTTTCTGAGAGTCTCCTGATTTCAGGAAAAAAGGAAAAGAGAAAGGAAAAGAGAAAGGAAAAGAGAAAGGAAAAGAGAAAGGAAAAGAGAAAGGAAAAGAGAAAGGAAAAGAGAAAGGAAAAGAGAAAGGAAAAGAGAAAGGAAAAGAGAAAGGAAAAGAGAAAGGAAAAGAGAAAGGAAAAGAGAAAGGAAAAGAGAAAGGAAAAGAGAAAGGAAAAGAGAAAGGAAAAGAGAAAGGAAAAGAGAAAGGAAAAGAGAAAGGAAAAGAGAAAGGAAAAGAGAAAGGAAACTGCAACACCATGAAAACGTTTCTTCTACCTTGCATCCTTTGGTATTGTTTCACTAAAATTTATGTTAGCTCATACAAAGACAGGGTTTTCTTTTAAGTCTGCCCTCAGCTGTGGTCAGATAACTTTGCAACAGACTTGGCTGTTCCTGTTGATGGTGGGGGGGGTTTTTTTGTGGTTTTTGTTTTGGGGTTTGTTGTTTTGTTTCTTGTTTTTAAAGTTGTTATAGTGACACCTCCTCCCCCCCACCCCAGTCCTGGCTGGAGATTATTACCCGGCACCAGTGGCCTGGTTGCAAACTTCTGAGCACACGTAATCCTTGCATTTCCTTTATTACCTCGCACAGGTATCCACATCTATCATAAATACTATCAAAAGCTGCTTAAAAGAAATGGGTGCCTCATAAAATCTGCTCTGCTGGCTGAGGGGTTGACAGCAGTTATCTCCAGCAGCAGACTGCTAACAACCAACAAGTAGGCAAGGCAGATCTCAGCATCACAGCGATTTCCTCACTGATTTGAATCACCAGAGTCCCCATGTCCAAAGAGGTTTGTATTATCAGAAATCAGACTTGGAGACTCATGCAATTAATTAGTCAAGCTCCTGTATATGGATGGATATCAAATCCACAATGAGTGTCTCCGGATTTTTATGCTTCTCTTCTCCTACTTCCTTAACTACTTTAAGCATGATGTTTTGCTCGGGTTTCTTTGGTTTGTTTCTTATAGAACTTGCACTTATCATAAGCAGAGATAAGGACTGTGCAGCAAGTTGTTGCCTATTTACAGGAGAGAAAAGCAGGGGCCACTCAATAAAAAGTGAAATTACAACCCAATTCTGTTTCTCCACCACAGTTATTAAATAATTGTTCTGAACTGTGACTTTTGACAAAAGAGGAATAAAAACATCTTTCTTAATGGAGACAACCAAAACACAGTTAAATGGTGGTTGAGACCGAGCAGTAAACATATACAAACTAGTAAATCAATTTTAATTCAGAATTCACCCAAGTTCTCCATTCTACTCTCTACACTAGTGAGATTGAACTGCACACCAAAATCACTGCGTGTTTTATGTATTCTCTGAAGACTCTGGAGGCCAAAAATCTAAGCATCACTAAGCCTCCTTTATAATGAATGTGCTTTTGGGGAGCATGCTTGAACAAGCTTTTTAGAATTACAAGCAATTCACTACTTTCCATGTATTTTGGATCAGGCGAAGACTACCTTGGCCACGATGTAACACCAAATGACTTGGTTCCCAACGCAACCTTACAGTACCCACAACAAGGATTTACATCTAAACCCATACAGGCTTCTGTGGCACGTGACATGATTGCTCCCACAGGGAGATGCTACTTCCAAGTTGTGCTATCAAGAAATATTCCCTGCCTTTGGCATAATTGTTCAGTAATATGCATTTTGTATACGGAATAAAACAGAAATGCTGATGGGCCAGCTTTTATGGCTGCTGACACAAACTTTTTGAGCATAGCTGTATAAGATCTGCTGACACAAACCTTCTCCTTGAGAACAGCTGCAACTGCCTGCTGCTTTGGGGAGGGGATGGGGAGTTCTTTTCTCCCTTTTTCTGCCTCCTGTGGTGAACTCCAAAATGCTACCTGTTCTGACAGGGATGAAGTATCTACCAATAGCTGGTTATGATATAGATACAAACACACAAAAGACAAAGTCAATTCCCCTCCTGTCTTTCAGATTGTTTAATAGTCCCATGATCAGCAGTATTTGAGTAAGACAGACAGTTATCAAAAGTTCTCCAGTTAAAGCTGAACACAGCATTATGCCTATTCCTCTAAACTGATAAGCACTTGGGATAGGCAATACTCCCACAAAGAATCACATGCAAGGCAAGTTACTTGAAGGTTAGTGAGCATATTCACAGAGGACAAGTGCAGCTTGAGAGAGGGTAAGGCAGCAGCATCTCAGGCTCTGCATTTCAGGGCACAGCTAGCGTTTAAGTGTTTTAAAAGATACTCAAGGAGCCTCCCAGTTCCCTGGTTCAGCACAAATAATTAAGGGCTTATGTCTCCCCTCATCAACAACAAAGTGCTTAAGGATATGCTTTAAAGTATTTTGCTGATTTAGGGCCTCAGTAGCTTGTTTGTGAGGATCTCAATGCTGACAACTGCCCTTTGAATGTAGAAGTGCATTTGGGTCTTGGAGGAGCTGATGTACATTGCAAAGTCTTCCCTAGCAGTTGCCACCACAGAAGCCTCATTTCTTAATTTAGATATACTACAGCAATTACTGCCAAGCTGTGTCTGGGTTGATACGGCAAGCATTTTGCAATTCCAGATTTTCTTGACTTCTGAATGCTCATTTTATTGGTCCTGCATTTGCCTTAACACAGCACAAGGCCAATCTTCTGATTTCTAACCACCCTCTTACTTACACCTGTTTCAAGCTCACAGCTCAAGCAGAGCTGGTCACTCCCTCAGTAAGTCCATACCCAGGTGTGAAGGCTTAAAGTGCAGCACTCACCAGAAAAGTTTGATCCTGAGCAAAAGCTTGGAGCTTCCCATTAGGGAAACTAGAAAAAAAAAAAAAAAGAAGAAGAAAAAAACCTCCACCACTCTCCCCCCCCGCAAAAAAACCCAACTAAACAAACAAAAAACCCACCACGGTCATGAGTTACAATTAAAATAAAAAAAAAATCAGTGCTTGTGTTGTAAGACACACTAAGACCAGTGCGTTAAGGACAAGTGTGCTTTCCCAGTGGCTGCCGCAGACATGAGGCACACACACGGAATTGTATGTTTGCATTCGTCCCTTCCACCCCCATTCAAATGATAAAGATGATTAGACTTTAAACAGCATAGTCTCTGTCCAGTGAAATCCTCTGTGTTGCATGCAGAAATCAACACAATCACACTGCTCAGCTCAGTTGGATGCAGACAGAAAGTCTAAGCAGATGGATGACGTTCTGACTGCACTGACAGACAAGTTAGCACACTGCCTTCTTCTAACATAAATTAAAAATCCTAACCTTTTCTTATAAGAAGTATAAAAAGTGAAGCCATCCACAGACCCCCAGCATTCTGTCTTTATTGCCCAATTATATACAGGAATTCTGATAGAAAAAATTATCTTGAATTTCAGCAAGATGAAAATAGGAAACAAACTGTCATTGAAAGCTCCAGGCTTAAGAGTTGTCCACCACTTTCCCTCAAATAAAACACTTCTCTTGCCTGCACGAAAGGAATGATTTGGAGTCTCATCCCATTCTTAAGAAAGCCATCTCAGATGGTATAATGCTATAATCTTGTCCTTTGTTGTCTTTCCTCAAAGAATCCTTCCAAAATGTAGTGGGACAGAGAAGGTAGTACTTGTGGGGTGACAAAAATTAATTGACAAAAGCTAGCAAGATGTATGGTGTGACCATTGCTAGCCTCTTGGCTGTGCAGCTTGCAGCTGGAGCTTCATCTGAAAACACAATCAAGTTTTGTGCTTTCACCAGGCTGGAAGGTCTTGCCTCTCCCTACCTCCAGAAAAGGGGAGATGCCTGGCAAAAAAGAAGGTCCTGAAATCTACAGACCAAATAGCAGCAACACTGAGTTACGCAGATGCTGGTACATTAAGGAGAATTTTACAAAAGCAAGTCTTGTCCTTTCTGCAAGCTGTTGTAAGCATCTCTGCCTCAAAACTCTCCAAAAATAGGCCAAATCTGCTATAATTCACAGACTAGCTAGCTG
>VZTD01004411.1:2088270-2135029 GCA_013397725.1 Rhagologus leucostigma | reverse complement strand
AAAAAAAAAAAAAAAAATTCAGACTGCCTTAACTATCTATTGCCTAAATCCTAAATAAGCAAGGAGACAAAGCAGAGTACAGCATTCACCTCAAAGCAAATCACTTTTCTTGTCCTGAAACAGAAAACAGGAGTTATTAAGCTAGGCCATGTCCCCGCTCATTAAAACTTGACCTTTATTACTAGATCATTACTTCCAATTATTGCCAGTTTCTCCTCAAGGCAGTGTAAGGCAGTTACCTCATGTATCCGAGCCAAAGGATGAGTCTCTTGGCTGATGAAGGTTGTGTGGTAGCTAGGCAATGGCAGAGGAGGCTGGCTGGCTGCACCTCACTGTACCTTGAGACAACAGGTCCCACAGACAAATGAGGAAACAATTTTCTTTCTTTTAATTCCACGGAAAAAGATGCTTTACAGCTGGATGGAGAACAGTGATGAGGAAGAATAGCAAATTTGCATCCTACCAAACCAGTAGCAGCACTGAAGACTGGTTTATTATTATTATTTTTTAACATTCCAGAGGCAGCAGGGGCAGCCCCTGCCTCTGTCAGTCCTGCAGCCTCCAGTGACAAAAAAAATCCCCAAACATAGATCCATGTTATTAAACTTATTTTCTGCTCTGTTCTCACAGCCCTGCCTCTGAGCCCTTCGCATCAGCCACCCTGGGGACCAGCAGGGACATGGACAGATCCTGTCCTACACCACACCACTGGATGAACCTCACAGATGCTGCAGAGCTACCTCCAAAATACTACTCCAGAGGGGGACGTAGTTTAAAGGCACGATATCAGAAGGGTATAGCCCCATCTGCTTAATGTTGATCTCCACAGGTCTGTCAGCATCAGCAAGGATGAAGTTGTACCTTTTGGCCTTCTGAAAAATGCTTCTCTACTTTGTGCATGACCAGCCCTTGATTGACTCTTTCCTCAGCCTTCCTTTCTCAGATAAAAATTGTATGACAAATGTAACTGACTGGATGTTTCTATATTTAAGGAAATGAGAAATTAGGATGACTTAATCTGAAAAATATATACTCTCAAGGAGCCTAAATGTCAAGGACTTCATAGTGAACAAGAACTGTATTTGATTTCAAGACTTGCTTTCATTTTTGAATCAAGTAAGAGACATGTGCATTTCAATCTCCCACATCCCATTTGAGTCCCAGTGCCAGTCCTGCAGGTCTGCCCTCTCTGTTCACACACAAACCACAGTCTGGATCCAAGCACATTTCTCAAAAATTCTTTCAAAGCAGAAAATATTTCTGCAAAAAGACTTTGTTTTTAACAAACTGTCATGAACTTGTCTCTGCCAAAAGTCTGTTAGTATTAAAGCAGAGTGCATTTCAAATACAATGGATGATACAAATATGAAACTATTTTTCAAAGCTCCCGTTCTACTCACAGAAACATTGTGGAGAGCTGTTCAGAATAAGCCCATGAATAGGCAAGTCCCCAGAGCCAGTCAACAAAAAAGCCAATGTTCCTGCTTGAAAAAGTGAAGCTTTTCCCCTGCTCTTTCAAATTCTCTCTAGAAGAGCAGACATTAAAAATACACCTTAGATTGCTAAGCCATGTGAACTATCCCTACTGGTGACAGCCATATGCTGTCTTTATTTCATCTTTCTGGTTAATCTGAAGAGAAATGAAACCGGACAGTCCTGCGAAGTTTGTTTAAAGTTTAGCAGGGGTATCAGAGGGGAAGGCTTTGAGGAAGCAGAGCCCAGTCTCCTGCCGCTGCCTTGGTGGATCTTGCTCTGTACAAGCCTCAGAGCACACAGTCTGTCACTCTCTCACATACTGCAGAACTAATTGCTGGTTTAGTACCCATCCACAAAAACCTGCAAAGGCCTCACCAAAAATCTCTGCACAGCACAGGAATATTCACTCAAATGGACAGAAGCAAAATCCTTATTCTTCCCACTTCCCTAGGCACAAATACAGACTAGAGAGAGAGCAAGGGAAATGAAGGGAGTCAAACCAGCCTAATGCTGCTTTAAATGATTCCAGCAACATCAAACACATCAAAAGAACAGCATGAGCTACTAAAAAAGGAAAAAACATAAAACACAAAACAAGCAAACACCCAAACACAAAACCAAAACATAAAAAAACCCACCCAACAATCCAAAACCTAAAACTACTCCCCACAGAAATCAAGAAATCATTGTGAACTTTTGTGCACCTAAAATCCACATATATTTTTCAGATTGCTCAAACTGGGAGATGATGATAGCATCAACTACCTTTCCTGTCATTTCAGATTAAAGTGTGAAATAGAAATGGCATTTTTGTTAAAAGATTCAAAATAAGTCTTGTTTTTAAGTTGCAGACTTCAATCCAAGTGGGAATATATTACATTCCTTTAAAGGTAATTACCTTGCTTATTGTAAACCTTGTATTTGGCATACTACATTTGAGCTTGCAGAAATCTCAAATCAAACCAAATCCATGTATACATATTTTCAAGTACTAAGCAACATTTTTCATCTCCCACCTCTGCATTTTCACAAATTTGTTCTATTGTACACATAAAAACCTTACACTTGCCCCTGAAAGACTTTAAATCAACTCAGTTCAAGTCTCTGAGCCAGACTTCTTTCTTTTTCTGCCAAGAACCTGGGGTTTCTTTTCCGGCTGCAAATAATTATTCTGTTCCTGCAGACAAGGATGTAAATCCATGCTGTTCTCCACTTAGATTTGTCTTTAGAAATTCCATGGGGACCTTAGGGGAAAACTTTCCATTCAGTTTGTCTCTGGAGTTTCCTGAACTGACAGTTCAGACATAAATTTGTCTTTAATATTCTTAATTTTTGATGCTTTTTTCTCCCCCACGTGGAAAAGCCCAGCAGTTCATAGAAAAATCTTACCAGGTATTTTCAATCCAACTACTTTTGTTCTCTGAGTTTCAGTCCTGCTCCTCTCCTATCCTAACTAAGCCATATGACGTGGCAAGTTCACATAGCTCTAATCAAATCTCCAAACTAAAGGACAGCAAAGTCTCACTGAAAAGCATTTGGGCTAACACACTCCCCCACCTCTGCAGGAGAGGAAAACCTTTAAGCACAGGTGAAAAAGCACTGTTGGAATAAGATTTGCCACTGGAAGTATCAGAAAATAGATCTGTCTTAGCAGTAGAGCTTGTCTCTCAAGGTACAGAGTCACGAAGCTCCCCTCAGTCTGGTTACCTGCTAAGACTTTTTAGAGCATGCAAACTTCAGCAAGGCTGATCACAAAAAGCAGCTGATACTTCTCACTTTCAATAGGGAAAGTAGGTAATAAATACCCTCTGGAGAGCCCTTTCCTGGGATCAGAAGGGCCAGGGTCCCCAGGAGTCAACATGACAGACTTCCAGCCAGGGACACAAGTAGCTGTGGGACCTTTCATGAATGTCAGGATTTCAGTGAAGAACAGGCAAGTTCGGTCACTCCTGCTTTTGCAAATCTATACACTGTGACACACACCTGCTCTGAGTGGCAACAGAGACTGGGTTTGTCACTTCTAATTTAAAAGCTTTATGCTACACACAATTATCCCAAGGCTGTAAAACATGATCTATTTCAATTTAGATTTGATCTGCTCTTTCATGCAGGCACAAAGCATATTGTAGCTTTTCATCAATTAGAGTCCTAGGATCATTGAATTATTTAGGTGAGAAAGGGCCTTTATTATCATCAAGTCCAACCATAAACCTAACACTGCCAAGTCCACTACTAAACCACATCTCCAAGTGCCACATCTACACATCTTTTAAATCCTTCACATTCAACTGCACAGAGTCAAGCAGCAAGATCGTAATTAGCAGCTCCATTAATATCAATGCTATGAGTATGGTCACATACAAGAAAAAAATTTATCACTGTGCATATTTCATCTGTACGTTGTGAACTAAGCATAAAATCTAGTAGCATCGAACGCCCTTCAACAATACTGCAAATTAGGCAAGCTGCACAAAGTTCAACTACTTACAAAACTCATAGCTATACAGAGCCATCTATTTCTAGCCAAGCAACAGAACATGAATTTCACAGATCCTGAAATTATTTCATTTGTCAACATCAGCCTATTCTTTGCCCATCAGAGCTGAGTTATTTTAGCAGCACTTTTTCAAAACACCTGAGCCAGCAGATGCTCTAGGCTATACAGAAACAACTGGAGGAATGCAGCCTTCAAATGATGGAAAGCCCAGAAATCCTTGGTTGGTGACAATACTCAGTGTATTTCTCGCAAACTGAATAATGAAACAAGGTCAGCTGGATGCTCCCATAGCTAAAAATATACCCAGGCTCTCAGAGCGGGGTGAGGATGGCTTGGAGCCAATTTCCACAGTGCCATAACTGGGCAGATCTCAGTACCTCAGCTGTCCAGGTACACCTGTACAAACTGCGGCTGCCCTACAAGCACACACTTAAAACCACTCAAAGTTCTGTATGCCCTCTTGTCATCCATGGGAGGACAGCATCACAAGAGAAGCACAAGCAGGAGCTCTCAGCAGCCTTTACAATAACTCTGCATTAGGTCTGTAACATCCTCTCTGCTCCCCCAGCAACACAAGCGGGCAGTGCAATCCAAATCACAGGGAAAGGCTGGAGCACAATGAGACAAACCAGCCTGTGATGGCATGATTTTAGAAAGCATGCTTTATTGCAATGAGACTGATCAACAACATGGGGTTCTGCCTTTACAGAGGAACTGTCATCTTTTTCACAATGGAGAAAGCGGAGAGTCTGTCCAAAATCAGGATCAGAGCCCAGCTCTCTGCAGTATTATTTTAACAATTTAATCACAGCACCAAGGCAGCAAACAAAAATCCCCTATTAACTCAAGCAGGAACAAAACTGCATCTTCTTGTAAAGCAGAGTCAGCATTGCAAACATAAGGCTTATGCAACAGAGCCTCACTCTTCTCTCCTTTTTGAAGAGTTAAATAAGGTGTAATTTAGCTATCGTATTACACTATTTAAAATAAGCTAGTCCTCAGCTTTGTAGTTATAGATTGCACTGCTCAGTTGAAGTTTGCTTATTCTGTAAAGTGTTCGCTAGAAAAGCATATTTCCATTTCATTCATGCTAACATCCTTAAAACCAAAGGTCAAAACCAAGGAAACAAAAGCTTAACTGTAGCTAAGCAGGTCTTGGATGGAGGCCAGAGCTGACAAGAACCAAAATCTTCACAAGAGTAACAGAAACTTCAGCTTTTCATTCTATTTAATTAAACATGATTCTTATGAGAATCAGTTTGCATAAAAAGATTTTTTAAAAACCGAACCTAATTTTGAATAAAACCTGAATCAAAGTGTTTGATCAGATTTTAAGTTAATGTATTTTTAAGCTGTAAAAACATTTGTTTGCATATGAATGAATATTTGCACTGCAGATGTTCCACACCTGTTTGCATTTTGCAGAAGGACAGTTGCTTTTACATGTTTTTATCTCAATCACAGCACAGAGAAAACTCAGATCTAGAACTCCATCGCTCATTTCTGGGCAGTTATGACTGAAGTCCACATAGTGTGGTTTTCTTCTTCATTCAAAACAAACTCTTTTTTCTTTTTCAATTTCGGTGTAGGTCTTCAAAGTAGAGTAGGTTGTAATAGACTTTTAAATTCTCCTGTACTGAATTAGAATCAGTGACAGTGAGATTGGCTGCATAAAACAGAACTTGACTTTTGTATAAGCATTAAGGGAAATTGCTGCTTTCTTTCACTGCATCATCAAGGAACTGTTTACACTTAAAATCAACATTATACTACTTTTCACCCTTTGGATGACAAGTCAATGACCCCTTGTCCCCTTTCACCTCTCGTTTCCCTTACCAGCAGCTCTTTGAAACTTTTAATACAGTATTTTTCTAATATTTCACTTGTAAACCTCAAGTTCAGGTTGCAATCTCGGTACAGAGATTTCAACAGCTCTGCCTGAATACTCCCGCACATTCTTTCTTCCTTCCCACAGGTGTTCCCTATATTACCAAATGTAATGGATGTTTGACAATTACCTTGAAGGACTACATAATCAAAAGTGTAGCTTAAAAAACTCAAACAAACCAAAACCAACCAAAGTTTAGAAATAAGGAAAAATGATAACAAGAACAGTCCCCTTCCTCATAACAAAAAAATAACAGAAACACAATCAATGCAGCATGTTGAGCTTAACACACAAGAATAATATTGTCCAGGGTGGTGCCAAGAATCACTTGGAATAAGTCATTTTTGCATCTTGGCAGAACCACCCTTCAAGAAAAAAGGCTATGCCTACAATCAGCAATTTCCCAGAGACGACTTGCAGTGGTAGCTATCCAGATTACGCCTCCATGGATCCAATCCAAAACTCATTACTGGCAACAGACTTTTGAAACAGCCCTGTTACATTTTTTTCCACAACGGAAAAACTCTATTTAATTGATAGACTGGAAAGAATCTTCAACTCTTTGAAGTCTGAGATTAACAAGAGAAAAGGACATAATGTTTGCCTTTGGCTTGGCCAGCAATACCTGGGGGGAAAAACCTCCGTGATCTAGAAATGATGCCATTTAGACAGTGCTCAGTATGGTGCAAGTACATCAGAGGATACCTTTACAATTAAAGGTCTGGAGATAGCAAAATTACCCGTTTCTCCCTTTTAGCAACACAATTTAGTTAGACTTTACCAACAAATCTTTTAAAGAGAAGCATAAATGATGTTCAAAAATTGAAACATTTTAATTAAAACAATTTTATCTGAATTTATTTTAGCACCCTGCTTGCAACTGTGTTCAGGCAGCACCAACAGAATAATTTAATACCAAATAAAATATTCAAAATCCTGTAATTTCACTATTTTATTGTTTTGGGACTACATAATCTATTTAAAATAAACTCTATTTTTCTTCTTCAGGAAAGAAGGAACTAGGGCTTTCAGTAGCATTTCAGGCCACAGGACAGTGGTGGAGTAAGCAGCTGATTCACATAAAAGCTGTTTTGCTTATTTAGTTTTCAGTGGGGTCAAGCCACTGAATTAGTTTGCAGTTTAAACAAATCATGTCAGTACAAAGCCAGGAAAATGTGGGCCAGGAAGAATGTACAACAAAGTTGGGACTACTGGAGTCTTGTATTGATGAAACTAAAGATGGAATTTCACTATTAAATGCACAGAAAAGTAATATTAAATATAAAGAAGTTTTTTCAATTGACACAAAATAATGACTCTAAACTCAAAGCATGTCTAAATAAAAATAATATACTAACCCACATCTCAGAAATTCAGGAAGTTATCTCCTTCAGGAGGTTTTCTTTCCCAGACAGCATAGTCTAAAAGCAGTATCGTCATGCAGTGGAGGAAGTAACTGTGCTCCACCATCCTCAAAAATCTCTGTCTGCCAAGGGAACCATGTGTATTAGGAAATGCTACCCCCTATCGTCTGACTAGTCTAAACAGCTTATGTCTCCTTAAAACGATCTTGGGGGTTAACCCTGCTTTTCTTGGAAATTACTATACAAAACATGGGCCTTCTTTTTACTCATCAACTTAGTCCTTTGCTACAGCACTGTGACTCTGGCTTTCCCACTGCTTCTTCCAATAGGAAGGCAAGCCAGAGCCTGAGAAATAATTATTACTTCAAATAACTGACTTTTTTAAAGTTCTGCTTAAAAGTTTGAATTCTTTTTTGTCCATTTTGTGTAAGTATTACTTCAAATCCTTACACATTCTTTTACCATTCTCCTGCTGTCTTTCCACTCCCATCCCTTTCCAAACCCTGAAAACTAAACTCTTCTAAAAGCCCTTATTTCAAAAATTTTCTATTTAAATGCCTTTTCTAAAAAGCTGAAGCAGCAGGATCTGAAGACATAAGAATGCTATTGCAAAAGAAACTAGACGGTGATCTTTGCATTCAACTATATTATGAAAAATTTCTTTAAGAGCACAAAAGGTGTGTCCCTTCCCCAAAAACAAGGAAAAAGAGGAAAGAGGAGAACAAGATTCTTTCTGCCAGAGTCCCTGCTTAAGAAAAGCTGCAAAACTCACTTTAAGGGTATTTAAACCATGCCAGCAGGATATCAGATTTAAAAGGAAAATTATTTTTTCAGCTTATTCCACATTTAAACTGAGAAGTTCTACTTGGCTAACAGCATATAGAATGAAAGAAACACAAGGAGGAAGAGAAGGATTGCCAGGACAAAGCACAAAGTATAATACAGTCTGGGGAGCAAGCGGTAGAGAGCACCAAGTGGAAAACATAAGGTAGAAGACTTTTGTATCCTTAATTAAGTTAATTTAGAGTTGGAGTTAATGTTGACACCTCTGATTTTCTTTGAAAAGAAACTGAAATTTGAATTCCTGTAGAACCTTTTTGCCTTCTAACCTCTGTTTCTAGCTCTTTTGGATAGACATCGAGAATTGAGTAGATCTTAGAAAACAAGTACCAACCATTTACGGGTGATTTTGATTAAATGCAATACTGATGTGTCAACTTGAGGATGTCCACACTGCAACTTTAAGTATCACCACCTCTAAACAAACAGTGTGACAGGTCTTTTTTAATTGCTGCTTAAAGATGAAAGTATTGCAATGTATTATTGCTACTATTTAAGTTTCCCTCAAGCCAGCAGTGCAGCTAAAGCATATCATAAGGCTCTTCTGACCTTGGTCTGAACACAAGACATCGATGATGTGATATAATGACATCATTTGTTTACTGACACCATAATGTAAAGTATGAAATACAGGTTGTCAGAAATACAATCAACACAATATCCCATCCTTCCCTCCAGACGATTTCCAAGGCAGGGAGAGTAAACAGCCTTCTCCCAGCTTTCTTAGTTTCCACAGCTGAGAGTGTAGGATGTTTACAATACCTGTCACTCAGAGCTCCCAAGAACAGACCCAACGTCAGCAGACCTAGTACTGACTTCACCACTGACTGCTGGAAACATGCAGATGTCAAGTAATGGGAGGAAAAATCCATACCCATGACCATATGAATCCAAATCAGTGTTAAGTCCTTTGTGAACAAGTTGGGCAGTCTATGAAAGAAGTTCAAAACAAGGCTGAGCTTCAGCATCTCCAGAGGACAGCCAGTGTTATTGCCACCATGGTACTGCAAGGCTTACTGCCAGTTCACTCCAAAGTACTCTTGCATGTCCTGAAGGTGAGCCTGCAGAAGACAAAGAATTCACCATTTTAATGAGTGCACATAGCAGAAAAATGGTCTTTGCATTCTACAAGTAAGAGCTGTCATGTAATTTCCAAAGGACTTGAAGCTTTTAACATGATTTAAAAGTGATATTTAGAGCGCTGGCTCACAGAATGCCTACACTATCTAGCTTATTTTTAATTAACAGAGGAATGATGGTTCAGGGACACCTTTGAATACTGTGAGGAAAAGAATACTTTTAAAGATATAGCTTGGTAAATTGAAGAGTTTGGTTAAATAACAACATGTGGCTGTTAACATTAGTCTAGGTACATTTGAGATTGTACTTTCCTCTCAGAAACATTTTAAGTATCCAGTTTCCTTGAAGGCATCACCTCTAAGAGGAAAAAAACCCAAACAAAAAAACAAAAAAAAAGAGAATCCAATCAGAAAAAAGAAAAAAAACCTTCTAATGTAGAACAAAAGTCAAAATCCTCAGAAGAGAAAAAAAATTCCACTTAAACAGGTTTTAGTACAACATAAGAAAAACTTTGGGCCGAGATTATTAATAGTTTCTGCTTTAAAAAATAATGCATGTGCAAAAAAACATGTTAAAATGACTGGGGACCTGAATTGTGCTGCAGAATCACAGCAATGTACTTTAAAAAAAGTTAATCTGCTATTGAAAAGGTAGAGGAGCTTTAGCTGAGAGCATAACCCATAGAAGGGTTGCCCCAATACTAGTACTGTACTCATCATCATATGAACACCAATTATAGCACAGTATATTGGCCAGCTTTCTGAGGAAGCAGCTGTTCTGTAGGCATGAAGTATGTTTCATTTGGACCAAAGTAACTATATAGTTTTCTCCTCTGCCATTACCTACATATCATTCCAGTACTTCTAAAAATTAGGATGTCTAAAAGCCTAGTGCCTGGAGGGAATCCCTTTGGTCAAGAAACAGAACAGCAGCAGGAGGGGAACAAAGGAGACTATGTAACTGTCCATTGCTTGACCATTCATAAGGAGGCCTAGAGATTTTCAGGAGGCTCAAAAGTTGAAACAGATCTGAAGGCACAGATCATCTTTATCTTCTAGTCTGCTGTAAAAGAATATGGACTGCAAGGGCAAAGGTGGCACAAATTGCAAGAATTAAAAGTTTTCTTTCTCGAGCTGTCTGTCCTCAATAAATCATCTCTCTGGTCAGCAGTTAAACAATCTATGCTAGTTCTGCACTAAGAAGATGCATTTCTCCTAAAACACTCCACCAATTTTACATGTCAGTGGGGTCCGTGGGTTGGATCTCTCTCTAGGGCATACAATAGAAGAGGAAAATCCCTGTCTTTAATCAATTAGTCAATTAGTCAATCAATCAATTAGCTTAAACCAATCAGATTGCCAGGTAGCCCTGCAAGAAACAGCCTGGCATTGGCTCAACAATGAATCCAGCAGTAGAAACAAAAGCATGTGCAGAAAAGTGCAGAAACAAAATCATGGAGCTGCTTTCTCAGAGCAAGGAAAAGGAGTAAATCTCAGAATAATCCAGGTCTGGACACATCTCAGTAGGTAATCTAGCCCCAGGTCCTCTTGGAGGCAGAGCCAGTTTTGAAATCCTACATGAACTGCTGCTAGAGACCTTACATTTCTCATTCAAGGTCTTCCAGATTAAGTACGATTTGCAGAACGCCCTTCAGCCCTTTACAAGAGAAAGCTGAAAAATAATATTGTGGTAGTCTCTGATGGAATTTACCACAGTACACTCCTTCTTTAGCTGACAGGCATTTGATATTTCTGATATTGATCCTGTAAGAGCTATGATGATTTTTTTAATATTTAAAACATCAACCATGATATCATCTTAATGTCCATCTTTTATTACCATTGGTTAGAATTGCTATTTACAATTACTTTTTCAGTACAATTCAAAGTTCATGGCTTAAAATCAGACAGCTGACTTAGAAAATATTAACTAACTTTAGACTTTAACATTAGAACAGTTCTTCCAAATTTAATACTTGGAAACAAAAAAATGACCCCTCTCCCGACAACCCAGTATGTCCCCAAGACAAAAAACCCCACACAACTAGGGAAATTCAGAAAGCATTGATATTTGCTAAAAAGTAAGCAGAAGGAAAAAAAATCCCAACTGTCTATAGCAGGAAAAAATTCTGCTTTCAAAATAAGCCTATGAACTACTGGAGCTGTGGGCCTCATATCTAAGAAAATTTGTGAGAGCCAGTGCAGTAATGGGCAACATACTGTCAGCGCACAGAGGAAGAAAACTTGTCAAGGCAAATGATGCAGTGACAAGGAAATACTCAAACACCCGAAGCTTTTCAAAAAGAATATAGAATTTCAGAACAAGGAAAGTCAGAATAAAAACTAAGCAACATATTACGGTCTCACAGAATCCCACACACTTTTGGACTTATTATATATTCTTCAGCTTCAGCATTTAAATGAATGACACAAATGACTTGGGACTTTAAAAGTCAGTTTTGCATATATACTTCAGATGTGCTTCTGAAAGGTGCACCAAGTAACTTCAAACAATTTAAGGAAATCTTCCGGCAAGAATTTCATTAATACTCAACACAGTAATTCCTATTCTAAAGGGCCTACAGTCAAAACAAACGACAGAAGAACATGACAGCAATTAAATGATGACTTTAAGCACAGCTCCACTGTATTTCTACTGCTTCTTCACTGACTGCCTTTGACTTCCGAATTGTTTCAGGTGGCTATTCCCTTTTCACTAATATTTATGTAGTCAAAGATGCATCTAAGGTGATGTATTTGAGGAGGATAAGAAGTTACATATATCATATCGCCTTGCCAAAACAGATGCCTACCACTTGCTAGGCACAGTTCCTCACCTATGTCGAGGTACCTAGATACAGCAACCTGCCTGCCCCAGCTTTCATTGCAAAGCATGTCCGTCTGTAGGTGTCTAAGAAATAAAGCTGGTGATTTGCCAGCAAGCCCTGCACAAAGCTAGGCTAAAATCCTGTCCCTGAAGGATCTAAGGGAAGGCACCAACTGCACAGATAGCCACACGAGTGATCATAGTCTCAGCAAAACTATCACAAAAGTAAGGATTAACTACTACAAAAAAAGCTTTGTCCCCCAGATCTCCAAGAGGCAAGGTGTTAGTGACACAGTTATTTACCTGATCCTAAAACGTGTTCTCCCCCCCTTGGCTTCACTCTCCTACACTTGAGGGATCTGACTGTAAAATGTAGTACAGAGATTTACCTAAGAAGCAGCTGCTAATAGAATGCAGTGCAACAACAAACCAACAACCCAAAACTAAAGCACTGCCCTGCCATCACCTGGAGAGAAGACACTGTGAGTTGGCCAGTAAATGCCACACTATAAAGAGACTGTAGTCATTCATTTGCTTTCATTTTACAACTAAGCACAAAAGGGAAGGGCTGAAAAGAAAATGTATTCGCTTCCCTTTGTAGCAAGTTAGGTATTTAGTTTCTGGTAATGACAATAAGTTGGGTGCCAACATGCACAAATTACTCACTGCTTATTTGAGAGAATACTTGTTACAGCCAGAACCAGTCAATTACATCACCCAACAGCAGAGGACTAGAAAATAAAGAAAAATTACCCTGTTTGCAAACAGGGAGAAAATTATATATAGTGTAAGGTCTAACTCCCTTACAGCCTTGTAAGATGAGCTGACATTATGCTAACTTCTGTGTATTCATGGCTCTCTAATAAAGCTAATCTTTCTGCTCTGCATCAAGCACACCATTAAAATGGGGCAAATATCACTGAACATTATAAATATTATGCCATTAGCAAAACTAATGATGCACTATTTATATAGGAAGGCCTCTTACATTGTCTTTTACAAAAATTCAAAACTGTCTCCAAAATCTTCCTCAAAATCTATAATGCACACAGGGAAGGCTAATCTGCCTACACAGAGGCTTACCTGATCCACCTGCAGTGACCCACTTGAGGGGCAAAATACTTGTGCTGAATCCCCCTTCTGAACACAGACAGCTTAAAAAGCAGCAGATCCAGGGAAGACTGCAAGCTATTTAAAACTCTTCCTTCTTTGCCTGGTGGAATCCTGGAGATTGTGTGGTCTTTATATTTGGAGATATTCCCAACTTACCTCCTTCACTGATCAGCCATCCCTCAAGAAGCAGCTAGTAGACAGCATAATAGCCATATCAGTTTGACGTAAGAATTGAGATTTGGATTTGGGAAGGAGCAGGGACAGTGTCAGGCATTCTTAGAGCTTATCTAGAGTCTGGTGGATCCCCCTTCCTATGTCTCCATCTCTATGTGGTAACCATGAAAACCACAAACCTCTCACTACTGCTGTTCTCCTACATGAAGAACAATTTCTCTCAAAATTGCCAAGCTTTCTTTCTCACCTGCCTGCCCCTGGAAGGCCACACAGTTTCA
The DNA here is from genome assembly GCA_013397725.1 of Rhagologus leucostigma. Classification (NCBI taxonomy): domain Eukaryota; kingdom Metazoa; phylum Chordata; class Aves; order Passeriformes; genus Rhagologus; species Rhagologus leucostigma. The sequence goes on along the minus strand of VZTD01004411.1, from coordinate 2,121,493 downwards.
GTGAACACCTTGTGATCCTGGAAACAATGGTTTGCTATCAACTTTCTCAAAAAAAGCCTTGCATGTTTCTAAGATTACTTCAAGCCCATGACAATGAATTCTGTTTTTTCCCATCTTAAACATGCTGTGTTCCACTTTAGAAACATATATTTCTAGATCTGAGTATGTAAAGAGGAACCCCAGGGTCTCTGTCTGATGGGGAAGACCTAAAAATGGACGCAGATCTCAGGGCTCTCCTTTAGCTCTCCTTTCAGCTCCAAAGAAAGAAAACTATCCCATTCATTTTCTTCATGTATCACATTTATTGTCTTCACAAGCCTTGCAACTATTTGAAGGGAAAGGAAAAAAATAATGTTTCCTTTTACATGTAACTGATATAAGACACACAAAAAACAATCTGAAAACAAAGTCAATATATTTTTAAACTAGGTACTAGAAGGATTAGTTTCAACAAGTTTAAACTTTTTGCCTCTGAGAGTCAGAAGCAAGACAGTGGGAAAAGAACAGCCACCATACACAAGCCACAAAATAAGGTGGAACAGCCCAAAATACATAAGCAGGCATATTCTAGACAGGGAATTTACTGGCCCACCTTTGAATGAAAAACATTTCAAATACTATATAAATATATAAACTGCCACCAGATGTCAGTACATCCTAGAGAATTGCTAGTCCCTACTCCAGACTGATAAGGGTATTTATTTGACATTCCCCCAACTGTCCAGGTACACAAATCTAGCCCTTCTGCAAGTCCTGAATGGAAAAAAATCCCACATAATAGATCTCATTTGCACGTTATCAACATGAACAAAACCCAACAAAGCTGTAAGAATAGGTCTAAACTTCTACTACCTCAGGACAACGAGAACCAGCTTGATACTAAATAATCTGTAATTAAGGTTCAATGCCCTCCTCTCTCAGGCTCTTCAGATTCTCTAGCAATGGCATGAGTCTTCGCCCCACACATTCACATTCCCTCTGTTCCTAAATAGCTTTAGTTTCCTTAGATTATGCTGCAAAGTGACAGGCAATATTTAGTAATGAGGTTGCTAAGCTAAATAAAGCTTTTCTGCAAAACAAGCATTACCATGTCTGTCCTTGTGCTACAGCACAGGCTCCCTTCACCTTCTCCCTATCCCTGATTTTTTACAAGAGTTGCAAAGGAAAGTGTTTCCGGAGCACTCCCGGCTGAGGTGATTTTGCTTTGAAACTTCTAACAGCAGACTTTATCTAACTTCTTTGTGCAAACAAATACATACATCTATGATTTCCTGATGGTAGAAATTAGTTTCAGCAAGACATGTGACATATAAACATTTTTTCTGCTTCATGTCCAAATTCAGTTACAAACTTGGCTACTAAAACTATTAACTAGAGAGGTTTCACAGGCTACTTAAAGAGCAGGCCTTACTTCAGACCATTAGTGCACAGATTGCAAAACGATCAAAAAAGGAAAGAAACCAGTCTCCCACGCCAAACATAATCTATATTATTTAGTCTCAGCAAGAATTTTCAGCTTTGCTAGTTTATAGATTGAACTTCCTGTCCTACACAATCAACAAGTCTTACTTTGAAGCAAAAATATGTATTAAGAGAACACCAGAAACTGCAGAAACCAAGAAGAGAACTGTCAAGTGATTAAGAAATCTAATTTAAAAATTTTGCTTGGCATAGAACTACTTAATGTTAGTGACATCTTGATTTCCATTTTGTGAGAAATATTCAGGTAAGCAGAGAAACATACACTGACCTGTGGAAATTTACATCAGGAAAACTTGCTTGCATAAGAGTACTGTAAGAAATAATTTTTATAATTTTAATACTGACTTATTGCACAGTCTTACAAAAATCTCTATTATTTTCTTTCTAAATGCAATCAATTCAGCGCATGTATATTCTTAAGTCCAATGCAAAGAACTTTAAAAATATATATAATTGAAAGAAACTTGGTGAATTAAAAACCATGAACAAAAAATTAACTTTTTAGGCCAATGGTGAGGAAAAGAACTTACTGAAATATCTGTTCTGCCTTATAGGGCTATTTCAGCACAGCTCTGAGGTTTTAGCTTCAGTTTTAACCCTACCACACTCTTAGATTTCCTTTGCACAGATTCATATCTCAGGTTGAATAAAATTAGGAGAGCAATAGAAATACAGATACACAGAGGTTTTTTCTGAGCATTTATGTTTTCTTAACATAGATAGCTTGATAACTTGTGATATTAAAATGAAAAAGAGAAATAAAAAGCAGAAAGGCAGACAGCATCCTGAAAGACATATCTTAGATAATTTTGAAGGGGAGATGGAGTACACACTGCCTTAAAGTCTATAAGTTGAGTAGCAGCAAAGGCAAAAAAAAGAATTTGAAGTAAATCGCTTCACAGGAAACGCTCAAACCACTTAAAGTAGAGCACCTCTTAATTTCATACCTAAACTAAGCCTTGGAACCTCCCTCCAATTCAGGTGAGCTTTGTAGTCTCAGAAGTTTCTCCTAGAGGAGTCTAATCTCTGACTCAAGAGGAAAGGCAAGGTTTGTTGCAAACCTGACTAAGTGCTTAATTAAACAGAAAAACTACAAGCATGTTTCACCTTGCTTTTGAGTTTCATTAGGAAACCTTTCACAATCACCATTTTGTTCCATACAACTGCACGTCTTTGTCAGGTTAAAACAAGAGGTAATTTATGTGCACTCTCTAAATTGGAATTTTTAATTCCTGAGTCTTGGCTCTAATTGTAACAAGGACCCTTGAGGCTCATAGTTTCTCTCTGTTAACTTCCCTCCCTCAAATTCCCTACACGTAAACACTTGTTTCTACAACAGCTCTTCTGCATTCCCAGTCATTTTCCCCCCACTTTTTGCACATTCAAAACACGCAAAAACCAAACCCAAGCATCTCAGTTTTACACGTGCCACTTGCTCAGACCAAGTTCGCTTTGTCCAGACGGTAAGTACTATTCCAGTTACTCTCTATCCAGGAAATCTCAAGAATGTTACCAGCATCAAGAGTACATGACTCAACAGCCAGATCGCCCACTATGCCAGAATAGTAGAATAGCTGGCTCCTTTCACCCAAGAAATGTAACTCCTTCAAAATCAAAGTTTTAAGAACACAAAGAAGAATTTCAGTTTCTGCAGAAGCAAAACTGCAAAGGTGCACTTAAAAGTTACTGAAAGTTCACACCAGCAGCAAAACTGGAGTGGAAAGGAGCTTACCATCAGTTACTATTCAGCACAGCTTAATTTCCTAAAATCTTTAAGTTCACCCTTGAGTGTCAAAGGGGGTTTTGGATTCTTCTCTACATTACCTAAATCATGTGCAGCTGGCTTCTAGCATTTCCTCTACACGCACCAAGCAGTTAGCTCTGCTGTTGAATGCACTATGGCAAATGGCATTCAAGCTGTGAGACTTTGACAGAGGCTGGCATTTCAATAGTTACGTGGCAGTATCAGCATGACTGTGCAGATGGAGAATGGTGGACACATTTTCTTCCCTCAATGAAAAAAGTTCTAGTTAAAGATGCTTTTAAAAAAGGGAAATTGCGAGCCTGAAATGCTGTCATTTCTACATGGACAAGTAGGAATGATGCTTGGCACTATGCCTGAAATACTTGTACATTAAATTTTTCCTGCCGATGTTGGCTTAAGAGTTCTATTACATTCACAAGTAAGAATTAAGCAATGCAGGAAGCATTTCTTTTGGTTTCTTTCTTTCATTGTCTTATGGTTACTATAACCATGTTAAAATAGTTACGCTGGTTCATTTGTTTTTAATGATATCCCCTTTTCAAGGGCTTACAAGTAAGTTTAATGGCAAAGTATGCATTATTAGGGAATTTTCATCCTTTAATTATTTCACCTCTCTTAGATTACTCAATTCTTCTTTAAATACTCAGATTTCCACTTCATCTCTAAGCATAGTAGTTGCCTTAAGTTTCACTTTCCTATTTCCATCCTAGATCTTCTTCAGGTTAACTTAGCAGTGTTCTTGCCAAAGTCCAAAGATATTTTCACTATTCCATCCCTGTGTATTTTGACTTGCTGATCTTTTCTGTGACAGTCCAGAACCAGCCCTTCTATTCTGCTATCCACCTCTTTCCTTCCTTATCAGAAGATATTCCATTTGTCTTTAGAGTGAATGTGCAGAAGAGCTCTTAAGGATCTCCAATCTGGGTGGTTTCCTTTGCAATTAAAAAAAACCCATCCCCTTTGTGAATGTGGTCCAGAAAACTGCCTCTACTCTGTGTCCAATGGCACACATGAAACCTTCCTTCATCTCTCCATCACTTCAAGAAAAATATGCCTGCTAACTCTAACACATCATTAATACTTGCAACTCCACAGACCTAGCCAAACACCTAGTTTTGCAGATTCTTTATGCATAAAATCTAAAATGAAGTCCTTTCAACTGATCCTTACATTTCCAGCCCATCCAGCAACATCTGGTCTTCCAGATTCACTTTTACACGACACTCCCCAGTGAAGGAAAGGCAAAAATCTTGCTGTGACCAGAACAGATTCAGAAAACTACTGCCAGAAAGAATACTCTTAAGTCCTCTTAGGGCCACCTGTCCCTTCTCAGTTGAATCAGCAGCTACTGTCATGGTCTAGCCCTATCAAGATCTGCAGCCTTCCTTGCCCTTAGTAAGCCTTCTTCTCTACCTCCAGTATCACACAACGACAGACTTGGCACTTCACATTACAGTTTCTATTAAGCTCATTTGTGCTTTCTTCTTCATTGCGTCTTAACAGAAACGCAGTTTCCACGCCGACAACCTCCCTCAGAGTCCTCCTCTTCACACTGCCTATGTGTACCAGTCCCACCAGTGCTGCCTCGCCCCATGTTCCACCCATTCACGGGCAGGTTCATGTACCCACTGTGATCCAGAACTGTGCCAGGGACTTCACAGAAATCACAGTGCTCAGCACCACCACATGCTGCAGTCACACTGAACATCTGACTGACAACTTATGAAGTCATTTAACCCATTTTTGGCTAGGGCTGACTAACAGCAACGTCAAAGAAAACTTTGAGAGAAAAGAATAGGCATTACTTGAAGCAGCAATGCTGAAACTGAAAAAACCAATTTTTTTCAGCAATAAAATCACCACTTGACCATGAAGACAGTAAAAAAAACCTCACCTGAACATACTTTCTTCTCTCCTAAATAGGCAGTAAACTTAAAACTTCTTTGGTAGTATTTCAGTGAGGCTCATCACTGTGGTATGTGAGCAACCCAAGAAGATTAAGTTGCTCATCTGTATTAAACAACAGTTGCTGCAGGTTGAAAACAAGCAGAGCTTCAGTTGTACAGAAACTCAGCTGAGGTTTCTGTTTGGCAAAGATGATGTATTTGAAACAAGGCATGGACCCAGATTCCATTTGATATGGTACTTCCTGATGCATAGATTTCAGGTAAATTCAATAGCTCCTCTCCTTCCCCTCCATGGAACAAAAAACTTTTCTCTAACAGGATTAAGTGTCACATTTAAATTTCATCAAACTCCACTTTGTTCTCTAACCCCTTTTCTGAATTAGCAGACTGCTGCTGAAGCAGGCACGGCTTCTCCTACTCATTAACATCACGGACACACTGTGGCAGGGATCCAAGCTCTGTTTTCCTGCAGAGGATATAGCTTCTGTGGATGTGAACAATCTCCAGCGAAAGCTTAACACATCGTCCCATTTCCTCTGTTGGAAGGGAGTATCCCAACTCATGCTCTGAACAAACAGAGTCCTGGAGCCAGCCCATGGACAGTGTTTACAGAAACAGCAACATCACCGATAGGACAGATTCGGCTACTTTGGAACAAAAATACTTTGAAAGAAAAGAGAAGCAGCAGTATTTTTTTTCCATGAAAAAGTAGTAAATTAAGCATTAGTCAAATGCTGATACTTTTTAAAAGCTATTTCATTTGGAGGCTTCCTTAAAAACCACATCTATTTTACTGTGGTTAAAGTAAATCTTATGCTGAACAAAGAACTGAGAGGTACCAATTTAGCAGCAGTTCTATATTTCCATCCCCACCTCTCCTTTTGCTGCCTAACTTCCTCATGCGCACACGAGGGGCCTAAGTAGTGCCAATATAAAATAAAGGAACACTTTTTTCTTGTGGGATTTGTTTCAATTTTTTTAAAATGCACTGAAAACCTTTAGACTACCCAAATTTTGTGAAAATATAAAGGCGGAGCACCCAAAGTATTTACAAAGGTTCTGGACCATCTGTAATTCTTCATAGAAGCACTTTGACAACCTTATTTAATTAGTATCAACCTTTCACCATTTAGCATGCTGCTAAGTATTAGTCTATTTTTATTTTATTTATTTTAAGGAAGTGGAACAATGCAGTGATCATCAAAAATAGTACATCAAAATAGTACATGCCGTACCCTGTACTTAAACAAATAAATACAGAAAACTATAATCCAAGGGTAGGATACATAAATATAAACTCTAATTTTCACAAAGTTCATGAGAATTATAACTTTTGGAAAACCCAGTCCATCTGGTAATTGAAGTGGTTTCAATCTCACAGTTACTAACACAGGCATGGAGCAAAAAGCTGCTCTCAGCATGCATTTTGCCAACGAATCAAACTTGTAACATCATATGGTCAATGTATAATACAAGGCACGGAAGCACAAGAGAAAAATGCACCACATTTTTTTCTTGTTTCTACCTCACTTCCAGTCCTACGACCTGCCTGGTGAATATGAGAGACACAGCTGGTATGAAGCAAGAGGCAAAGAACCGTCAGTTAGGGAAAATGTGAAAATCCAGGCTCTGTCCAAGAAGCAGGAAGGAAGAAACTCGAGGGTCAGCAGCAGAAGATAAGGGCAGAGACAGGCTCAGCACAAGAATTTTTGTAAGTTAATGGCTTGGCAACAGAAAGAACATCTTAAAAAGTTTCTGTGCCCAATGCCTTCCATACTGAGGCTGCTAAATCTCATCCTGTTCCCCTCTTGAGGGCTGTGAATCGTGCTAACGTGGAATGGTGCTACTCACATCCAGAGCTGCTCTCTGTACAAAAATGATCAGGCTACTTCTCAGAAAACCTAATTTGCAAGAAACCTCTTCAAGACCCAACCAAACAGTGGACGTAGGCTTCATTTTCTTTCACAAGTTTCAAACCACCAGGAAATTTTAACTGCTGCATAGAAAAATAATAAGGTAAAATTAAATTTAAATAAATAAAGCAACTGCATACAGTTCTGCCTGTGCCCTTTCTGGCTAAAGATGAGGGCAGGCAGCTAGTTATTTCAGACAGACCCCATATTAACTTCCTGACCAAGCTAAGTGAAAGCCTGCCAGGTATTAAAGGGAGAAGAAAGGGATGTAAGCAGCTCGGGTACTTCCTTTCTAGAGCTATTTTTACCAGCACTGCAATTCTATGAGTCTTACTGAAGGAACTGATGTGTTAGGCAGAGTTCAGCAACATCCTGGTTTTGCCTTCTGTGCTGAACACAAACCCAGAGAGAGCTGATGGCAAGCGACACATAGGGTGTTTGTTAGGAGGCTATGTAAAATAGTGAGAACACCTCATGATGGGGATTAAAAAGCCATGATGACTACTTTCCCTCCTAGCCTGACTTATGTTTCTAGCTAGACATACTCCACTTTCTCTTCGAGGCTGCAGCACCGACCTTTGCCTGCTCACAGCCCCAGCAGGCTGCACAAAGTGCACTGAAGTTACCACAGGACAGTATCAGAAATGATTCTGTCATCACCATTAGATACTTCGGCAGAGGCCAAAACCCAAATTTTAGAAGTATGATAATTTATACACCCCGTTCATAACAAACACCCCGTTCATAACAAAAAGTCTGTCCTGATGCTGGTCATGACAGTGCAAGAAAACTTTGTTCCCTAGAGCACAGCAAAGTGACACCTCCCGCCAACACAAGAGCAACACCAAGACATACCAAAACGGGAACCAAAGAGGAAACTGAAAGTTAGGCTGGGTTCAGATTTTAATTTTTTAAACAAAAAAGTCGTTCATTCTGAAGTGATAAATGTGGAAGTGAAGATTAAATCATGTTCAATTTTACATCACATGTCTTCGATTTCTTTGGAAAGGCAGAAAGTTGACACAAATCTTCTGTTGCAATAAATTAGAATTTATTGCAACAACAGTAATTTCTCTGAGAAGATCAGAAAGCACACATCTTATTTTCTAAAATGCAAATATTTCACTTCTTGCTCAAAGTGTCTGGAGGCTTAAAATAAGAGCAGATATAAACCACAGTAAAAACTGTAATACATACCAACCTCCAAGCATTACTGCATTTAAGATACATTAGTTACTTTTTTGGCCAGCTCAAAGAAATGTTCGTCCCACCAGCTGATATTTCTCTCCTAAGAGGAGAAAACTGGTTCCACAAATCCATTCCAGCAAATTAAAGAGTATTAGCAACATAAATCAAAATGTAATCAAATCAAAGTGATGATTTATTGCTTATAATGAAAGCTAGAGGATTTATATCTTCAGATATTTTTTTCAGTAAAAAACTGATATTCTGTAAGATATTCCATAAGAGAGTTCAAGAAATTCAGTGCAAACTATTTCTCAATATATGATGTATGTCACAACTCTGATTTTAGTTCATGATGCAATTTTAGCACATCCTGTTTCTACTCATATACTTCACACAACATAACAGATTTGCTGCAACCACAGAAACATCTTCTAAGGCAAAAGTGCTTTATCTATACATGTTCTACTAGGAGATGCTAAATCTCTAGGAACAAAGATACCTCACCAGTATCCAAAACAGACAGCAGACGCCCTACAGATGCAATTAGGAGCATTTTCTTGTTCTGTAGCTTTCATGAAGGAGAATGCAGATGACACTACCTTTAAGTCAATACTCCCAGCAAGCGTAGTCTGCCATCAGTTCAGAAAACTTCTCTTCAAGAGAGGCACCAACAACGATATTACCAAGTCTAATCACCCATGTCCCATGACGTCAGAGAGTAAGTGCCAGAAGTCTGAAGGACTTAAAGCACCAATACCCTTTCTAGAAATATTTTAAATCTGTTTTAGCTGTGAGTAAATGAGTACACTTACGTAGTTAAGAGGAGTTGTAGACAATAAGCACTTGTGAATACAAGGCAAACTGTGTGCATCTCAAGGAGAGTACCTAGGTAGGGATATCTAAGCTTCAGCCCCGCTGTGCAAGCACCTTCACAAACATCAAACATTCAGTTGGCAGTGGAGAAAATTGACATGTGTGACAGAAAAGTGGTAGACAGGCTTAGACCTGGGTCCAGCCAACACTAGTGCAAGGAAGATGATTTCCATACCTTTATTTCATGCTTGCAGCTTTTTGCCTGTGTCTTAAGAGAAGCACTGACACCTTCTTGCCCTCAATGTATGTCCACTTGGCAGTGCAAGGGCTAAACCAGTCTTACATCAATGATACTGACAGAAGATTCAAGTAATTCCAAAATAACACTGTTCTCATAAGCACCAACTGCAAAATGCCTGAGGCAAAAATGTGTCAAGTTCCAAATTCTAATTATTCAAACCCTGTACTGAAACACTCATGTTCTCCTTTTCCTAAAGCTACCACTTTAATTCCATTTTACTAACGTGAAAAACCTGCAGATCTTCCTCATGAGGAAGAGAATGCTCAGATTAGGAAACTTGCATGCTTGTTTCAGTAGGGGTTCACATCTCCTTTACAATCGGATTTTCAGCTCAGCCCAGTGACATGGAAGGAAATGTAACAGAAAAAAAAAGATCTTTTAACAAAGCTGGTATCTGCAGTCAGTTCCTCCCAGGAATGAAACACCCAGCTTTCCAGGACAGCACCAGATATATTTGTATAAAATATCTTTCTGATAGAAATGAACAAAAGAACAACAGGGCTTCTTTACAGATTTCCTCATACAAGACATGAAATCCTTCTGTGTAGATAGTTGCTATGGTGCAGACTTAAGGGGAAAAAGAGGGGAGATCAGACTTCTTGTTTACAGGTTTCCAATATGCTCCACTTGATCCATCTTGAAATTGAAACCCTTTAGCTTCCTGTCTTTAGGCTGTCAGATGGTAGAGAACAAACACAGTGTTAGCAACATTACAAAGCTCCCACATGTTCTGCACAGAGTTAGAGAAAAACATCCACTTGGATTAGGCAACAGACAGGAGGGACAATATAGTTTCAAAAAGAATAAAAGCCATACTAAATCCTGAAAGACTTATTCAAGGGAAAAGAGACTTATTCCGGGAATGAAATTCCAGATTATCTCTGAACACTGTCAACACTTCACCACAATGTAACACTGCATGGATCTTTAAAAAAATACACCATTTTGACATTCTCAGGCAAAATTCTGATTCTTCTGAGAACTTCTTACACAGGTTTTATCCCAACAAGTATGCCTGTCTATTTAGAGATACAAGAAGAGTAAGACAAAGGCACTTAGGGTAGGATTCAACTCTCAATAAGACACAAAAAGCATGCAGTCCTCTACAGCGTAAAAAGCCTACAGAGAGATTCAGCTTACTCTACAGCAGACATTTGGGGTCTAATTCAGGTACCTAGACATAGGTAACTGCTGTCACTTTAAATGTCCTGGCAGTTTCACCTCAATTCCAGTTTGACCTGTAAACCTTGTATCCATCAGCATTATGCAATTTTTACCAATGCTTTAGAGATCCTAGCTGGCACTTAGTTCAGGCAGGTGACCAGAGGGCTACTATCCAGGCCCCACTGACTCTACCAAGGACATTTTCACCAGCTATGAAGACAGAGAGCACAGAAACTTCGTGCGAAAGTGTAAAATTTAACTGTTCTTCACCAATCATGAACAGAATGCATCCTTTATTCTTTTGACAACTGATAAGAATATAGCTATCACTTGCTGAATACTCAGGCTTTCCTTATTGTGGTTTTGGGGCTATGCAAGAGATTTGGCCTTTGCAGTCACTTCTTTAGGGTCCCATGTTTCAAAGAAGCTGCCAAATGTAATTTCTTCCCTAGATCCTTTAGTCCCTTGCCAGAAGACTAGACTAGAACCTTTTTGCCAAACCCTGCTATATAACCCGTCTGCATGAACTGCCTTAACCAACTTTTTTTTAGTATGGTATATAAAACCCACTCATACAGAACAGGTCAGTTCTCCCATTCAGTCAGTGACTAGTCTGGTTCTGTCATATATTGTGCTTCCACTAAACATCCAGGGTGAGGTAGAAGCAACCATGTGATCCAGGATAATTCCAAGGTTTAGGAACTAAATGATGCAGTCTTTCTAAAATAAGTACGAAACTCCCTGCATGGACAGAGATGCCTTTGAAGACCTCCAGAGGGAGATCCTGTCTAATTTTTGGCCTTTGAATTGCTTTGAACATCCATCTTAGGCATCATCAATGGTCAAGCAGCATCTTGCTACATCCTGCATATTCAGCTTGGTCAGGTCAGGAATTCAAAACTCAAAAATAAATAGAAAAGGAAACAAGACCTGTGACAGCTTTTAAATTCTATGGCAGTTTTCTTGCTCTCTTTGGACTGCCATTAATTTATCCCCTGCCCCAAGTGCTACTGTTTGCAATAATCTACTTCTCTTTCTTTACCTGCTTACTGTTTGCACAAAGTGTAAAAATAATATTTTCCATGTTGTCACATATGCCTGGAAAGTTTAACTAATGCCCCAAACCATTTACTCCCCACTGTTAGCAAACAGCCTAAACTGAAACAGTAGCATCTAATCTGTATTTGTGCTTCTACCAGCACCACTAGAAATCTGAAAGAAAAATAATACACTGGAGGGTATTGGCATAGACTTCTTTCCATTATTTTTTGGTTCTTCCATCTTCTGGGCTTTGTTTCCAAGGGAAATATTAATCTCCTGGCTGTTAACCCAGAAGCCCTCCTGACTGTGTTCTGCCGACAGAAATCAGACCTTCACTAAGGCCAGACAGACAGAACAACTACTAAGTGTTAAACACTGGAGAAAGTATTGCCCCTTCATGTTTACAGGTACACTTTCCTATTTATTTAACAAGCATCAGAATGATTCTGCTAGTGTAGCTATAACCCAGTTCTCACAGCTTAGAGATAAGGATACTGTGGAAGAAAGGGATCCAGTGCTTCTATAGCTATACTCCTTACACACAATCCACCCAATATAAGAGAGTCACATAGTTCCCATGGAGAGAGAGCTGAGATCTTGTCAGATTTTATTCCAAATCTACTGAAAACAGAAGAGCTTTTGCCAAGTCAATTTTGGCAAGTGTTTCCAGCATAATCCTGTCTTGCCAAACTGCATTTAGATTTTGCTGGACTTATTTACTTGTTCAGTATGCTCAGAGAAGTAGAACTATTTGTTGCTGTACAGAATTTGGCTTACTTTGAAGACCTGGAACAACATTTAAAAGATGAATCAGAGACTGACTAACTTAGGAATTCGATCTCTTAACCTCAGCTCATAGCAATAGTGCATGCTAAGTGTTAGAAGTAATCCATAGTGCAGCTACTTCAGGTCCGAGACCAGACAACTCTCTGAACTCTCAAATGACGCTTTTAACATTTTGTTTTTATACAGCCCAGTTCCATCCCTCTCAAAAATACCATCCAACACAAGCTGTAAGATGACACTGACGATCTTCTTCAGGGGTCACAACAGCACAACTACATTTCATTAAAAAAAAAAAATCAGCATTCTTTGCTGACTGCATCGAGATGAATCCTCCAAATGCTTGATTTTCAGAAGACATCAAACATCCAGTCTCTCTCTCTCAAACACAAAGGTACAGCTCTTTAGGACACCGTAAGTTAAAGGCTGATCCCTCTCACACTGTTGTCCACACCCTCACTTCCCACAGAGCCGGTCAGTGCTCTGCTTCCACCCTGTCAGTGAGGCACGCAGGAATGCTTTTGATCAGATGCATCAGAGGTACACTGGTGACATATTTTGCCTGACAGAGTCATGCTCTACTGCTCAACACAAAAAACGGACTGAAAATATTTAAGTATTTCAAAAACATTATCAGCACAGCACTTGTTTTCAGGCTTTTGGTACTGTTTCTCCCATGCTTGTCCATTCCACATTTTTGGCTTTACTAGCTTGCTTTTTCTCTTTTTTTTTCTTCGCTGAGCCAGACATTCATTCTTCATGCCTCCCTCTATTTCCCCACCTCCTGACACTGCTCACCGCCTTGCAATAGACAGCAACCTTGCCCTCCCTTTTCCAACACAGAAGCTATGTACTAGGTCATAGCCACGGTCCAACTATCTTCAAAGAACATACTGCCTTGAAAAAAGTACAAAATACCACTTAGGCTTACATTGTGTCACTTTTCTAACTCCTCACTGTTATAAATTCAGCCTGGAGGATGTGTAAACATACCCTACACTTCTGGTTTCTAAATGTGTACATGTATGTATTTCGGTTGCATTCAAGGTGAATGGTACCTTGCTTCCCGAGAGACACAAGCACAGTACCGTATAACCCGTTCCCATCTTCATTGTACCTTTCCCATATTTAATTCACTTGCAAGCTCACAGGAATACCTGAGGATTTCTCTAGAGAAAAAAAAACAAACCAAGAGAAAATAAAGAATCAAAGCCTACCACTCTCCACCCCAGGGAAACATACCACTCAGTGACTATTCTTCATCAGTAGTTTTAAATCTGTTCACCAAATTATAATCCCTCAGATCATCATATCTAGACCTTTTACTATTTCAGTTTTTTCTATCAGGATGTTTGGGTTGCCAAATCTAACATTGTGGAATATATCATAAAGGCTAGTGTTTGTATGAGGCTATCAATCTGCCTGATTTAACATAAAATAAAATAAAAAGACAACGTAACAAGTGAGTTCCATTTCCTGGTAGGATCTACTCAACTTACCTACTTTGGTCCAAGTCCTATTTCAGTATTCCTGTCCAAAACCATGTCAGGCTGACAGTCTATAAGCAGTCGTAAACTCTACTCACGCAGTTAAGACCTGGCACAATTTAGTTTCCATCTGTAATCTGGAGTACACTAATTTTAGATTAGCAATCCACAGAGTTTTTTAATATTATTCCTCTCCAATTCCTTGATACAAGTTATGGGCATCTTCTAAGCTTTGTCCTATTTTAATAGCTATTGTTAAACATCCTTCTGGCTTGCTGAAGTTGAAAGAATGCCACCAACATTTGTATCTGACTATGCCTCAGCTTTCTGATCACATTCCTGACAAATCTATAGAGTATTGTCTTTAAGGACTACTATATAATTTTGACTTCTACCTGATCACAAGCACCAACATTAAAATCCTTTTGTTTCTAATAAAAACCCTTCTTTCTCTGACTGTCCAGCTGTCCTCCCTCCATCCATGTCATTTTCTTACCAATTTTATGCATTGCTTCATTATCTGCTAATTTATATTCATGGAATAAAAGCTGACAGACATCTATTTAGGGATTTCTTGTGGCAGGAGGAAGAGAAAGAATATTTTGAACTGCTGTTTCCACCTCTACTCTCAGACATTTTATCTTTGCTATCTCCCTTGATTGTGGATTCTTCCACAACTACTAAGATTTTTGTAAGCCATCCAAAAGTGCTACACTTTTTCGGTTCATATTTCATCTTTCCCCTTATGTTGTTCAAAAGCTTTCTACCTTTTGAATTTCTTCCTTTGAGGAAAAAATATTGAATTCATCTGACTACAAACGGACTTCTATGAACAAAGATACGCACACCTGAGGTGGTTATCCTAGACTGACTTTGAAGATAAAAGAGAGAAACAAGGGCAACTGGGGACAAGTAATTCCATTCCTAAATATATATCTAAAATAAAACATATAAAAATGTCATGTAAAAGGGCCTCTGCCTTATTCATTAATGTAAGCCTAGAACAGTTCAGCTCAGACATATTTAGCTACAGCATAGCTGTAGTAAGTTCAGCAATATGAATGCTTATCATAGGTATTTCCTAGCAACTTTCATGAACAATTACAATGCCCACAGAGTATTCAAAGATAATGATAACCACACTAACCCACTGTGGGACAGAGAAATTATATTTCTAGGGGTTTTCCACCTTAAGACATGAACATATTTATTTTCAGAATATTAAGAATTCCTATTAGTTTCTTTATCAAGAAACTTATGTATTCATAAAATAAGCATTTCTGAGTTACTTCACTGATTCACAGATACCTGTATTACTGACCTGTCAGATGGCTGCCACCTTTGCCCAGAACTGTACATGTGCAGGGTCATAGCCCCAGGCCTCATCTAACAAGCTCTGCAGAACATACACAGCCATTTCAAATGGGTCTGACCTGTATCTTTCAAGTATTTGTGAAGATGCTTACGTACATGCCAGTTTCTCTAAGAAGAGCTGGAGAAGGCTTAGCAGACAGGACATTGTGCCAACCCTGCAGAGCCGTGTGAGTGTTGCTTTATATGCTTTTCCCTCTGTTCCTAGTTGGGTCTTGCCCTTGCCCTGTAAATCTAGGACCTAAGCCAGCTTCCTTGCTTTCACTGCTTTCCATGCATTGCCTAGAAGTTTCAGTTACTGGCTGGAGTGTCTTAAGGGACATCACCACTCAAATGAAAGACCAAAAGCCCTCATAGCAGGTACAATTTCAAGGAGATAGCAAGTAAACGTGTCTCACACAGGCCTTCTGGCATTTCATCACTGTTTAGTTTAAGCTGTCAAAAACCCTTCTGTATGTTTTGAAAACATTTCAGGATGTTGATGAGGAACATTTATAGTTAGAGAATTAATCACTGCTATGAATCCTAGAATCACATCAGTGTCTAGAAAGGCTTTAAGGTTACATAGCTTTCAACAATCAAAATAGAGGAACTTCACAGCTCATTCTAATCCCCATAAATTAAATTGCTGACACACTAATAAGATCTTTGCTCTAAAGGAACAGCAGCATTTGTACTTAATGCAGGTAGACTAAGTATTCCGCTCCTTTATTTTTTTAAACCACTAATTTCTGAGCAAGAGCTTCAGATGAGCACATATTCCATTGAATAATGTCATCAACTACAGGTAGAATGCTAGCAACTAACTGTATTAAGAAACTCTAGAACACAAGGCTGGTTTACTCTGCTCAGAATGCACATCTAGGCAATGGGTGGAAAAAAACCCAAGCCATTTGCACAGCTTCCTTTGCCTCCTTCTCCTTCTGTGATACACATGTGTGTGTGTGGGGGTGTGTATACATGTATATACACACATACAAATAAAAATACAAGGCAGAGTTTATCAGCCTTGTATAGTGGAACTTCTCAATACAATTAGTTTCAAGCATAAGTATATAAATATATATATAAAGGAACATTAAGGATATACAAGTTGTTATGCAGAATGGTGAAAATCTTTCTGGAGGAAGTAAAATGTTTTTATTGTTCTGCACAGAACAAAGCAGACAGCTTCCCCAGAAATAGCAGCACACATCAGAAATGCAGCTATCAACTCTGCAAAGTCAACACTGCAATATGAAAATATTAATCCTCTTCTCTAAGTATACAGAAGGTGAGGAGGGCAAGAGGAAAAAGAGTACTATAAACATTACTGTAAGAACATCTCTTAACAGCCTACGGCCTTCAGCAGAGTGCACAAACTCTTCCCAAAGCTTTTACTACACCAAAGTAGTTAAAAAGGTTGTTGACTGATTAACTTTTTATTTCTGAGACCAAGGAAAAAGGTTTGAAAAGGATTGAAAAAGTTCAAGTCCATAATGGAAAATAATAGCATTACAGAACAACTGGATGTGGGAGTTATTTCATGTAAATGGCTGTGATGAAGACAAAAGCAAGCAGTTTAAGTTGCATCTAATGAATACAGGTGAGTCAAGGAAAGGCAAACAGATTAATGATATGGTGAAAGCAAAGAGACAAGACATCTCTGCACAGCATCCTGGAGAGCTTAAAGCAAGTCCTCTGTCCTTATACAAGAAGGGTTACAAAAGGAGTGCAATGAAGACAACAGAATGGCTCAGAGCTCCCCCAGGTCAATGCTGAAAGACCTACTACTGACTGAAATACACCTGGATGCCCAAAGGAGATGGAAAATAAACTGCTCTGAGCAATATCCCTCTCTTCCACTGATAGTCCTGCCTTGCTACAGGCAGAAGTTCTTGAATTAATTTTCTACACTCCACACTACGAAAGGAGGTATGTATTTAATCAAAGGATGTACAAGGAAGGGGGGAAGAAAAAATACTTCAGCAACACAAGACAAAGTTACAGAAAGTACTTCCAATTTATTCACAAGAAAAATCCAAGTGCCAATAACAGGAAGCCTGAATTGGAGGAAAATGCTGGCTATCCATATTAAATTAAGAGACGCATTGTTAAATAAAAGCAGCTACATTGACATCCACAGCTAAAAAGATGCCTCAGGCTATCATCTGGAAAAACACTATGCCACTGCATGGCACGTGGCTTCCTTCTCATATCCTTTGTTCATTTATTTGTTTCATATTAACTATCTGAAGCTTTAGGAAAAAACCAAAACAGTCTGTATATGTCAATAGAAAAAAAAATGGAGTTCATGAATCTTGGTCTATAAATTACTGCTTAAAGGGAAAAAAGTTATATGCCAAATTCCACTCAATTCACTTCAACTCAGAAGAATCATCCTCTCTAATACAGTTTTTTTTTAGAGATACAGGATTAGTTCATCTTCTTTTATTCTGTTTCTAAACAAAACAAGCACATTGCTTAATGCCTATTTCACATATAATTAACAAAGAGAACTTCTCAAGAAACATGGTGATTAAACACTCACTTTTCAAGCAAAGAGTTAAAGCACATATCTGAACAATATACAGTTTTGAGTGCACCTTGAGTAGGAACAGCTGCTCAGTACCGAAAGCTTTCTGTTCACATCATCAGCTGTATTTTCTTCATAATAGGTGCATATGTAGGCAGATGGATTGTGCCGTTTCCAACAGTTGCCCTGTCATTTTAAAGATGATGTCCATAAACAGCGTGCAGATGTAAATAGCGCTGGTTGACTTTCCTCTTTTACTTCCCTCCTTCCTGGTTGGCAGACACAACCTCCACAGAGACAAAACTAAGACCCCCTCAGACAAGACCTGCTCTTCTCTTTCAAACAGGGCTGGGGAGCGAAGAAGCTTTTTAATACGTAGTTAATTCAGTAGATGGGTGAAGAGGGCTTGACTTGACCTACCTGAATCTGAAAGCCAGGATGCGCGCCTGTAGTCCGAGCTGCCGGGGAGGCTGAGCCCGACGGATCGCTTGAGCCCAGGAGTTCTGGGCTGCCGTGCGCTGTGCCAAGCAGGCATCCAAGCAACACAAAACATCCGCCATCAGCACGGCCGCCATCATTATGGTGACCCGCGGGGAGCTGCGGGACACCACGTTGACTAAGGAGGGGAGAAATGATGCCTTAGGTTTTAACTTTTATATTTTTCAAATCCTATAATGTCTAGTGTGTAACTCTGAAGTTTCTTGTAGCTTGTTAGCTGCTCTCCTAGGCCAGATAGACACAACAAAGCCTCTCCGAGCTTGCTATTCAAGGACACTCAGGCTGTCCTAGGCCCAAAAGATGTAAACTAGGGCTGCTAGGGAGGAGGAGAAATTGAAGAAATTACATCATTAGCTAAAGTTTTAATTGGCAAATTTATGCTGAAATGCAAATGACCCAAACCTATAAAAGTGGGAAGAACTCGTGACTTGTCGTCCATCTTGGGGTCCATTTTGAATGCAGCCCTTGGCTCCCCAGCGTGTACCTTTGAAGGCCTTTCAAATAAATACCTATCTTTATTCCCTTACTCCTGTCTAGTCTCTATTTCTACGTAGCCACTCAAGGCATCACTGAAACCAACACCCTGCCTCCCCAGGGAGACGGTGACCTCAACAAGCACTAGGTAAGACAACATACACCAATATTTAAGGTAAGACAAAGCTAGCAGCCAGCTGCTATTTCAGACAGAAAGTAAGGGCCACTGCTCTAACACTCTTGTATTGCATTTGCATGGCCAGGTTTTGGTAGCAGTGAAGACTACAGGGGTGGCTTCTGTGAGAAGCTGCCAGAGACTTTCCCCATGTCTGGCAGAGCCAATGACAGCCAGCTCCGAGACAGATCCACTGCTAGCTGAGACCGAGCCAGTCTGAGAAGGTAGTAGTGCCCCATGATAACATATTTAAGAAGGAAAAGAAGTTATTGTGCAAAACTAATTTGGCTCAGAGAAGAGAGGAATGAGACTACGTGAGAGGAACACTATGCAAACACCAAGATCAGTGGAGAAGGAGAGGGAGGAGGTGCTCCAGGCACTGGAGTAGAGATTCCCCTGAACTCTGTGGGAGTGCAGAGATCCACCCACAGCCCATGGACGAGACCCACACCTGAGCAGGTGGAAGCCCAAAAGATGCTGTGACCCTGCGGGAAGTATGTGCTGGAGCAGGCTCCTGGCAGGGACCCACAGACCCATGGAGAGAGCAGCCCATGCTGGAACAGGTTTCCTGGTAGAACTTGTGACCCTGTGGGGGATCAACACTGGATCAGGCTGTGCCTGAAGAACTGCACCCTGTGGAAGGGTGACCTGTGCTGGAGCAGTTCCTGAAGAACTTTAGTCCATGGGAAGGATTCACATTGGAGAAGTTCACGAAGAACTGTCTCCCATGGGAGGGATCCCACGCTTGAGCAGGGGAAAGACTCCTTTCCCTGAGCACCATCAAGAACAACCTGTGATTAACTGATCGTAGCCACCATTCTCCATCTCCCTTTGCCACTGTGGGGGATGAGGTAGAGCCTGGAAAGGAGGGAGGAGCAGGGGAAAGGTGCTTTTCAGGTTTATTTTACTTCTCATTATTATGCTCTAATTCTGAATGGTAATAAATTCAATTAATATCCCTAAGTTGAGTCTGTTTTGCCTGTGACAATATTTGGTGAGTGATTTCTTTCTGTCCTTATTTCAACTCACAAATCTTTTGTTTTATTTTCTTTCCCCTGTCCAGCTGTGGAAGGGAGTGATAGAGTGGCTTTTGTGGGTGCCTGGAACCCAGCCAGGGTCAAACCACCATAAATTCTTCTGAAGTTTAGCCCTAGCAGTTTTTAAGAGGTAGGTGGCAGAAGAGCAGGTTACGTGTCTGAAGCTGTTTTTTACAAAGAAAACTCTTCATGTTCATGTAGTGTGATTAGAGGCTGAAGAAAACAGTCCCAACATACTACTACATTTTCCAAGAGGAAACATGCTGAACTTTGAGACAGTACGTAATTCAGGAAGAAGAGTAATAGAATGGGTATTGAAAGAATTTCCTGCCAAAGCACAAATATTATCAATATGTAAATCTTCACAGGAGGTACTTAATGCTTTTGATATTAAATACTCTGCCTTTGCAAGTCCTTTCCTATTGCTCAATCCTCTTCAAAACTATTGCGAAGCCTTCCAGATGAGGAGATTATGTCAAGAATCCTCTGCCTAGATGGCATTTCGCACGTGCATCCAAGTCTCATAAATTTCATTACAAGGTCACTTAGAAAGTTCTCTTGGTTGCCAATAAAGCCAGTTTTAAGCCCAGAAAGACTCCTCTAAGCACTTGTTATTTGTTAAACCACAACTCTGTTCATTAGTGTTCTATTTTGTCAACAGTAACACCCACCTCTATCATTCACAAATGTAACCTGACTGTTGCCAGTAATTCCCATTTTTCTTCTGACATAAATACCAAAAATTCAGCTACTTCTACAATGCATGTTAAGCCATACCTTAAACAGCTACCTTGGCCCTGAATTAAATTTGCAGTTCTTTTAAGTCAAGTGCTGTATTTGTTGGATTTTCTTTTTCTGAGTTCACTACAAGCTTTTCAGAGTCACTTAGATCTGCAAGAAAAGGCTTTTGGAAACCTCTGCCCATTTCCCCTGCTCCATCTGCAGAAAAAATTTATCAACCTAAAATCACAGCTTCATCAGTGTCTGTCCTAATTTCAAATCCATATACTACCCAACTAAACCATCAACTTTCAAGATATTTACAGCCAAATAAATAACTGGCTAAGAAGATATGTCTTCTGTCTTCCCACATTTTAATTAGCAAGCAACTCAGAACCACCTACAAATGCCCATCCCTCTGCCCTCCTCCTCTCGCTCTTCCCGTTTGACCCCTGGCCACATCATCTAAATTCCACTTCGATGCCACTAGTCTTGAATCAGATTGTAAATCCTTTTTGGGAGACCTCATACCTTGCTATGAACAATAAGTGTGCAAGATGATGTACAGTACTAATCCTAACCTCCAAGCATTACTGAAATACAATATAATTTGAACCTGACAAATATACAAATAGTCACTGAATGATATTTGCAAAACACAGATTAGGGAAGTTTCTCAAATACAGAATATGGCTTTTTGACATTGCAGATACTGTTTTACCTACCTACGTGACAGTAATTTTTTGTAAGAACTCTGACCAGGACATTAGCTCCTTTACAAAAAAAGCCAGAAAGTCTATATTAGGGCATCTGTATCTTATGTGAAATGTAAAGGGACAGATTCATGTTTAGATTATGTCCTCTCATACTCTTCTACAAGCATGCATATAAACGTATTTAAGAAAAAAGGATACTGACAACAAGAAAAAATCAATTAACAACAAAACTTGCTTTACCAAAAGCATAGATATTTAACATATGTACCAAGCAGATGCATATCTTCTGTATGCGCTCTCAAGAAGGAATACACTAGTGCTTTCAGCATCAACTTAAATCAGCTATGTGCTACAACCTCACTGCTCTTTTTCTGATATGATAGCAATCACCATTAAGTACTGTCCCAATAACATAAATTGTTCTCTGTGTCTTAGGGTCGTATTTTAGCAACAGGGTCCACCCACGCATATAATTAATTAGCAGGACTGGAATCTTGAAATTGCCTCAGCTGACTTCTAGAAAAGCATGAAAAGTATGAATCAACTTTTAGCACTTCCTCTTTTTTTTTTTCTCTCTCTTTGAAAGGGAGGGTGAAGGGGAAGACCACTGAACTTCAAACAGCTGAGATACTATGATATATCAGAGGTGAATCCAGACACATGAAATCTCCCTGACCTCCCCATCATGTTTCAGGGTTGGGCCTCTTCCAGGAAAAATAAATTTTCAATACTTCTCCTCCCATCCCCAAGAAGTTTCTCTTACGGGTAAATTTCTAGCTTCCAGAAGTGCTTTAAGTGATTATTTCCTACAAGGCTTAGGATTTCAAATTCGAAATGAACCATTGCAGAGATGATAAAGATGCGAAATAATCTTGTGAAAACTTTCTAGTGGAGTCTAAAAACAAAGCCAAGCAACCTGTGCAACCAAGCAACTCTGAAAACTTAGAACTGAGTTTGCAGTTAAAAATATAACCTGATTCCATTTTTGCTTCTTCCTATCAGAGATTGAATGATTTCTAGATATTAAGACACAGACATCACAATAAAGATTAAGCAGCATGTAGAAAAGTTTGGCATAATTCCTATGCCTTGATAAATGAAATGAAAGTTTTAAACAGACAGCTATGTTTTAGGTATCAAACATTTCTTGACGTCTGTGGCAGTTGGCAGCTGCAAACATCCGACTGAAAGCCCCATCTGCTGCTTCACAGCTTCCAGTCGAGGATGTTTACAGTCGCTCACTGTCAACAGCAATACACATTCCTTGGCTGTTTATTTTATATTATTAACACGCAGAAGCCTCCAAGCAGGTTAGTTAAGATCACTACAACTTCTGTTGCTGTGTTGCTACCTGCAGATGTACACGGGACTGTTTTTATAGTATTTACTAAAGAAATAAAGTACAACTTCCAGAGGAACATTTGCAAACAGCCAGGCATTTTTTTCTATTCAAGCGTTATGCTTCTAGTATTATGTTGCCTATTTTACACCAAGTAAGAATTAAATAAAGACGTACAAAAGGAGCAACTTGCTTCCACTGCTGTATTTGTTTTTGTTCTCCAAGAGACTTGAGCAATCCTGTCACATTCATACAAAAACTGCATTACTCTACAACAAAGTTCACTTATCAGCACAGCAACTAAAGATAGTAACTGGCACAAAAATAGAACCAAACCCTTCCTAAGGGTATTTCTCTAAAGTGTCTGGGATGGCTTCCTTCCCCACAGAAAAGTAGGTGCAAGGAAATTATATGATATAGAAGTTAGCTTATGCAATATTTGCTTCTAAATAAAACCATGGAAAAAACCCCACCACCCAGCCCACAGGGGACTGTGGGGAAGAGGGAAGAAGTTGTATAGCAAGCTCTGCAAAGGCTTCAGTAAAGTTCAGACCTGCTACAAGATTTCTACAAATCATCTGAGCTAAACAGTTGCTGCTACACTTCATGTAGAGTTGGCAGAATTGCATTTCTCACCAAATGAAAAAGCCAAAAAGATTTGGCATAACAACATCTCGATTGTACAGTTCTGCTGTTTGTTTTTTGTTTTATCTCCCATTTCCTTTTTAAGTTAATGATGGGGAAAATTAAAGATTAATCACTCAACTATTTTTCTGAAGTCATATGAAACCGCAGCAGGCAAGCAGAGTGATTATATCACTCTAATTAGAAGGTGTTTTTCCTTGAAACTTTCTTACTCCCAAATGAAATTACCACACTGTAAACTGAGTAGGTTATGAAAAGACTGTAGCTGGAACGCAGAAGCCTGTGGTGTATTTACTCAAACTGGTAAGTGTGAAGGATCTCTGTAAATCACTTTCAAAACTCAGGGTTATATTTTCTATACTAAGGTTAAGAAAATTAATCTTTCAGGCAGCAGGTGAAAACAAGCAAAATTATGCTGGAGCCTTTCTCTTTATTCAATATCAACTTTGAGCTACTAAAGCTTCCTAGGGAATCACATTTTCTCAATGGACCAAGTCACTAAGGAAACAAAGCAAACTTTATCAGTGCTGCACAACTCTACATTCCAGGAATTCCTACCACTTGGCATCTATATACCACACCAGAGCCACAGGATCCACTCACCCTCTCCTTAGGAGAGCTACCATGACAAGCTATAAAACCCTCAGTAAGGTCTCCAACTTTTCACAAGGTTGGCAATACAAGGAGTTACTGGCCATTCCTCCTCAGGAGGTCTACTGAAGGACAGTAAGAAAATATATTTACTATAACAATATTTTGGGAAAAAAGGAAAAGTTAGTTCCTCTTCTGGCAAGTTCCATCTTATTTATTACAAGCCAGCTAAGAAAAACACTTAAATCACCTTGTAAAACAATATGTATAGATAGTAACAAAAAAAAGCCAACAAAAAAACCCCTCAAATGCAAAACACTGATTGCAGAATGACAGGATTTCAGCCTAATTACCCCTAGTCACGACACTAAAATTATAATTTCATTCGTAAATACACCGGCCTAATATCTAAAACTTAAAGGGGGAAAATGTAGAGAGCCTACAAAATGGAATTAATTAGATGAAGGACATTATATCAGCAGCAATATGCAATTCCACTCCATATATGGCTACCTTTCAATTAAAAAAAAAAAACAAACAGATTATATCTGTATGAAAGTCAAAACAAAGTCAATCTAAAACTGTGAGGCACTTTGTCACACAGTACAGACTGTTACGCAGAAGAAGGCAATGAATCGCCTTTACCACTCTGATATTTAATTTGTAAAGTATTCTTACAGAGGTGTTTGGTAAGAAACTGTCCAAGACTCAAATAGCAATCAACAGAGCTTGATACGTGCTGATCTTGATAAGGTGTAACAGACCTGAACAAATACAGGTAAGACAAAAGGAACAACATTCTAACTTTTCGATGTCTTCATGAATTTATAGTTCATGTCCCAGAAGGAGAAAGGGGCAAACTGGTAGCACTTAAGCCCTGCTCAGTGAAAAAAAAGCTTTCCACTGCTTTTCTCTCATTCCCCTGAAATTTCTAAGTCAGATGATGGATTATTTGTAACAAAGAAAGAACTATAAAAACAAACAAACAAAGCAACTAAACTACAACTTGCCAAGTGCTCCTAGAATTCAAAAACAGGGCCTCTACTTTTTCTGTTACCTTCCATATAGATGGGGTGATAGGGTTACTCAGGTAAATTAGTTTTTAATCATATCAGATTAACATTGGAATATCAATAGATAAAAATGCAAATTAAAAGCTATATAGAATTTGCAAAAACTTAACTCATGGCAATTATTTCCTAAGTTGCTTTATAGTTTACATTTTCAAATTTGCTTGTCAAAAACTTTAAGATCATCATTAAATACGGGAAAATATTATTCCTCCTCTTCCTGTCACTGACAGCAGAGGAAGATTAAGCACACATTACTTATATGAACTCAAGTTCACAGCTGTTATGATACAGCATGAGTATCTCCAACTGTTGCAGATGAATCCAATTCTCCCAACTGCATTTGAGCTCTAAAATGCCTGAAGCAGCAGGCTGCCCCTACACTAAGCAGGCAGTTGCAGACAAGCAGTTTAAATTACACACCAAATGAAGACACAAAACATCCAAATGTTTGGGAATGAGATGTGAAAACTATTGGTAAAATCATGAACAACATCTAGTGCCTAGTTTTCTTGAGCCTCTTCCCAAAACTCTCTCCTCTAGTCTAGTCATTAAGGATTTTAATCAGCTTTCAATCCACCCAAGTGAATGACTACTACAGTGCACCTCACTAGCAATACAGCAGCCAAAAAAAGCCCAAGAACTTACTTCTTGGATATCAGCTGATCCTACTTCAGTCCTCTTCATAAGAGATACCCACATCTCCAGGGAGAATTACATTCTTCGTCCACCAAAGACTGCTCCTCAGATTTCCAGGAATCTGTATCACATACATGAACAGAAGTTATTGTAATTCCAGAAGTTCAGCAGTTCAGATCTCATAGTTTTCATTATTAGGACTGTCTGCAAGAAGTCAGATAGGTTTTAACAACCATTATTACAACTGTGTCCTTTTCTGGTACTGTCATTTAAAACTTAGAATGTGTTTAAAGTGACATATTACTACTACTGAATGCAGCTGTCTCTCAATTAGTGTAGATAAAGGTTAACTGCTAAGGCAGCATAAGTATTCAGAAATGACACTGAAGAATCTAAATTTCCCACCAGAGGTAGGCATAATGACTTCCCATTTATTATATAAGAAACATACAGATTACACAACCAAAACCAACCAACAATCAACCTCGGATTTAACATCATTTCAGAAAATCAAAATCCCCAGAGCTTTTAAGATGGTGAAGAATTTATTCATGCAATCATTCTAGAGGAAGAAGGACACAGAGAACCCCTGCGAAGATGGATGAATGAACAGATACACAAGACAGAACTACAATATTAGGCAAAACCCAAAGAAATAGAGATTGAGAAGAGCATAGAAAGAACACAATAAGGAGAACTAAGGTAAACCAACCTAAAGTAGGAGAATATACACGACAGTTCTGAAATCTCAGTTATGAGCACACAACAAAAGCAAAAGAACTGCAGGACTGTAGCACTTAACTGAAATGTATATACTAAAAACAAATTATTTATCAATTTGCACTCCTGAAACCTTTTGAAGGTACTTGAATCCATTCTGTATGTGCCACATGAAACAAAGATGCCTTTGATAAACACATCTCCACCAACCAGCTACAGCAACAAGCGAAGGCTAAAGAGGAGTATGAGCACTGTTTATGCTCTGCTATAGCATCAGTGAACAGTACAGTATTATTTACTCCTCTTCATTTCAATGTCATGAGGGAATCACTGTGAAGCCTGCAAACTTTAAGTACTGGCCAGAAAGGAAGATGCAATAGGTTCAACTGTCCTTTGGTAACAGCTGGCAGCAGTGGGCAACACCCAGGTGGTTCAAAGCATTCCTCTCCTTGTTGGCAGAGCCAAGTGCCGTGCCAGTTGCTGTTCCATGAGCAGAGCAGCATCCGGCCTGAAACTGTGCCTAACTAACTATACATCGCTGCATCACCTCCCAGTGCAGAACCATTAAGTTCGTGGCTTCCCATTTCAGACAAATACAAAGATCATGTACTGGGTCAGCACAAGAATAAAGAGCATATATGAGACCAGAAAACAGTCCCCAATGGTAGTAACTTCACACAGTTTTATGGGAGAAGCACTGTCCAAGAGAGCATAACATAATAGATCCCAAGCTTAGCAAGGAACATTTACTTAGATTTAACAAAATGAACAAAATACCTACAGCACACAATTCATTCAGCTGCACTGTCCATTTTCAAAGAGAAGGCAAAATATGGCTGCACTGATAAGTCTCTGGCACAGGGGACACATTATAGGCATGGCACATAGCTGAGATCCCTGCACACAGGAGCAGACATACGATGGGCTGACCAGAACCATGTTCAAACACAAAATTCTGCCCCAAAACCCTCCAAGAATTTCTAGAACACTTTCGCCCTGTATTTTGCAAACTGTCTCCTAACTCAGATTTCTTACTTCCTTTATTCAGGACATGTAATTTGTGCTGAAGTCACATCCCTGGGGAACTATTTTATACCCTGCTTTACCCTTGTGAAAAGCACAGACTTTAACCCTTGTGTTGGTCCAGTGACTCACACCTCACATGCTACAAGTTTACCCTCATACTTCCTATTTCAGGGTCAGATTGTTAATGCAAGAATCAGTTCTGCTTGCATATACGTAGGACACTGCACTCATCCCAAATCCCCTGGAAATACATGGAAGGCCATTTTTTACTTCCCATCAGTCCTTCCCTCATTTAGAGCTCAAACACACAACTGGGACATAAAGACTCTCAAAATAATTAGCACAATCATGTTTGTCCTTCATCCCCAGCAGATCAAAACAAATACAGCCTCTGACCACAACACTATCGTAACTTAACGTGGTCCACAGCGAACTGCACAAGCCTCAGATGTTGCAGAAGAGTCTGCAAGGGTTCAGCTTACACATTCTTACCTATGAGGTTGTGCAATGCAATGATTACTCTTGTCCCAAAGGTACTTGAACATTACCAGAAATTAGTTCTAGATGAAAGAGAACTGGGTACTACGTGAGGCAAAACATCCACTAAAAGTCTGCAGAAAGCAACTTTGTTAACAACACCATGTTCTAAAGTAATTTAAAAATGCTTGTTCATTCACAGCACTACACAAGTAAAACTTAACACCAACATTTAAAGAACGAAGCTATAGTTCATGTGCAGCAAATGCACTAACCTTTGCACACATACAGACTGGGGCAATACACCTACACAAGTCTCATTCTTCATTTATTTCCAACAGCCTCCCCTTTTCTTGGGTGTGACCAGGCTTATGAAATGAGGGAACAGAATGAGGCTGAACATCAGTAGTTAAACACTTGCTTGTTCCCACAGTTTGAAATTAAACACTCTGACCGATCAGATAAAATACTGACATCATACTGACAGGGCCATGAACCTGAATCTTGTTAATGGTAACCTGTATCCTCATCACCGTGAAAAAGGTCTTTCCTCCCAACTTTTCAGAAGCAGAAGCTACAAGAGACTAATAAGCACATGATAAAAAAACACCCACCAAGTTAAAAGAGAGCACAATTCAGTCCTACAAAGCAAGCAGAAAGCATTAGACTGACCAGTGAAGCAAGAGGAGAGAGGGCTTACCAGCATAAATGCCCTAGCTAAGACACCGTGAAAGCTCAAAAGTGCTCAAAAAACTACCACACAGCAATCAACACTGATACGCCAAAGAATGCACACACTAGAAAGTTGTGCAAGAGCAAAAGGCAGAGTGAGCCCCTCTGGAACAGCTAAAACAGAGCTGCATGTGAGAAATGACAGGTAGGAGGAGGGCACAAAGTGAGAAGAAACCCCTTCTGTTAAATTCAGGCATTGGGAACTTAGAATCATCCTTCTTCCTCACCTTCACTCCAAAGTTTTCAGTGTAAGTCACAAAGAGTTACTCTAAATGCCGCCTGCACACAGCCTTCCACAGATGCAAACAGGTTGTGTTTTACTGCATTTTACTACTGATAGTAGAAATAACTGCCCCGAGACTACAGAAAAGGAACAGAAAAAGAAACAGGACATATATGAAACTGTTTTGTATTAAAAACCCCCCACTTTTCTGATGGTCAATAGCGAAGAAAATCCATGGTGCATAAATATAGATTTTATAGTCTGCTAAAAATTAGAGCTATGAGTACTTTTCTTGACAGCTCCAAGAACAGCTCTCAGTTGCTTACACTCACAGAAAGTTTATAATCGACTTGCTGCAAAAGCTTTAATTTAGAACATGTGTCACTTAGGAAAAACACTGAAGCAAGACCTGACTTTATTTTTCAAATGTCTTAACAACTAATCCCCTTGGGATTATGTCAGACATGTCACATTAGGATGTCTTGGGCTTACCTTGACCAGCGAGTATGTTAAAATGCAAGTAAACCTGTCTACATTTGCACTCCGACTCACGCTTCTAAAATTTCAAATGGTTACAGAGGAAAAGCATCTGTGGATCTAACACTGATCAAGAACACATTATCACGTGTTTTATTCAACATGAAATGTCATAGACAGAAGCAGTCTTACAGAATAACGTAAAACTTATTTTCTACACACCTGAATTTAAAAGAGAAGGGGAAACTTTTCTGCACAAACATCTATTTGCTACGGTAGGCTGCTATTGTAAAAGGTATATTTATACAGTACAAGCTTTTGGTGCAAAGGATTACATGTGCAAAATGGCTGAGTTAATAAACTAGAGCTGAGAATGAGCTTTTCCTGTTCTTGTTAATTTATGGCCCGGTGCTACATTCCTTTCACGCAATGCCACAATCTTCAGAGAATGAGTTCACATTATCCTCCTCAGAGTAATCTAGGAATGCAGACAGAAAGAACATCAACCATCACCTTAATAAGACTCTCCCTCTTAACCCTCAAGGGTTTAGGTGACTGATAAAATTTTAGATATTATTAAGACTTTAAACATCCATTCTTGGCTGCTACTACCCGCCGAACACACAGCTTCCTGCCAGCGGGCACTTGTACCGACACTGAACCCTTCATAACATTGATTGAACCAATACTACACATCCAAACCACCACATGGTTCTCCAATCCCCTGCTCACTCTGTCACTCTTCAACTGCTGAAACACAAGAATGTGCAACTTCCAGATCTGTTCTTCATCCCAACAATAAAATAAGGAGTTCGGGAATACACCAGCTGCACCAGAAACTTTTTTGTACAATATAAACACTAGCACAAGGAGAGTTCAGATTTAAACTCCCTCTAGGCCTGTCTCAGCCACAACCCAAAACTTGGCTTTCACTCCCCCAGTTGAATGCCTGTGCCCATGTGGTGATGCCATCCATGCTTTGACCACTGCTTTCAACAGAAGAGGTTCAGTCCAGGCGCTTCTGCCACCCAGGAGAGCCACCACATTCAAATCACTTCCCCAAATCAGTAAGATGACCTCTTTGGAAAAGGGGACCCTGCTCAGGCATCTCATTCCAGGACAGTGTTTGCAACCGTAAATAACAAATGGATCGACACCCCAAGACACATGTTCACCTAGCTAGACCCAAGACTTAAGCCTCTATAAAAGCTAAGCTGCAGAGCAGCTCTCTCTCTACATGTCCTGCTGGTCCCTGAGGCTCTGATCGTTGTCCTCTGAGGCGACAGAAGACACCTTGCACGGCCTTTTCCTGCAAGTCACAGAGACAAAGCAGGTGCCAACTCTGGGCTACAGGCATCAGAGCAGCTGCAGGTCAGGCATCTGCACACTCCAGCCCTTAAGCTACCCTGGATGTTTTGCCTCCTCCTTCTGTCAACTGTACAGAAAGTACAGACATGCTCTTGGCACATTTATCTTCACTCAGCTTTCTAAAGAATCGGTGAAACGAATCACGTGCGGCACTTGTATCTATTCTACTAAAATAAACAAAACTCAACCACAGGATCACTTTTCAGCATTCAAAGCGCTCGCGTGCTGGTGGACACAGCCCTGATGAAAATACTTTCTCAGATGACAACCCCTCCCTCTGTGGGCTTTAACAGCTCCTAACCCAAAGCACTGTCAGGGCAGTTACTTGGCTGCAAATGCACCTTGAACATCACATCTGTCTTCACAGTTAAGGGAAGGGGATTCCAGTACAAAAGCGGCATTAACAAAATAGCTTAGAAAACTACAGCAGCAATGCCAGGTCTCTAACTTTATAAGTAGATTTGTAACTGAGAATAAGAGCTATTAATTAGTTTTCAATGGTAACAGCAAAGAGCTAATGATGTATTAGGAACCACTGACACTGCATTTAACATTTAGTATTTCCCTCATTGCTCATGGGGTGACAGACTTACAAATGCATGATATAACACAAAAACTATTACCAATTATATTAACCTCATCGGGAAATCTATCCAGAAAGTGAACCCATAGAAATTAATCTTTACCCAGCTCTTCTGACAGTGAGCTCATAAGTAATGCTTCTATTCCTGGTATCTGTATGAGTTTGAGTTACAACAAAGCTAGGGACAACAGCGATAAGGAGGTAGCATGCCTTTTAACATGGGTCTATTATGTTTGACTTTAAGAGCCAAGTTTTTGAAGGGGAGAGGGGAGTTATCTTCTGCAGTCAAACCTTTTAAACTCAGCCTTCTCCATTCAAACAGCTGGCATATAGAAGAGTTTAAAACATAAAAAGCAAAGTGACCTATTGTGTTTTGACTCAAAGTAGCTACAGAAGTAACTTTCAAGGTTACCTTGCCCTATGTGTGGCCTCAGGAAGGAAAAAACCACAGTTTCAGCAAAGGAATTTCTTGCCTGGCTGGAGGCCACACCCGCCACAACAACTGATGGCAGGAAAGCATTTGGATTCACAACTCTACCCGTAGCACCCAGCCGGAGGCGAAGCAAAACTTTCTAATTTTCGGAGAAGAAAAAAAACTCTTGCTCAATAAGTAGCAATTATGCTGCAGAATTTATATGCTGAGCACGGCTGAATGTACGAGCACCAGATCAGTCAACCATAGCTTTAGTGCTTTGAGTATGATTAACAGAATGAACTTTCAAAGGTCAATTAAATGTCAACACATTTTAAAGAGATATTCTTCTTCAGCTGGGGCGATGTGTAACAGTACCTTCCAGAGCTGCTGTGCACTTTCACCTGAAAATTTTACCCATCTTATACTTATACGTGCAGATATAAAGATGATAACTAATTAACCTTTGATAGAAAGTAATGGCTATTTACGCTCCTGGCTTTTCTATCACTAAGCTGTCTTTATTACTTGTGTCTAACCAAGTACACAGAAACACCCCAAAATTTCATTTCAACTGTTGAGGGTGTGAGCAAAGTGAGGAAAAAAGGAGCAAGAGCAGTTTGAAAGTCTAATAACTTACTAAATTAAAATGAGAAGAGGCTTTTGATATGCAATTGAGCTGCCTCGATGTAAATCTGGAGGAGGATGGGGGGGACAGAACCGTAACTGAATTAATTATGAACGCATTAATCATGACTTTAGGCAGCCCAGTGATTTATCTCTTCACTTCTAAACATTTCTGAAAATTCAAACTTCAGCTAACTAGCTCAGGACATCTTAAAACAAACGCTGAAAAGATGAACGCTCAGCACGATTCATTTAAGTCACTCCTCAAACCGGATGCTCAAATCATTAGTTAGTTTAAAAGTTTAAAAAAAAAAAAGTCTCCATCTCAGTACAAACTAAAAGGATCAAAATCCCGACCAAGGCCTCACAACAGTACCATAATCGTTCTGACATGAGCAATATTTATTCAAGACCAGAGCTAAAAAATAATTTGAGAGTTGAGAAAAACCAGCAGAGAGCCGCACTCTGTGCAGACGCCAGAAGAAAACGGGCTGGAGAGTTTTCCTTCCACAAGAGCAGCGGTCCCGGCACCACTCCACAGGTAGGTTTGTAACTCCACGCAATTTTAGAAAGAGTTTTTTAGGAGGTTCCCGCTCCAGCCCTGACAGTCCCGCCAGGTTTTGAGCCAGGTGCCGCGGGTAGTGCACGGCGACGGCTCTTCCCAGACCGGGGCCAGGGCGGACAACCTTCCAAGTTCCTAAAAAGTTTCCAGACGCGGGGGCTGCTTGAGCCCCACCGGCTCCGCGGGGCCCGCCGGCCACGGCCGCGCCGTCCTGGTGCACCTGCGGCCCCAGCCGGAGCCCCGGGAGCTGCGGGCGCAGCGGGCAGCGCAGTGCGGCCCGGCCCGCAGGTGCCCCGGGACCCCCGCCCGCTCCTTACCTAGACGGGGCCCGCCCAACTTTCCCACTCCGGGCGAAACTTGCGGCAGGCAGCGGGGCCACTCC
>VZTD01004411.1:1983656-2088067 GCA_013397725.1 Rhagologus leucostigma | reverse complement strand
CCTCCTCCCCTCGCCATGTTCTTTGTTTCTCCGGCTTTTCCCAGCCGTTCCCGGTGACGCCGCGGCCGCCCCGGCGGGGCCAGCGGANGGCGGGCTCGGCCTGGGCTGCGCGTCCCTGCGGGGCCCCCGCGGCACGGCCCGTCCGGCCTCGCCTGCCCGCCCGCACACTTGTTCCGGGAGGCGGCAGGGTAGGAGGGAAGAAGGACTTGCGGACAAGCAGAGTGACGTCCCCGCTGGGGTTCCGGAGAGAGGAGTTGGTAGAGACCAAAAGCCTCCCCTGACTCGCCCTTACGTCAGTTCTGGATTGTAGGGAACACCAAGTACTTTATATACCCAAGAAGTGAGCAGAAGAAATGGTAATGATAACTCAGAGGTGAAAACCGCCACCTTGGGGTCTCAGTGTCTTTCCCATGACTATCATGGAATTACCACGGTTTGAGATCACCCAGTCCGACCGTCCACCTGGCACTGCCGCTGTAACCCTAAGCCACATCACCCAGCAGCGCAACCGGAGACTTCTTGAGCACCTCCGGGGGTGGTGGCTCCACCACCTCCCTGAGCAGCCATTCCAGTGCCTGACCACCCCAACAGTAAAAAATCTTTTTCTATTATCTAATCTGAATCTCCCCTGTCTCACCTTCAGGCCACTTCCTCCAGTCCTCTGACCATGTTATGCTCATTTGGTGACCCACAAGTATGCACCATTCGGTCCTACCCTGTAAGTTACAGCTATGCACCTCAAAACTGGATATGTTTATTCTTTATTCTCAAAATACATATTCTTATTTCTTGGTGCTTTAACTTCTGTCGTTATTCCAGTCCTCAAATTCAGGCAAACCCTTTTTCAGGCTATCCTGATCTTTCTCCTGGTTGTGTCTCCCAGCTGCACCATCAGGAAATGTCACTGGTACACTCCATAATTTAGTGCATGGATGGACCTGTTAAAATTTAGATAGGTGTGATGCCTGATCCTTCTGGAGCTTCTTTCTGTGAGGGAGCACTCACTGTGGCATCTCCTTTTAGCCAACTTCTTACCCATGCAACATCTCACCAACCCCTGTAACAGTTTTCTGTGAAATCATATACCAAACGCTGCCTGAGGTCCAGTCATGCTGAATCTCCTGCCTTCTCCTTATTCAGCTATCTTCCTCTGCTCACAGAGGGTACTGGGTTTGCTTCACAAAATATACCTTTGGTAAAGTCCTGTTGCATTTTATCCCACTTTTCACTTACTTGCACCTATTTAATTGTATTGTCCTTACATATTTGTTCTCAATCCTTGGTGACTAATGGCAGCAGAAAAATAGTCTGCAGTTGTTGGTGCTGGCTTTGAATGCTGGCAGTAAAAGTACACTGGTGAGTACCCCATGTGGGCTTCCTTCTGGGAAGAACATCTGACTCTTGCCCTTTGATGATGATTGCCATGGTAGGAGTCCCACACCATAGATATAACAGTAATAGAGGCTAATTCCTGCTTTTATGCTATTCACTGTGTCTTGTGGCTGTGAAAGACTCATAGATATTATGATTAACAAAAATAGATTTGGCTAACTTGGGTTTTCCTCCCATGCAAGGTATGAAGGTCCTTCTTTCTCAGCCTTCAGTCTTGAGAGATGAATATCAGTGTGTAAGCACCCCTCCTGTGCATCTCAAAACAGAGGCTGAGCTTAGATTTTTTTGCTGCATTTCTGTTTCTCAATTAAGATCTGACCTAGTGATCTGATTTGGTACTTTTCTGGTGTCTGCAGGTTTTAGCACAGACGTTCAGGTGTTATTGTTTACAAGGCTTGCATTTCCATCACAGCCAGGCATGAGTCCAGGGACAGAGCCTGGCCATGCCGTTGTGGTACAAATGTCTCATCAAGGATCATCCTGCCCCCAACAACCCACAGCTCAAATTGGGCAAGATGTAAGGGATGCTGAAGGACCAATGACATCTAGTATTTAGAGTGGAATAGTTACCTAAAGATTAAGCCAAATCTCAGCAGCAGAGCAGGGCAAAAACTTTGGAATCACTCATATCCATACTGCACAAATCCCTCCTGCAAAAGCCCAGCTTCACAATATGTGGGTGAAGTAAGACACTGGTCACAGCAGATACATAGTGATTTGCATTGCCTTTATGATCTACCTCTGGCTGACCCAGGGTAATTGGCCATGTTCCTCATAAACAGTTTCAAATGTGAGAAAAACCTTTCCTAAGCAGCTTTTACAGGGAAAGAGGGTTGTGTAAATGTCATATCTCACTACTGCCATCGACTAAGGGCAGGCATGGGCACTGCTGCTTGGTTGACATCTGGTAGCCTCATCAGAGGTGAACTCTCACCAGGCTTTAACACTCAGATGGATCAATTAGAAGGCTGTGTTCGCCCAATCTTGCTAGCCTTTGAAGACCTGAACATTACTGGTTTACACTTAAAGTAGATTGGTAAACATAGTAAACATATAAAATTCAGTCACATATTTAAGATGTGCAGGCCTGTATTTATTACCTTTTTTCACTCATGGTTTATTATTGTAATATGTGTGAGTGAAAGCTATTAGACTACCAAATGAAATGTTCTTTGAGTTAGAAGAAAATTGTGTCTACTTCGTTAGGGGCACGTCTCTTACAAACATGGTGAGTCAATGGTGCTGTTGTAGTGATTAATGGAGAAGCCATTCAGAATTCTTGGGTGGAGGTGGTTGGGGTTTTTTAATTACCGAGATAACCACCTCATCAAATCCATTGCTCAAAGACAAACCAGCTGTGTTTTACTTACTTTCACTGCTGTAGTGAGATGAAAAAGTGGTGATATATTCTCCCCAGAGGTCATCATAGATACAGATAAGGTTGTGGATCTAATATATACACACAGACTGATGGACAAAGCCCAGGGTTTATTGTACTGTAAGAGAAACTGAACAGAAGGGAAGGAGGAGATTAACAAGGTATTTGGAAAGAAGAGGTACCTACCCTACATGGCATCTGGTTTGCAGTGGAGCTGCTGGATGGGAGGCTGAAAGGAAGAAAAAGCACAGTCATTTGATTTAATTTTTTTATGAGGGACAAACACACTGCAACATTAAGGGCAAACCCAGTAATATCTTCTTGCCTCTTCTGATCCAAACTCAAGAAATGTGTCTCACATCCCTTTTGAGCCATTACTCATGGTCTCACGTACTATTGCCACCAGAAAACCAAGTCAAGGGTAGAGTTGGGAGTGACTTCTGCTTCCTTAAGGAAGAACATACCTTCTTCAATATTTATTCAGTACTCCTAGCATTCTGCCAGTCTATTTTCTATCAGAAAGATTGATTCCTCATGTTTCCCTAAGTCAACATATTCCACCCTTCCCTTGCAGCTCTGACCACTTGTCTCTACCTCTTATCTGGCTTTTCCCAGTAACGAACAAGCAACACGTTCTGGCTGAAGTTCTGTTTCTGTGTAGCATGGCCTATATAATCCAAGGTTTTGGGTGAAATTAATATTACACCATTTTTCTTACTCTAGAAATGTTTGTACTAAAAAAGTGACAAAGTTAGGCACCCCTCCAAGCAACACATTTCAGCGGTACAAAATTATTTTCTGCATAGTCCAACTTTCAGAACAGCTCTTGGTTTTATAATGTCTAGCACAAGAGGATCTGATGTGGGTTGGCTGATAGATAAAACCATAATGAATCTGCTTAATGAATAATACTAAGATTGGGCAGTTCTGCCACTTCATTTCTGACTGAAACAATAGTTCAGAAAAATACACTGTTCCAAAATTCATTTTCTTCTTCATTGTAATGACATTTTTTCATCTGCAGGAGATGTAATGTGAATATATAACATTTGGACCAGAGAGGTTACATCTTTGCCCTCCACTATTGTCTTCAGTGCTGGAAGACAGCAATGAGTTTCTTTGAAAGCACAGCAGACAGCTTTTTAAAGTGGCCTCTCTGGTAAAGAGGACAGCAGACGATGTCCAATTCAGTACTTCTATCATGCACTCGGTGAGATACAATTAGGGAGAGGTATGTAGTCTTTAACCTTCAAAAAACATGATCAGAGTAACTGGAATATTGTCTTGCATCTGAACTTCAAAGTAAAATTAACACAGCTTAGAAAATACTTGAAAAATACCATTTTACGATTTAAACAAAAGTGATTTTTAGACTTCAGATCTCAGCTATAACGAAATACTATTCTAGACTGATAGGGTTCAATTTACTGCCTCACAGAGGTGCCCATGACATATATCCCTCCTATTACCAGTTACTCTCTTCTCTCTCCGTAATTATTAATACCCCAGTTTACCTCCATACAGCGTAGTAGAAGTATATGCTAGCAAAAAATACCTGAGTCCCCTAAGAAAATGACTAGATATGATGTATTGACCATGACAGCATATGCTTGTCATTTCTGGTGAGCTTCATGGGACTATGCAATAGTTAATTCCACAGAAATGCTGTGGTTGAAAAAGATAAAATAGAATAAAATAGAATAAAATACCATAGCCAGTTTTCAAAAGATGCAGAAGCTCTATCTGTTTTCAAGCCTTGTTGCCAAAACATTTGCAACTTACATTTGAAACAAAAAAACCCTAAAGAATAATGAGCAAATCAATGTACAGATATATGCCATATAGCTTCAATGTATGTGTTTGCTTCACAGTAGGTGGTGTTACAGCTCTTCTTTTACCCTAACCTAGTAGCTTTGGAAGAGGGTAGGGATTTTTCCAGTAGCTGTTTTGAATTGCGTTCTGCTATTGTCTGATAGCATCACTAGCTGAAACCTTAGCCATGAAGTCAAAGTGAAGCCAGGCATGAGAAAAATCTTTAGTACTGAAGGCCAACAATAAGGGCAATGTGACTTTGAATTGTTGTTTAAAGAACGAAGGGCCCGGTTTCGCCCTTCTGGTATCAAAGGAATTTTCTCCTTAAGCTGTCTTGCTAAAGACAACAGGACTATATAGTTTGTTGCACTTGATATTAGTAAAAAGCAAAAAAATCTAGTAGTAAGAGGCAAACAATTACAATTAGAAATATTTCTAATAAATGTCTTTGAAGACAAAGAAAGCAGTTCTCCTGGTACAAGATATTACATAAGTATATAAATATAAAGCAATTTATATTTGTAATACTGTAAGAGAACACTAAATGTCTGTAGCTGTTTGCATCTTCCACCAGGAATAGACCAGAAAATATTAAATGTATAATTTCCTAACAAAATTTGGAGTAGAGGTGAATACAGAAACAAGAGAGGGGAGAACATGAAATACTGTATTGCAAGGACTATGATTTACTCATTTTTGGACAGTTTTGTTGTGGTAAATGTGTGTAACATGAACAGACACACTGTGCATGAGCTTGTAAAGATCAGGGCCCTGTGTACATTGGGGAGATGCCATCAAACAGCATGAACTAACAATTTTGGTTTTCAAGACAAGCTGCTACTATCGTATGAGTTTTGTAAGGCTCCTCTTCTCTAGCTGAATGTGTGGGACAAGAAAGCAAAGTAATTAGTCCGTATCCTTTGCTTTTTTCTGAGATAATTTTTCTCATTGGCTAGAAGTCTTTTTTTTTTTTTCTCAAAAGATACTTTGAAGTTTCAGGTTTTCTGTGCTGTTCCCTAAAACATTTGTACAGTAACTACAGCATAAGGAGCAAATAAGTAATGCCACAATATTTTACCACATTATTACTTTGATAATATTAAATCATTGAACATGTCATTCATGATAGTATTATTTTCTATAGTAAATTACTAGGAAAAATAAACATCAGCATTTTTCTCAAGAGAGTAGCTGGTAGAGTGTAGTTAAAGGTTGTATCATGCAGAGACAAAGAATTAAAGAGCATAACTGTAATTCTTAAATTGCATAATACGAGTGCTTGATTTTGTGGCTTTCTTTTAACGTAGCTTTTAAATTTCTTTAAAAATTGGAGGAGGAAACCCCCAAAGCATCATGATGTTGGCACATTGGGGCTGAAATGTTTAGGCTCCCCGTTGAAACCACACCTGCTTGAAGCAGCATTTTTTGGTTTTAGCAGTAGCAGTTTGTAGGAGGACCAGCACAAGAACAGGTCTGCTCGGTGGGTTTCAGTGGTAGTGGCAGCCACAGAGGATTCAGGGAGCTTGGCTATCACTCCAGAACCTGCCACACTATTTTCACAGGACAGCTCTTCCACCTGCTCCTCTCAAGGGTGACCCATTGATCAACAGTGCTTCCCTAATCACCTGCCCCTGCCAACTGCCCCAAATCTGCCTCATTCCTTCCATTTATTTTAATTTTGTAACGTTCTTGGAGATCTGCTGATGCAAAACAATGCTGGAGAGGCAGGTGCTTTTCCCAAACACTGCCTGTGAAACAGATTAGAACACAGAAAGAATGAACCAGAAATAGGACCAAATCTGCCTGATCAAGTGACGAGCACCAAGAACAAGTGAAACCACAGATAGGAGATCCATATCCTCCCATTACACCTGTAGAACAGGTAACGAACCTGTTTTTCAGGTCTTGGTAGTTGCAATAGTAGAGATGCTGTGAATTTCTGTGTGTCCTTCAGCTGTCTGCAACAGCAAACAGATGTTGTGGGTGATTGCATATTTTCAAGCTAATCATCAGGAAAGTTCTGGAGCACACTGTTGCTTTCCTGCAGAGATGCTTTTTAAGGTAGTCCTGGTACCTGATGTTCTCAAACGCTAAAGGGCCTAGAGATCCACTGTGAAGAGGCAAGGTTGTGTGTCTGTGCTGAGAGAAAGGACACAACTGGTGTTATGTGAAAGACCCCTTTCACATGAGCTGCTTGTCCGTCCAGGCCTGCTCATCCCACCCTCATCTTCACATCCTACCCTTGCTTCCACATCCCACCATGCTTCTGCATCCTGCCCTCATCTCTGCATCCCAACTTTGTCTCTACATCCCACCCTTGTCTCTACATCCTGCCCTCATTCTCAGCCACTCAACTTTTCATTTTGCTGGGCATTTCACCTAGAACAGCTCCACAATGATGTACTTGATTCTCATTATTGCCACAATCGTTTCATAGCAAGTTTCAAAAGTGCACTAAACTGACAGCACTGTTGTGCTGGAATAGCTGGAAAATTTCTGTACTAAGGCGTATAGCACTGCCTTAGCTTGCACTCCCATCTCCTAGAAGCCAGTTTTGTTAAAACACACAGCTCAAAAACGAAAGTCTAGTAAAATCGCAGTACATATATTCGAATAAAATCTGCATTTTTTTTCCATCAGCTGAATGATTTAATACATGTGTTTATTCAGCAAGGTTGCAAATGAGCTGCTGTAGGAGTAACTTAATGATGGCAAGCTCTGACCGCCAGGCAGTGCTTTTTATAGCAGGTCATTGCTGTCTTCAGTGTTTGAGACAAATACTGGATTCATTGGGAGATCTTTCAGCAGAAGGATAATATGTTGAAAAGCAGCTCTGTCAAAGTGACTTTGCTGCTAAACATTTTCTAGTAGTCACAGAATCTGAAATCTGATTTATTAATTAAATCCTATCAGCACATGCTCTAAAGGAACCAGCATGGCTGAACTATGCCCTTCTTAAGTGAGATTAAAGGACATGACAAAAGTTTGTAACAGTATGCCTAAGCCCACATTTCCTGTAAGGGATATACTTTGTTATTTTTCAAAATATGCTGAACATATTTTCTTTATATCTTGGTTTATTATGACCCATGGGAGCAATTGTAAAACTGAAGCATGCAAAAACTAAGTGAAAAAAATAACTGGGTTACACAGGAGGAGCTGGCATATCCTGACTGTATTATTCTCCTACAAAGGAATAGAAAGATATTTGGCCAGATTTTCTCCAAAAGGGACAAAAACTTGGAAAGAATCTTTGCTTAAACATTCGTTGAGTAATTTTTCAACTAAATTTATCGAGCTAAATGACACATTGAGAGAAATAGAGCATGTCTTAACATGAACAAAGGAATAAAGAAAACCCTATTAATTAGCAACATGTAGCAGAGAGTATCATCCTATGACATTTCTATGGGATTGCTGTAAATAGCGCCTAGTGCCACAGTATGAGACAAACATCTTGCAGTCTGCTCTGTGTTGGGTAATTACAATGCACTGAGCCTGTATGTTCAAATTTGTCCTTGATAGGAAAACAATTCCCCGAGCCCCAGCACTTGACTCCGTAACCGGACATAGGCAGCTTGGTGCCAGTCTCTCCCAAGCCCCAGGCACACCTCTCCCGTCTTTCACATTTTTTTGCTGCTGTTGTGTTTTTGCACCAGTCTGTGCTTCTTCCTGTAATCTGGGGTGGTTACTGTGCAGCGCTGCTTCCCCACTGGCAGACTTCTAGCCTTTGAAATTCATTTGAATTCTTCATGTGCTGGCAGCAAGACACATGGACAGTGGTGGGCTGGTGCTCTCTGAGGGAGGTGGAGTGTTGGCCAAAGCTGCTTTTTCCCCTTGCTGAACTGCACCTCTCTAAACCCCCGGACTGGCCAGAGAGACATCTTCCAGTGTGGAGCAGGCTGGAGGCTGGAGGGACCTCTGGTCTGCTCTGACTGTGCTGTGCACCCTTCCTGAGTGCCATGTTCTCCCACGGCTCCCAGGAACCCTGTGCCCACCACAACCTCACCGTGCCTGCCTTCATCCGAGAATCTCCCAGTGCCTTTCCAGTTTCACAGAGACAGCTACAGTCCTTAACCCCTGGCCAAGGTGACAGCAGATTGGAAAGCACTGCACGCAGAACAGCAACATGGAGACAGCTGAATAAGTCCTGAATTACTCATTTCAGCAGTGACATGTAACAAAATCAGCATTGGTTGGTAGTGCAGTAGTTTACGGGGTGTTACTGTGGCACCAGGGTACTGCCTAGCTCGACTTTGACCCAGCCTTTTTAGTTACTGTTGGAGGGGGACTTGTGGGCAGCCTTTTGCCGTCTTTCCTCTGCTAGAGAGCATTTTCTGGGCTTCTCTTACACCTTTTTCTGATCCTTTTCTGCCACGCCAGAAAAAAAATGCAGGAGCCTTTTTCTGAGTAGTCCTTTCTTACGTCAAGGCACTGTCTGTGAGCAGTCAGTTGTCTTTGGTTTCACCACCACTGTTATTCCAAGTCTGTATCTACTTCACACAGCCTGAGTAATGTGGTACTTTGGGCTTCTGGCATCACTTGCTAAGGCTCCTGATGGCAGAAGGCCCACCTCCATGTTGCACCACCTCCATGGTACCATCATAGCCATGACCCAGCTGCTTGCTCCCCCGTGGGAAGCAGAGGCCTGGTTTTCCTGCTCTTTGTTCGCTGTGTGGAACAGGTGTCTCATATCCAGAAAGGCTCATTGCAGTTGTTCACCACAGTTGTGTTTGTTTTGCTTCAGCTGCCCCTGTTTCTGATCATGTCTCACTTTGGCTATGAGGGTGTTACCAAAAACTGGTCTGAATGTCACCCCCTTGGGCACTGCATCAGTGGCATTGGCTGCTGCCATGTACAAGGAACAGTCCATTTGCATCCTTCCTCAAGCATCCTCATGACAGTCCACCTTCAGAAACCACAGGAATATTGCAGAGCAATTGAATAGCTCCTGGCATTAAACATGAACATGCTTGGTATGACATTTTGCCAAGAGTGGATTGGGATTTCACACAACAACTCACTGCAGGTACTTACACACTCTGTTGGACATGAATGCTTGGCTAGACAGTATGTCTTGCCTTGGAGGAACCGGCACAAAGCACCGATGCGCCAGCACCTGTGGGAGCAGATGGCTTGTCTATTTTCCTCCAGACATTAAGGCTCCAAATCCACAGCACATCTCTTTCTCAGATTTACAAAAAGCTGCAGAGGAACTGTCTCCTGTCAAATTTCTTCTCCTGCCTGGTGGGACCAGCTCCAAATTCAGCCATTCGCATTGCATTGTTCATTTCTGAAAACTTATACTCTAGAGTTTAAAACTAAAGGCTGAAAGTGGTGGGGAAAACCCATGCAAACCACAGCCTGTGTGACTAAAAGCGAGATGATAATCAGTGGTCCTTGAGGCCTAAACCCGTGTCTATGAATCACCAGGGACTTGAATACAGACCCCATCAGTGGGCAGCAAGGCAACAGGCTGTGTACGGGTGGTCCAGCAACACCAAATATGGGGAGAACTGTAATACCAGAATTTTCCTTGGCTTTCTGAAATCCAAGACAGTCTGTCACACATTATAATACAGAAAGTATGCTGAGTGACCATTTCCAGCTCCAACAGGAATTTTCTCTGACCTTTGGACAACTACCTGCTGTATCACCTCCCCAGCTCGAAAAAAGGAGAGAATAGTTCCCTAACTCAGTAGACAGCTCAGGTTTAAATTTAGTAGCTACTTTTAGAAAATACCTCAGGATTCTTGGACAGGCAGCTTTGTGCAAGTACTTCTGGCTATCACTGCTGTCTCCTTAGGGATGAGAAAAGGCTGTACTAAATAGGATAAGAATAGCAACAGAGGACTGATACTGCTCTTGTGTGCAGGATGGGTGAGATGAATGTCATCTTCCTCTTATTTGCCTTCATAAATCATCTCCCTTTCTCTTTTTTTTTTCCTTAGGAGTGTTGATTTTCACCTTAAATGAAATGGGCAAAATGTCATCAGGGAAGTCCAGCTATTAAAAGAAGCTGGTAAGACTTTTCATGCCCTTATTTCCTGACAACTGAAAGGACTTTGGATTTTATGCATAACAGAAGTTTTCGGTCCACAATGGCAAGAAAATTACTTATATTCTATATATTTGTTTATGTGGCATTAGGTAATTCTGCTTTCAAGAAGCACTTTCCTGTACATATAAACACACCAAATCCCTAGTGAAGATCATCTAAAGAGAAATATAATTTTACCTTAATAAATAGGTAAGATAAATTTGCCATTTAGCGTATCCTTGCTGAGCCATGCAGGAACACTGCGGGTGTTTGGAATTCACTCCTATTGTCCCCAGGCTGAATTGCTTTGAAAAAGGTCACATGAGGAGGAAAGGAAGTTTTGACTTTCACATGCCTGTTATTGCTAAGGAAACCACTTCCTTGGTATTCACATATTCAGCATGTCTCCAGTTTTGGTGCTCTGACAAATGACATCGTGCTGCTGCATCGAGTAACAAAGAAGGGTGGAGAAGGCTGTTAGACAACTTGACGTGTTTAAAACACCAGTACAGCTTTTGTAGGACTGTCAAACTTCAAGTAGGCTCTGTGAGAGTAAGCAGGCTCCTTCGTTAGCTGCAGAGGGGATACCTGGAGTTTAGAAATGTTTAGAAAAGGTTTAGAAAAGGTTCTGGCCTATACCTCAGCAAGCTCAGGTGTAGTTTGGAAGTTTCCTGGGTTGTAGCAATGGCAATATTCTTACACCTGTGTGGATACCCAGAGAAAAATTTTATAATACAAATAAGCCTGTGCTATTTGTGTAGAATTTACTTCAGCTTTCAAGTACATACTTGCCTTTTCTTTGGCATTTGGATGTCAGGAAATGAGTATCCTTGGTATGTGGTGATCTCAAAAGTACTTGGATTTGAACTTTGGCTATGCAAGACTTTTCCCATCTTTCTGACTTCTTACTCAAGAAATTAGAAAGAGTGACAAGCTACCACTGGTCAGAACTGAAAA
Source organism: Rhagologus leucostigma (assembly GCA_013397725.1). NCBI lineage: Eukaryota > Metazoa > Chordata > Aves > Passeriformes > Rhagologus > Rhagologus leucostigma. The sequence continues at coordinate 2,076,488 of VZTD01004411.1, read as the reverse complement.
TCTCTACCAGTGTGGGGATTTTTGTAAAGAGGACTGAAGCAAAATTTCTTTGAAATTTTATGTGCAAATCTCAATCTGGCAAGAGGAAAATGTATCATAACTAGGCTTATTTCTACTCGGAGGAAAAAAGCAGTCTAGTATGCCTCAGGATACAAGTGGGCTTCACTGTAAATATACAATAGCTACTGACATTACTGGGACCAAGTGTGAGGCATGCACAAATCACAGGAATTGAACAGCTAAAGCCCTGCTCAATTTACTGAGAGGCTACTGAGCTTTTGATATGTCAAGATCTATTTGTCTAAATGTTATCTGTAAAGACACCATAATGTAGTGAACTGAGCCTGGGACTCAGGAAGCCAGAAATCAATATCCTAATCTTGGCCCTACCTCAGATGCATTTGGTAGCTCCAGAGTAGTTGCTTAATCTGCCTGCATGCTTGCCAGAGATAAAACAGTTCAAATATAATAAACTCCACTGAATTGCTGTGCAGATCAGTTCACAGCTTCTGTATAGTTCTTTGAAGAACTAAATTGTTATATAAATATTACCACTACATGCAGGACTTCTGGAGGTTTGTCTCCAGGAAAATACATATCAAGTATCTTTGGATTCGAAAATTCATGTCTGTTTTCTAGCAGATGCCCTTGCCCCATAGAAGCTTGAAGCACAGCCTGGTGGCAGCCCAGAAGGCACAATGGCATCTGGCACGATATCATCTTTTCCCCTCTCCTTTTTCAGATGTTTTTTCCCAGAGAGCTTCCTCATTTTCATTCTGACCGTGGCAGGAGTAGACCACACCTCAGCAGAAGTTATTTGCTTATTGCAGAAGTAACAGAGAGAAGGACCTATGGCCTGTTTATTTAGGAATTAAGACTAGAAAATAGTTGTGATTTCTCCTGGGTTAAAATACTTGAAAACATGCTACTCATTTCCCCCAGTATAGTAATTTCTGAGTGATCATCTTACTAGAGGCTTAGCTGAGCCCTACTTGTGTCCAAGGATCTCCAAAGGGTTACCTGAGGTGAAATAAAAGGTAAGTAAAGTCACAATAACCTTCTTCATCTTTTAAGAAATAAAACCAACAAAACAAATAAAGGAATTAACCAGCCCACACAACCACAGATTACTTTCTATAATATAGGAAAGAAGAGATATACTAGCTGTATCTCTCTTCCATGCAGGAAATGAGTTCCACCTACAGAGGACAAGAGCACCCATATCCTGCCCAAAAGAGCAGCAGTTTGTGAATTGTTCTTAAAGTATGAGTTTTTAAAAAAATTTGAAATTTCTAAGAAAAACCAAGTGCCTAAACAATCGGGTCTACATTTACTGGTATGTATATTTGTTTTACAGTCATTACTACTTGCAGAAGGGGGTCGAGCACCTCTAACAGCCCAGGGTTTTGTCTTCTGTCCTAGTCAGCCCTCACGATGCTGTTAAAATACACAGGCTGTTGCTGGCAGGTGGTAGTTACACCCAAACCTGGGCAAGGTTTTGTTCCAGAAAAAGCTGGAGCTATTTGCTACGTTCAGTGGTGAGGCAGCGGGGAAGGCAGTGCATAGGGGGGATGCACTCACGGCAGCTGGGGTTGCTAAGCACACAGCCTGCTATGCTGCTACGCCAGCAGGACCCGGCAGAGCCATTAAGTCTGGAAGAGGCTGAGTATTTAATAAGCTGCATGCTACCATGCGTTTACATAGCTTAAGTTGTAGTAAAGCCCTAGCAGGAAAGGGTCAAAAGTGCAGGGCTGGAGGGCTAAAGCCCAAGCAGACTACATCGTAACCCATTCTGTCCTCAGAGGAAAAGAACTTAGGGAGGAACCATAAGAAAACAGCCTCATTCCAACCAAGGAGAACTTTAGAGGTCAAAAGGCAAGAATTTAAAAAATGTAAATTTAAAAAATAATTGAAATTATAGCACATGTGACCAGGTCTGGCAAACTCAATTACACAGAGGTTGCAGGGTATCTACATGCCCCCAGTAAAGCAAGCATAAGGAGTGCAGTGGAAAGGAAAATGAGATTCCTGTCCTTTGTGGTTTACACGTCTAAAACAAAATGACTCCTTGCTCACCCTGTGTGCTCTTAAGACTCTTTCATGTGAATCATTTGACACTTATTTATTTCCCAGTATGCATATTTAACTATTTCCCTGGGCATCATCTTCACCCTGAAGCTGACAGAGACTGGAGTCCTGTTTCAGGCAGTGACTCCCCGCAGCAGGCTCTCTGTCCTCTCTATTCTCTCCCTCGTTAGGAAAGGCTGTCAGACTACAGAGCTACTGACAACAGACAGGAGAGGCCGAGGCCATGTCTGATTTCACTTCCTTTAGCATAATCACAGACTTCGGTGACTGTGCTTTTTGCTTTTCATTTATACTGACGTAACTGAGATTGAAATCTGTCCCACAGCAAATATTTATCAGAGCATATCAAAGGAAAAGCAGACCAGAAGAGAAACAAGCACAACAGTGAGAGCCATTAAACTTTGCCAAGTTAGATTTCAAAGTCAATGGAAACCACCCCAGAGACACAGAGCTAAAATGTAGGACAAACTAGAACACTGAAAAAAATAAGTTTCCAAAGACTGGTGTCCTACAGAACAGGTTTTGATTGCTTGTAAATTGCAAAGATTATGAAGCAAAACCTACACAGAACTAACAATATGTGAATAAAGTCAACGGTCACCGCCCTGGTGCTTTTGTTAACATCTTTGCTTTGATATGTAGACGCATTGCAGCTATCTGTGCAGGTCAGGGACCCTTTCTACAAAGAAAGCAACAGGACAACATCCACAACTGGCTTTCTAAATGATATAAAATAACGGGATGCCCCACGTTAATTAGATAATTAAAACTGTTTCTGCTTTGCTAGATGCCAAGGACACCCAGTTTCTTGGCAACAGACCTCTAATTTTCTTTCTTTGATATCCAGGTCACAGCCATTTGGATTAGAGGCTCATTTCCAACAGCAGTGCACAGCAGGGGCACACAGCTTCCTGTCCTGCTGTTGGTATCCCCTCTAAGTTCAGCATCTTGCAACTACATTTATAGAAGCTGTTAAATGTTAAAGTCCTTATAAAGGGTAGTTTCTCAATATTCACAAAGTTCAGGTGACATGTAATATCATATGAAATACATATTAAAATATGTAAGCATATTAAAAAATTAGGCAGTCCTGTGCAACACCAGCAACCTCTTACATCATCCGCAACAAAGTCTCACCCTGTTCTAGCTGAAGAACATGACTGAAAGTGTTAAAGAGAGAGGAAAACCCTTGCATCCCCAGCTCTCAAGCTTCTTTGAAAATAAAGTCTACCAGATCCCTGACCATTTGCCATCATTCCCTCTTATGAGGGAGAGGAACACTGTCCTAGAAGAGGTCTACCTGCTATCCAGATTAGGTGAGGAAATCACATACCTTTACTGAGTGTTGGTACCTGGAAGAAAAGCAACATCACTCTGAATGCCCGTACCAGTGCTTTGCCAGAGCTGACATCATTTGAACTGTGGAGCAAACTACAGCCTGAATATTATCAAATGTCATCAATCCATATGTCAGGCACAGTTAGTCATTCCCAGCCCCACATGAACTGTTAAGCCATAACTGATGCCTAAAGATTTTTAGCTTTTTCATATATTTGTAGCTTTGTAGATTTTTAATTTATAATTGTATGGTTTCCAGTACATTTCTTGCTGTTTCTCACATTTTAGAATAATAAGCTAACTCTTTCTAATATATTAATGAAATTCTGTTTAGCCTTATTCTTAGGAAGAGAATTTCTGACAAGAACATCTGGTTTTCCACCAGAACTTAAGAGAAATAACAAACAGGGCAACGAAGCCCCTGGACCAACTCCAAGGGGCTGACCCAAGGGTGGATTACTGGGGCAACTGATCTCCTATTGGATATACCTGCTAGATATACTAATTAATTAACCTTATAAAAATTGTAGAAATCCTTTGTCATAGAAGTGGGTAGCCATTTCTGCACACCTGAAACCTTTCATTAAAGATCTGCTTTTTGTCAGTTGCAAGCTTTTGTCTTTTGATTTTAGGCAACATAGCAGCCCATGCATATTTTTGAAAACCAGACACTTTTTATAGGAAAGGAATATAGAGCACAGTACCAAGGGATGGGTTAGACAGAACAAATCACACAGAGCAGATGGTAGTCACAGTGCTTAACGCACTGTTGGAAGGTGCCCAGCTACGATAGTTATGAGTGACAGAAGAACCTATAGAGGATAATGACTTTGTCAAGTGCCAGCAATTTATTACATCGTATTCCTGAGAACAGCTGAGGTGAATTAACCACAGTAGCCATCTACTATTCCTTCTGATATCCCTGAGATCCTGTCTGTAGTGCTGCTGAGGTTGATGGTGCCTTTTGGGTCGATGTGAACCTGGGGAAAGCTAAAGCTAACCCAAAGCCAACTGGTGGGGTTAGCGTAGCACTAAACCCTCGCCTATAAACCATGCAGCAGGTGTATCAGCTTATGCTTACTGCTACACTAACCATCGCTTGGGTTTTGGTCAGCTTGGAGTGTGACCAGAACAGAAAATGTTAACACACAAACAGAGCTTTACAAAGAAGGTACACCAGGTGTTACAGCAGTACCGGGTAAACACGCCTCCCTCCAGCTACTTCAAGCAAAGGAAAGGTTATGAGGAATGTGCCTTCTATGCACTCTTTCATCTGACAAAGCCAGTACATATGACAAGATATTTGTATTCTTGTGTACAGCCTTACATCCATGCCTATACACATCACCATTTAGCTCTACAAAACATACTTCAAGTTGGATTACTTTTCATTAAAAAAACATCATTGAGCAATTTCATGAAAATAATGCTGCAAAGTGAATTTTGGCTGAACTCAAGGAGATTATTTTTCTATTGCCTGTCCTGAATTTTATCTTCCACTAGGGACAGGTGAGATAAACAAAGCAGATTGTTGATGACAAGTATTTCGGATGTATTTTGGAAATGAAGCTTTTTTTTTTACCCCCAGAGAACAGCCTGGCCCCACAGGATTGGTGTCTCAGGCACAGAAGGGGAAATGAATTAATTTTTACTCAAAAGAAGGCCACTTTTTTTCTACCAATGAGCACATCAGAAATACTGTTTTATGAAATTCTGATGATCAGGTATCAACCATTTTCAACATGATCTTCTATTGAACAAAGTGCCTAAGTACTCCATGGTCATGTTTTGCATGTGCCATCTTCTCTTGAACCATCGCTGTACACATCCAATCATCTGCAACATCCAAGAAACCATGGATCAAAGTAGAGAGCAAGTTAAGACAGTCTAGGCAACCTTACTATTCTGTATGTGCCAACTCAGTACTACAGCTTATTGTAGTTGGGACACAGGTATGAGTAGTTTCAGTCCATGATTTAAGATTTTTGTTATGTTTATTTGGGCTGTCTTGTAAAGGGAACATTCCACAGAATGATGGCATGCAAGAGAAGACCTAGTCACCAGCTGAAATCCATAAAATTATTACAGTTCTTAACACAAAAAAATTATATGGTTGAGAGTCAGAAAATAAAAAAAGGAATTTTCATCTTTCTTTTAAAAATACAAAATCTTAAAGAAGAAAATGTATTAGAAGTAATGTAGAAAATCAATTTATTTTAAAAAGAAAATATCTGCAGACAATGTTTCAGACTTCACACAAGAAGTTTGGTTAACAGGCAGTTTTATATGTTTTAGTACAACTTGCTTTGATCACTTTCAGATAATTATTTTTCCAGTTAATCAGCATCTCTGTCTCATGTTTTGACTTAAAAGGTGCTTATCACCTTTGCATTTGAGTAGTAAAGATTGCTGTTATTTTTACTGAAATCATGACCTTCTTTATTACTACCCCAGATACTACGTCAATAGCATCTTTCCTGTTAACTGTCCACATACAGTTTGAAATACTGTAGCCTGCTGTGTTGTGATTTCTGGTCTGATGTCAATGAATGGAATTAGAGCTCCTTAGCATTACCTTTCCCTTATCTGGAGAAAGTTACTTCATTATATCCTGTGACAGTTACCTCAAGCCTGTGACAATGATTTTAGTCTTAACTCTTAGCTGCTCTTTGGTGGTATTTCACTGACAGTTAGCAAGCTGTTATCATGCGATGGCTGCTCAAAAGACTCTGGATTTTCAAAATTCAGCTTTCAATTAATAGGTATTTATCTCTCAAATCATCCTGGCAGCAGTCTCTGAGAATGGATGTGGAAAGCAGTTCCTCTAATACTGAAACTCAGGCTCCCTTTAATGTAAGATTAAGGCATGCTAACCAAGGAACCTACTGACCACTTTCTTATCTGAGAAAGGAGAATCTGACCTCACAAAGGTATTAAAAGACTACACATACATACATGTCCACTAAAGAACTATGTCCAGATTTTGTTTTGACTGTAAATGTGGTAATGCCTGTGAACCAAAAGATCTTTCAGAAAGACAAAAGCAACAGTCATTGTCCTACAGCAAAAACTGGAGATCTTCATTCTTCTCCATCAGTCAACTTTCTTCATTCTTAGAATCCCTCCCTTTCAGATGCCAGTGCTTCATCAACAGATTTTATATGCTTCTCCCCAGACCAAATCCCATAATGGAGGTTGTCATCCTTTACAGTAGCCCAGGACATTTGTTTGGTGGAGAACCTTGCTGCCCACTCTCCTGCCTTGTTCACAACAATGACACCCCCCAAGCCCCCAACTCGTGTCTTCATGTAGTCTAATGCAGTGTCCGCTGCTACCTCTGGTGACATTCCTGAAAAGAAAAACAAAATCACTTCATGGTATCTGTCCTGGCAGTTTTAAAATTCCCTTCAAATTTTACCCCTCCCCATGGAATCAGTCAAATCTAATTTCTCTTTTAACGAAATTGGCAAGAAATTTCCAGTCTAACAAAGAAAGCATTTTTAGAAAGGCTCCGGACAGTTGTGAAGAGCTGCGGTGGTGTGGTACTGCTCCAAGTATTTATTTACATAGCTTCAGATTTTGATTCAGTTTCAGTCTTTAATACAAACTAATTCACAAACTTGATGTTCAAGACACACCATTTCTTACACCATCATTTGACAGGAAAAAAATGCCAATCTGCAAGGTTTTCATCAAAGGTTTGTCACAAGCTAGGTCTAAAGCATTTACAATTTGAAAAAACACGCATCAAAACAATAAAAAATTTCAGTCATCATCTCTGTTCTAATTCCACTGGCTGCAACAGAGCTCAAAGCACATACTTCACATTGTCATAATTTATCAAAAGCAGACATCAGCATGACTCTTCCTGAAACTTCTGAGACCATCAGGCAAAATGAGGTCTCAATGTACTAGATATTAGAAAAAGGACCAGCAATGCAGCTTTAGCTTTTCACTACTTGATTCGTACTAACAGGAGTATTTTCTAAATAGATTTAATATGTATATCATACACACAGACCTGTAATAACTGAAAAATACTTGTTCACTACAAGTTTAAATATACATTCAGGAATGCAGTTGGCTTGGCCTAATTACCCTAAGATATATACCATCAGTAATGTCATGCAGCTTAGGTTATAGAAAAAACCTGACCTTCATGCCTTCCCTGCAAATTTTGAGTTAAAACCAAATAAAACCAGCAGTCAGAATTATTCACAGCACTGGTGACTGACAGGATAAAGCTCCTTACTCTGACGCACGGGTGACACTGTGACTATTCAAGTCAGTGACACTGTCTTCAAAGGGTCAGTATTCCACTGTTTGATTTTTCACCAAGACAACAGCTGCCACCATAAGACTGAAATTCCAACAGCTGTTAAGACTGGCAAAGCAATTCACTCCAGAAATACAGAAGTAAATTTTGCAGCATTTGTCCAAAAGAAGATATTTAATATGTGAATACTGAATAGCTGAACAGAATTATGAGGGCTCTATAGTTGTTCTTACGTATGCAACTTCAGCTCACTGTTTAAGGACTCAAAAAGTTATAATAACTTGAGGGTTTGTTTTCAGTGCCTTCATGGAAGCATGTTGCGAGGAGGGGCCGGGGGGAATCTAATTGCTGACGTGTTTGCCTGGCAGCTGAGTTACACTTCTGGGCAGGATGAATGAAGGTAAAGCAAGCATGGGCAGGGTGAACAAGTGCAAACCAATTAGACATGAATACATGTGGGTGCATTTTCTTTTTCTCTTTTTCCAATAAACTTTTTAATTTGAGACTCATTTGCCTTTCAAACTGATTAATCACAAGCCAGATAACTGCTAACAATGCATAAGTCTTGCAATGCAGTTAAACTACAAGCCAGAGAAGAAACTGGTTTACACAGTTTAGACAAGAGCTTAAAAAGCTGTTCACAAATTGAATACTTAGGGACGTAATTTAGAGAGTAAAGGGAGAGCATAACGTGTTAAGAGCTTTGGGAGATAATCTGTAGGTTGTATTTTATGCTGAAACTGTCATGTCAGCTGTGAGATTTAGAGAAATTATATGCAAACAGCTCTATAAAGCACAACAAAAATATTCTCAGATGTTACTTGTCTCTCTACTTACTGCTTCTTCAATGAAAATGTAAATTGAATGTTTTCCAACTATTTCCAGTTTGGTCGATCTCAAAGCAAGTTACACTGTACTGCCCCAAAGCTACAGCTTTCTAAAAATAATGGTGATATCTATATTAATGATTCTTGAACCGCATGCAACACAAGTATGTTGTCTGGCTATGTTTACAGGCTGTAACATAATCAAGGGTTTAGATGACAGACTAAGTCATGAAGGTAAAGCTCCAAAGGGTCATCCCACAGTCAGATTGTATTACGGTCACGTAAGACATACTGTGTCAGCTGTTCACCACATACCCATCCAGTCAGTTTAGTACATTTTCCAAAACAAAATGTAAATTGAAATCATGGTTAAAAAGTCTTAAAATAATTTCTGTTGCTGTAATCAGAGTTGTTACAATAAAGACCTTTACAGTTTATTAGAAAGGCAAGATCCCATACTTCCTTATTTCAGCTCCAGTTATCTAGCCCTCACTGCTCCCTTAAATATATTATATATACATAAATATCTATTTTTACCTGTTTTCTATTTCTCGTTCACAGAATTTTAGTTTATAATTGGGGAAACTGATTAAAGAGAACTTCAGTTAAACAAAGCAGACAGTAATGTCTTTCAATGTACACTGATCTAAAGGACGATTCAGTATCAGGCAGCAGAGATAATTCTGTTCACTTCAGCTATTTTAGCTTTATTAATAATTTAATACTTTGTTTTGTTTTTAAAGAGGTGACCCATCCACCTACCCCTGAGAGCAACTCTTCTGCAACTGTTCTAGGATGATTGTATATATACTGAAACCTGTGTTTAGGCAACATTTCCTATCCTCATTATTTCAGCTTACAGGAAGTTTGGAATATACCTTGCTCCATGTGATAGAGGATCAGTCGGGCTAAGACCACTTTCATAATGCTCTCCCCATGTCCTGTGGTTGAAGCGGCACCAGAATGGTTGTCAGCATAACCTCCACTTCCTTTTCAGAGGGGAAACAAAAAGAAGGCAATATTCTGTAATACGATTTAAAAGCCCTGCATTGTTTAAAACAGATACCAAACATTTCTTCCTAAAGGTCCATTAGCTCTGTGCATTTCTGGGAGCAAAGTGTCAGTAATGCTTCTTTCTCATTTCTGCCTCAATTTGAAAAGTAAAATACATGAAAGACATCAACAACAGTTGGAGCAAGTTGGTTGCCAAGTTGAGAGAGAAGACTAGTGATCTGTTTGTGTACAAGAGGCAGAAGCAGGCCAACACTCCACAGGAATGGGCAAAAATATTTTCCAGAACAGCAAGGGAGAGTATACTGAGAATCAGTAAGATAGGACTGGGATGCAGAATGCCAGGTCACATCAATGGAGAAGATATGAAGGAAGATCTAGTGAGGACATTGGTGAGCTGACCAGCTAGAGAGGAACTTACCCTCCACAGCATATAAGAGATTGGAAGAGCATGGGCTCTAGTAAAACTTCACAAAGCACCCCTGAAGAATCTTCCAAGTCCTCACCACAAGCAGAGTGCTTCTTCTGTTGAACTCCCCTACCCCCTTTTTCTTTTCTCCCATCCTTGTTTTGCTGGCACATTTCACACCCTGTTCTCCACCAAGCTTCTGCTTGCTCAATACCCGTATTTCTAGCACATCTCCTAGGAAAAATATTTCCTAGGAGCTAGGACGAAACATACCACAGCATTATAAACAAGGTATTGGGGGAGGGGAAAGAGGCCTTAAAAGATCAATGGAAGTTTCTTCCCTTCTGTACTTTCTTGATCAGATCAGACCCTTTTAGTGGACTCTTGAGTAATGTGGAAAAACGCTACCATATTAAGTCAATGCCCCCTTACCAAAGCCTCTGATGTTTAAAAGCACAGCTGGCATTTCTGCAGATGCCTAGTGAGACCAAAACTTGCAAGCAATATGCTCAACAGCGCCCGGTTTCACTTGTCCTTCACAAACCCATGTCCCAAACTATAAGAACACTGAACATACCTACCCAGGAGGAAGGTATTTGCAGTCAGAAAGCTACAGCCAGAAACAAAACTGAAAACCATAGTCAAAATGCAGAGGATACCAAAATGTTACCAAATTTGTATGCAAAAGAAAGACAGTTTTATGATAATCATATACTGCCAAAAGCAATGCTATTTGAGTTTGGAACATGTTTTACTAAAAATAATTATTTTCCAAATCCCAGCTGTATGGTAGAACCCTGAAGCAATCAAACGGCAAGTCTGTTTCATGAGAGGAAGAAGTCTCTGGAAAGGATTTCAAGATTCTCTTTATACTTGGATAAGAGATCTCTTAAAATATTTCCTTTATTCCCCACCACATCTATTAGGTTCTGAGATAGTCTTATCAGGGCTCTCTTAAGAACAGAAATTTACTCAAAGTTGCCAGTCACTTTATAATTCTTGCTCACTGATGCAACAAGTAGTAATTGCAATTACACCTACTTCCTTAAGTATCACGGAAACAGCATCTTAATATGGAGCAGGCTACATTTTTTGACTTAGTAGAAAGCACAGCCATAAAAAAGGAGAGCTTTATCAGAATCAACAGAAAGGAAACACAGGTGTTAGCATTGAAGAAAGGACAGAAAAAGCACACTGCCATCCCCATTTTCCACACAAAACTCCCAAATCTTTCTTGCAAATCTCCATGCTGTAAGGAGCTTTAGCTTTGATACATTTGAATGTTAAACCTCCATTTCAGATGGACTAGTATTTATGTTTTGTTTCACTAATGAAAAGGAGAATGTGTAATACTTTTTTTTCTTTATATGAGATACCTCCAAAAAGTGAAAGGCAAGATCCCACACCCCATACCTATGCATGCTGTGTCACCAACACGGCCAATCAATTTATTAGAGAGTCCTCCTGTGGATGTTGCACAAGCTACATTGCCTTCACTGTCTATAGCAACAGCACCAACTGTTCCAAGGTCTCTGCCAAGAAAAACAGTTCACAAAATTAGACAGAATTAAAGCATACCTGCCAAAGCACGTTGCCTTTATTTCCCAGGTAGCTTTAAAGATGTCTACAACAAAATTACTGCTCATCATAAAGATATTTTTGCCATGCTTCTCATTACAAAAATAACAAGAAACATGCAACAATTCTCACAAGCTTTTTATTTAACCAAGTAGAAAACACTTTTTTTTTTTCAATCTTTCCCCCATGACTTGTTTACTTTCATAGCATGGAAACTTGGGGAGGAAAAAAACCCGCAAAACAAAAGCACACAGCAGAAATACTTCTAATCATTATAGTTCTGGAGTAGTTTTTTGGCTGACACACAAACAGACACACAACTTTCCCCTAAATGGCAACTCGAAGATGCAACAATTGGCTCCACTGTCTCAACAGGAGGTTAACCGGAATTGTTAATAACAATGCATGTAAATGAGTGAATACAGAAAGGACAGTAATGTTATGCATGCACTGAATCATTTCCTTCCTGTTCCTCCTCTTTCCTTTTCCTTACTCCCCTTAATGTTTGAATGCTATTAAAAAGAAAAAGCTTATTTATTTGCCTTTCAGCTAGTATTGCTCACAATGCATCATTAAGAGATATTTTAGTCTTCGTACTCTGTAGCTACGTAATCTTGAGGTTTAAATCACTTGGCCAGTAGACTCTGCTGAAACTGCACATTGGTTTAAAATCTTCATGCACTGAAGAAAACAGAAGTCTCAACTATTGCTTTATTTCTTCAACACAGAGAAGTCATATACAACAGCCAGCTCAAAATATACATGTGTAGTCGTGTATGGAGAAAAAAAAGTCTGTCGTGACTTACTGTAAAAGTTGCTGCACTGAGAGGCGAGACATGCTGAGAAGCAACAGTTTAAATATCCACATATTCCAGCCTTAGCAATTCATGTAGGAACATAAACCAGTATGTGACTAGGAGAGGGATACCAAACCCCAAAAATAATCTAAATCCCTCCACACAGGAAAATAATTTCTAACTATCCTTCAAGGAACTACCCAACAGGCAACTGGAAAAGGAATACCTTTTGAATTTGCCTGGGCACTGGTGACAGTTTCTCTATAGCTCTGCAAAATCTAAGCTAATTAAGTCAGACAAAGTCTTTGTATACCATGAAACCCACAGTCAGTTTCTCAGAGACCCAACTTCCTGTTCCCTCCTGCTTATGTAAAATATCATACTGTCAGTCCCTACACTTCATTCACAGCAATTCAAAGTTGACTGATGAATCACAGGCCTTATAAGCTGCTCTGACATTTATGGAGAGACGGACCTCATCCCAAACTGATATGATGGTGCAGATGGGCTTCCCACCCATCCATCTGTTACAAATGATTTGCTGAAAAGAACATTAGTAAATTCAGTACTCCCTTGCACATTCATGTAGCACCCTTCAACCAACTAAAGTTAGATCCTCCTGAGAAATTAAGAAAGATGTATCCAGATGTACACTTTCTTAGGTAAGTATTTACCTTAAGCAACTGTGAAAATAAAAGCACACAGATGACACAGGCAGTAACTACCTGTTTTGGTATGAGAGCACAACCAGCAATAAATAACAAAGTGAATGTGTCCAACACACCTCATCTGCAGTGGAGCAAATAGACAACAACACTCGATTTCTTACTGTCCCCTTTTTACTGCTTCAGTATAAACTTTCCTTGATCATCTTCAGAACAAATGCAAAGATAAAAATAAAATTTTTTGCATGGCTAGTTGACTCCAAAACATTAACAAGGCAGACAAAACTGCTATCAAATTATAACCATCTCTCTATTTTTAGCTACTGACAGTAGCAAGAACCTCAACAAGTACCTGTGGTATACCAGAGGATGCTATTAGGGACTTTTTTCAATCAAAAATTATTCCTATATACTGCATATACTGTGGTACAGAATATATTATTTGGATTTGTCCATTCCCTTTTGTCTAAATCTTTCATTATCCAATACCCATGAAGTGACATGTACTTATACTATCCTCATTTAATTAATGAGATACCTGCTATTTTGTCTCTCAGCCTTGCATCAATGGTAGGGTTTTCTGTTTATAGCTGCCAGGGTCCTTGTTAGTTAATACTTCCTCGAGTTACTCTTGCAGTGTCATTCACACTGGGGCTAGGAGCTCATTTACTACCTTACAGCCAGACTCAACTCCCTTTCTGTGGGATTCTCAGGCAAACTCTGGTAATTCTTAACAAAGGTATTGCCAGAATCTCTGGAGTGAGAGACTGCAGATAAATCAAACCACACCTTGTTCTCGGCAGAAAGTGTGCAAGATGTAATGTTGTACATGCAATGGAATCTTAAGTTTTCAGCATAAATGAATGCAGGCTTCTAACCAGCAGAGGAAAAAGGTATCTCTTATGGAGACACCAGACTTTACCTGCAAAGCCTATGAAACCCCAGGGTTTCCAACACTGTGAGGATCAGGGGACTGGAAGTAAAATATACACCAACCTTCAAATTCCCAGTATGATCTGGTATTATGTTGCCTCTGACTAATACTACTTCACCTTCTGTCTGTTTGCCTCAGGCAAGTTTCTGCATAATCACTGTGGACATAACAAGGAAAAAGAACATTCCACATGCGATACAGAATGAAATGGGTTTGCATTAAAAAAGACCTGTTTTCAACTTTGTGAATTTGTGCTGATGTTTTGGTTTTCAGAAAAAAAACAGCATGGCCAAGACAAGAAAAAGTCTTCAGCCTTTCAGAAATACACAAGCTTTTTATTATCAGATATTCCAGAACAAGCCCATGCTGAAATTGCAGATGCCTAACACTGTTTTCAGAAAAAAAAAAAAAAGGTAAAAATGATGCAGTTATGAGGAATGAACGAAGACTGAGATGCCATGCTATTCCAACTGATATGTTCAAGAGAATAAGAGGCAGTGGTGGCTTACACCATCCTCAAAATTCTTCACAATGAATGATAATACCATACAGTCCTTGGACAGACCATGGACTTCTGTTGGATACAAGATGAACTATGACCAAGACCTTAAGGTCAAGGAACAACATCACTTTGTTTACAAGACCATATCTACGCTTGTCTCACTACTCTGTTTTTCCTTCTAGCGATTTACTGAAAGTAACACATTGGTTGTAGTTTATAGTCTCATTTCACAGACTTTATTAATTAAAGAAATGGAACAAATGGAAGAAATTTCCTCTTTTTGATCTACAAATTCAGCTCTGCTCCTGCCATTATTCCTATTTCACAAAACAGATGAACAGCACATAATACAGCATTTATGCAATGTAACACAGTGTCTTCCTGCACCACAACCATGGACGTACAAATGGAAGCTCAAAATAATTTAGTGTTTATGCCTACCTCACAGGCACAGAAAACATTTTTGATACCTAATGTTTACATTCCTTTACTGCCTACCTCACCTTCCTCTCTACTTTATATGAGACTGGTTTGTTTTCCAAGTGATGTTCATTTTGCTGCTGGGCAACACCATCCAGCAGCATCTCTCTTCCCACCCACCACTAAACTTCTCGGTCATTTTTTTTCATTCCTTTTCATAACCAACAGCCACAATCAGCACTCAGAAGAAATTACTGGTCAAAGTCTGATGTTGTTTAACTACCTAATCCAACTTAAAGACAAATCTGATCATCTACTTAACCAAGATCAGCTTTCTTGGCTTTTTGAGGTTTTCTTTATGAACTTTAGTATGTGCACTGGAGATTTTTTAAAATCAGTTCCTCCACAGAAAAAAACTACACAAAATGATACCTGCTGTTTGTTAAAGCTACTCTATGCACTTCTGTAACTGATGATTTTAAGAGCAATAACAAGTTCTAACTTTGTCCTCCAATAAAGCCACAAAACCTGTGCTATTGTCAAAGTGACCAATAATCTTCTTAAGCAGCAACAAGTTTGATCAAGTTTGTTCCAGTCATTTAAGCTTAAGCAAATTCATTGAAAGCTTGATTTTCTACTGCTTCCAATGAAGACATACTGTAAAGAGTGTTTCAAACCATGTAACATTTGGAATATAAGCCTTCAAGGTTTGTGTTTATTTGTTTGGGGTTTTGCTTTTCTTGGTTGCTTTGTTTGTTTGGGGTTTTGCTTTTCTTGGTTGCTTTGTTTGTTTGGGGTTTTGCTTTTCGTGGTTGCTTTTTTTGTTTGGGGGTTTTTGGTTTGAGTTTTTTTGTAACTGGATAGTACACAAATTAAATTACACAAATTTAAAAACAAGCTATATTTTATCTACTTCTGAAACTCCTCAGGGTTGGAATCTGGCTCAAGGTTCTTCTTCCATCTCTCCCGGGATCTGTCAGTTACGAGTTTCTCCCCTGGAATCTCAGGAATACCCATGGCCTGAGCAAACAGGTGTGCACCATGGTCAGTCAGCAGCATGTGCTTCGTCTGCAGAAAGACAAGAAATCCACTGACAATTCTTGTTTTGTCTTGTAATGAGCAGTTTGGTATAACCACTATATTTAGAGGTATTCACACAAAGAAAATTCCAAATTTTATTTTTAAAATTTCTAAATTTCTGTCCATATCCCCTTCCACTGTAGCTGAAAAAGCTTTCAGTTCTCCAAACCACAAAGTTTAACCATCAGGAGAAACGGATTGTATCTATCTATTTAACACTTACTATAATGGGAGAAGAAAAATTGGTAAATTTGTTCTTTAGCTAATCTGTATGCTACTTTTTTGAACTGTTTCAAATGAATAACTAAATTACTACATTATTAACTGTTTTGTCCAGCTAACTAAGAGATTTAGAAGGCTTTTATTCAAAAGAATGCTAAATAAATTCTTGTTTAAAGGAATTACACCTTGTAAAATAACCAACAAATGTAAATAGCATACAACTAAAGCGTTTCTTAACATCAGCTGAACAATTTTATTTCCTTTAACAAGCTGCTATTCTTATTAAATCAGAATTTCAAATTTAAGAACAGAATACTTTCTGATGGATTTGACCAAAAAATGTTTGCTCTCTGCTAACAGTATTCAAAAGTTCTATTTTGATTTCTTTATTTACAAAGCACTTCAAATCAGATTTTAATTCAACAACCTTAGCTAATTCCATGCTTCAAAGTCTGTAGAGCTTGGTTAATTCGTATTTTAGAGAAATATGCCAGATAAATTTCTTTAATTAATACTTATACTTTAGTAGTAGCTCTGAAATATTTTTTTTTTAATGTGTCAAAAAGTAAGCAGCAGCTTCTCACACAATTACACAGCTGTTAATTGCTCATCAGAGCCTGGGAAGGTTTTAGAGAAGTGGTGGTCTGACTATACAGCATGGAACAATTTCAGAGCAGAGCACCTAACCTACAGCAAGCCTTTATGTCCATGCAGCAGCACAGCACACAGGAACCAGCTGAGGTCCAACCATGTGATGCTGGAGGCAGCAGGGCTGCAGAGCCTTGCAAAGCACCCATGTGGCACATTCCCAGCTCTCGGCCAGAAGCAAGGATGGCAGAGGTTGGGTATTTCTGTATCCTGCTACATTCTGCAGGACAGTTACAGTCTCAAAGCTTCAGGTTAAGATGTTGCAGACCATCAACTTCTGTTGATTTCTAGAGCAATGGCAAGTAATCACTTCCATGACCAACAGAGAGCACTGCATCATTTTAAATTCCAGACAAACCTCTTCCCAAATCAGAGACAATGATCTCTACTTAAGCCTATTACAGCCTCCGCCCCAAGCCCTTTGGACAGCGACAGAGGACTACACTTTAGAAACATTCCTGATGTTGCAGCCCCAATATCAAACATTTTTGAAAATTTAAATGCCTTTTTAATAATCTTTAATTCATGAGAGTATAGCTTTAGGGAACAATACTCAGGGTGCCAAGGAAGAAGGCCCCTGTACATGTGAAAGCGGACATCAGGCTTACATGCTGAGTGCTGTTACCATGTTACCAGATGATGTAAGACCTACCTATTTCTAATAAAACTAACGAGTAGTGCTCTTTGACTTGAAAGCCACCTTCTTTGTGCAATACTGCCCCCCTCTGCCACTACCACTAACCTCTGAGAAGCATACTATACAATATTCAAAATAGTTTGGTTTTTATTTGTGGGTGTGGGTTGGGGTTTTTTTGTTGTTTGGCGGGTTTTCGTAGGAAATTTGAAATTTGCTTTTGTCTTGATCTGTACCAGAAGGCTGTGTCCTCCACCACTTGCTTTCTTCAGCAATTAAGACTTTATCATGATTTAAATAAGTTGTTAGAATTTAAGTTTTATTATTAAAAAAGGAAGTTACTTCTAAAAACTTTTTCAAAGAGTTCCATCCCATATGCAAATTTGGGTAACATATGCACCTTCCTAGGCTACACGAACAAGAAATACCTGCTTATTGATAAATAAGCTTCTATGATAGGACTTTGTGTTTGGGGGTTTTTTACCTTCTTTTTCAGTCCTCACTGAAAAGATGATGTCTTAAGGTGATTATTGTTATTCTCTTCAAAAGATGTTGTCAATCAAAAGAACTGGTAGAACACTGTCAAACAATGCAAAAGCACATTTTTCTGTCTCATTCTTCCAGTTTGATTAATGTGTTTGCTAATGTAAAGTGCCTACTTTTTCTGGAAGACATTTACATAAAGTAATCCAAAAGGACAAAAAAAGGGTTCAAGAAATCTTACGAATAAGCAACAAATTCCAGCACTTTTAGTTAATTTCACTGGAAATGGGGAAAATACCCCAAATTTCTGCCTGGCCTAAAATTCAGACCATCCCAGTTCTTTATTTAACAATAATTCTGGCAGCACAGAGCACAGAAAAAACCTCGCCCTTCGCCTTGAGAAGTCTGTGTTCTAAGCTAAATTCTCCTTTGTCTAATGTAAAATCCTGCACAATAAGAGTAGGGGAAAATATTAACAGTTTACGTATACCAATGAATTAGCACTCTAATGTTCATGAGAAGCCCACCTAATGAAGTGTTGGAGCTGAGAAGGGCTACATGCCCCATATTAAAAAAAAAAAAAAAAATCATTTCAATGTATCATTCTATTTATGTTCAATACAAACAGGAATAACTCAACAGAAATTTAACTGCTTCTTGAAGAATGTGTTACATTAGTTAATGTACTAAACACCTTCCACTTCTAGAAGCTCCTGTGATCAACAGCACAATAAATCATGAATGGAAATTATTTCAGTGCCCTCCTTTTTTCTACTCCATGAATCTGGACAAGTTTGAGCCCAGTGGGAAAGTGACAGCACAAAAGGACAAAAGTGTTGCAACAAGAACCTAGAGGAGCTACTCTGGCCACCAGATGGAGCCCACACTGTTTCGTAATAGGATGGAAATACAATTACAAGCAGACGTCCAGGGTGGTTTCGGTTGGTTTGTTTGTTTTTGGGAACTGCTTGTTTCAAAACTCCTTATAGCATTGAGGCATCTCAAAACTACTGGGAAACATGCATACCGGCTTATGACCCCAGGAAAACTACCCTTATTACCCACAGGTCACACAGTTAAAAATGTTTTTAATTAATCACAGTACAACAAAACACACTATGAAATGTACTGTGAAACACTCTAGGTTGGTGTCCCAAAATTCCTGTCCAAGATGAACAGACGGGCAACAATGAACAGAAGAGCAACATCAGTTGGTATTCCCATTTATGGGAGATGGAGAAGCGCAGAAACTCATCTCAAGATACATCAAGCAATTTAGGCCAATATTTACATTCAAAATTTATTCATCATCTACACAGATTTTTTTGCATCTTGGTGAAGAGTAATATACCTTTACCACAAAATGTCACGGTGTTAGGGCTACACCATTATATTTGGTCTTGAACAGTAGAATTTTATGATTTCATTTAAAGTTTAGCCTCAACACTTTTGAACACCAGAAGCAACATGCAATGACAAGAAACACCTTGTAATAGACAAGACAGACAGATGAGAGGGCTTTCTGTTTGTTGGTTTGAGGGTTTTTGTTTGATTTTAAAACGTACTTTGGAAGGTTACATTCTCAAAATCCAACAGTGTTGTTTTGACCTTATTCTTGTTGACTTAAACGGGATTTTTTTCATGGACAAGACAACAAAGAAAATAAATCAGTGATTCTGGAATGTGAAGTGAACAATGGGCATTAAAATAAGTTCTTTACAGAATAAAAAAAAATAAAATACAACATTCACCTTAACATGGTAAAGACACCTCTCCCCCAAACCCTTCATCTATATACTCTCAAATTTTGTCTTGTGAAGCTGTCTACCACCTATACTTATTTACTGATCTAGTTAATGACATAATAAAATCCATATGAAGTAAAAAACCACTTAGTCATCACAAGTTTTAAAACTGTTTTTCAGTAGACATGTATTTCACTGAAGTATTTATATTCAATATTTTAGTGAAATATTCTGATCTTAAAAGCAGAACTATCCTCCAACTAAGGACCCAAAAAATTTCTATCTGCTTTGGAGGCCACTGAGGACAAGATAAATGTCAATCATCTTTATAGATCACCAAAACAGGTTTTGTTTCCTCAAAAGTCACTTTGAAAGGTTAAAGAAACATAAGTCTTCTTTGTTAATAAGTGTTTTTACAAATATGAACCTTTTCAACAATGGGGCAGCTGCATCGGTAGGATGAAAATGTAAACTCCAAAGACAGGACAAACTTTCTGATCACTGTCACAGCCTTGTAATAGTAAAACAGACACAGATATCACAAAAATCACTCCCCTCCTGACACAGATCAGTTGCACCATATCTGAAGAATAAGAGAAGTCTGCTGTGACAAATATTAGATGGACTTCTTAGTGGAGTAGGGTGGGATTGATCTTATGTAGAAGGTCAAGTAATATTTTATTGCCCTGATAAGTCTGATTCTCTTGGAAAATCTGTCAGCACCATATAGAGGTAATGTTACCTTCTACTGCTGGAAGACTGCAAGTGCACTGGTGCTACCATTTGATCAGGTCACCCTGGAGAAGAGTTCCCAGAACAACACAGGAGTGTATTACACAGCCAAATATGTAACCGGCTCATTTAATTCAGTTTCAAATGACTGCAAAGTGAACAATGTATTACCTAACTTTAATCTTGCAAGATCAAGCACAAGACTCAATGACAACAAAAAGCTCTTCAAAAAACAAGTGAAAAACAACAACAAAAAAACCCCTTGAACACCAGCAGTGGAAATACAGGAGACCAACACGTATAGGTCAACTTATGTTTCCTTAGAATGCTATCTTTTAGAAATATTTCTCAAAAGCCCTTAAAAATAAGTGCTTCATGGTCAGGACCATAGACTCCAAACACTCCAATCCATTTCTCCCTTCCTTCCTGCTTTAAAGCACTACACAAATATCATCACCGAGGTGTATCAATACACAGGCTGAAGCTCAAAGGAAAAGAAAATGCTTCATACTGAAGTAGATAACCAACATACCTTTTCCATAACAAGTCGAGCAAGTTTTATTGGGTTTGCTATGCACTTAACTGCAGATACTGCTCCAGAGTCTAAATTTTTTCCATCCATGATAATGGCATCCATTTCTACTTCACCTTTTTCATTTAGAACAGATCCACAACCTAAAGACAAAAAAAAAAAGAAAAAAAATTAGGGGACCAGAGAAAAAGAAGAAAGTCATTAAGAACTAACCACCCAGGTGATTCACTTAGCTCTCATCAAGTAAGCTTTCTCTTTCCCACTTTGCTGACTTACTGAAAGTATCTCCCAAATACAAACAAAACAGCAGAAACACTGCTGAGTATAACCACAAAATCCAGAATGCCATTAACAGAAGTCTCACAGAGTACATCTACTTTAAAATTGAGTTTTATTTTTTTGTAAGATGAAAATCACACTTCCAATTCCATCCAAATTATACACCTGGTATTAAAGCTAAAACAACAAGCCATCATGAACAGAATTCTTTATTCCTCAGATCACTTTCAAGTGTACAAAACTATTCTACCCTTACAGTTCGTCCAAAGGAGAATACAACACCACCCAAAGAAATAGTATAGTGTTTGATCCTATCAACAGATTAAAGTCACACTGCACTCCAAAAATTGCCAAAATTAATGGAGCAGAATAAAAGTGTTCCCTCACTACTGCAGGAAAAGCTTGAAATAACAAGTTCTTCTGTTACCAAATTAAAACACTACATAAAGTAATTTTAAGAAATAAAAATTAAGTAATAAAACATCAAGTAGTTATTTTCTTCTATAATTATCAGTGCTATCACTAACTTAATTGAAAATTAATGACATACAAAATGAGACAACGCAAATAGTGTGTTTTTTTAAAATAATGCCAATAATTGTATCACAGGAGAATAATAGCTTGTAAGTCATCAAGTGCACAAGCCTTGCTAATACAGATGGTGAAGACTAAACCTGAAAAGAAGTAAAAAATCAAGCCAAAACATGGCAGACTTACACAGTAGCTCAGGTAAAAAGACCTGAGCACTTAACATAGCTAATCCAGTAGGGTCTCCCTCCTTTCTGTTAAACCAACATTAAAGTAGTCCAGAAGCCACTGTTAATAACTGACATAAGACTTCTATACCAATGTAATTCAGACCTGAATATGTGAAATTAAATCCCCTGTAACAAGAGGCAGCTAAATCCTGCAATCCTCCTCTTGTAATCTCAAAAACTGCCCCTGCCACATACAGACACACCCCCAGAAGTTATTTTTTACCTGTCTCCAACTGCATAAATTATTCCAGAGTTCAGTCCTGCATCATTCGTAATAAGTTAATTTCTAGACTTCACTGTCAAGAGCTTACAGGTTAATTGCCTCGTGCCACCCATGTTAACATCATTCTTCCAGCTTTTCCTTATGCTGGTAAGGAATTGTTTTCTTAGCTAAACCCTGCCATGCTCTTTTAACTTCCTTTTACAGGGTAGGCTTTCTAACCCATGACCACAAAATTCCCACTAGAACTAGGGTACCCCTTTCTCAAGTATCAGTGACCAGAACCATGGTTCCAGGGGAAACTCAACAAGGCCCCTTCACCACTGCATTAAGAGTATCCTATGTCTACTGCACCTCTCATAGGATACACTTCAGGATTTTCTAAAATTTACTCAGCAGACAGTTTCTGTAATCAAAGGCAGCTTTCTAAAAAGCTCTCCTTTTACAGCTGGCAAAGAGAGACAGGTGCCTTCTAAAAACAATGAATCCCACTTGCCATAGAATCATAGAAAGGCCTGGGTTGGAAAGGACCTTAAAGATCATCTACTGCCAAGCCCTTTCCACAGGCAGGGATGCCACCCACTAGATCAGGTTGCTCAGGGCCTGATCCAACCTGGCCTTAAATGCTTGTAGGGATGAGGCATCCACAACTCCTTCAGCTTCGAGAGCTGTATAACCAACTTTTCTCATTCCACTAATCACCATGAAAGTCTGTACACCACAGCAAAGCTAGTTACTGAACTTCAAGTAATCTCAGGTAGGATGAATCCTTCCTTCTGTGGTTACAGACTGCCTTTTCACCTGCATTCTAAAGCAATGGGTAGAGACTACCAGCCTCTGAGGCCATGGTATCCGCTGGCAGCAGTGCTGAAAAAATGAGGTTTGTCGCTTACTTATTAAGCAAAAGACTGGAAAAACAAGACAACAGAAGACAAAAAATCTAGGAGGACACGAATAATGAACATGTCTGACATTAGCCAAATCTCAGCTGGGATACTGAGAGTAATACTCAATTCCCTCTATCTGTGGATCGATAGATAGATCTGTCCTCTGTCCTGCAAAGGCTGCATAGGAAAGAGTGTGCAAGGAGCAATAGAGCATCAGTTCTTACACCTGGAGTACTCATGCCAAGGTGGTTCATACTGCTAGCCAAAGAGACCACAAAGAAATACAACCAAGGCCACTTCCTCACCACAAGTAGAACTTGATGACTTTATTACATTGCACAAGTGACTAAAATGGTAATTTTAGACACCAGTATAGCTTCTGAGCGCTTGCACCAAGCCTACATCCAGATGACTCTACACAGAATGGCTACACCCTATCATTCAAAAAAGGACACAACTTGATTGTTCTGCCCATTCTTCCCCACCTTTATTGTTGTCTCTTAGCGATGTCTGTGTTTGCCTAGCAAATATTCTAGCAAAACTGATTTTATCCTTTTATGAAGATAAATACTACACAGTGAGTTTTGAACAGCCAGTCCAATCAGGGTCCTCTTCACATAGCTTTCAGCTCATTTTTGCCAGATTCTGAGAGCAGCTGTATCTAATGAGCATTAACACAATTAGACGTATCTGTAAGTAGCAGACTACTTGCCACTTAGATCATCATAGCCAAATCTGAACAAAGGTTGAAGGCTCAAGTCCAGTTAAGTAAAAGCTAAACTAGAGAATGCCACCCTGATGCTAACTATATAAAAGTACACTCTACACCTCTAAGTCCACTTCACGATTTCAGCTTGAATGCTCTAAAAATCAAAACGTTCAGCCCAAGTCAGTAATAAAACAACAAAAGTTTTATATTAAATAAAAGCTGCTCTCGACTGCAAGATGAGAAAGAACAAATGAACCTCCGCAAACTAACTGAGCACATAACTAATAGCGATGTTATCTAAAACACTGAGCACCTACAGGTCTTTCATTCCATGTTCCTTCCTAACATACCATGGTGGGAGTGGGGAAATATTTTTGCTGAAATTCATCAAAATAATAAATTTGAGGTCCTAAGAAGAGGAGAAAGTATTTGATTACTACCATTAACATTAATTCACATTTCTAATTAGGAAATCTAGTTACGAACCTTACTGTAAAAAGGGATAGATTTATGACTCATATACCATTATTGCATTAATTCTGTAGTATTATTTACAAAATAACTAATTGAAAGCTTTAATGAAGAGAAAAACCTAAAAATCCCCAACACCAGTATTTCTGTGGCAATAGGTAAAGGTCAAGCGCTCAGGATTAAACAATGCTGCAAGGTATATCCAAGTGCCATGAGGATGCACATTAACTAAACATATTCCATGAGAGTCCATGTCTTAAAACTGGGTATACAAAGCACAATCACAGGAAAAGGTTTACAGAAAAGTCAAACAGCACCACACAAATTAAATGGCAGATACATAACACTGAAGAACGGGAAAAGAGTAACTCATCTTCCTAAGGGTACTCATGAGAAACCACAGTACATACCACGATGAGAAATCACCTATTTCATGACACTAATATTTACTCCACTGCAACGTGCATGAATCAGTAATAATGCAATAATAACAACAATAATACAAGCTAGGATTTTCAGAAGCATCAGGGCAAAACACTTGAAATACAATATTACTCTAAGTCCACTTAATTCTTAAAAAACTACCTGCATTAAAATGAGGATCATCTTCCATTGACCGTACTGCCTCCTCAACTGCATCCACGGCACTGCCTCCCTGCTTCAGGATACCATAACCTTGCAGCGCAGCTCTGACAACGCCAGCACGACATCCCTCTTCTCGTTCTTTGAAGATCCGGCCAGCTCCACCATGCACCACGATGACAGGCTTCATCCTGCCAAGCTCCTCTTGAGGCTTTCAGCTTTGGATGCAGGCCAGTTGATTGGAAAGAGTAGTCTTTAGCATGTGCTCCTTTCTACATCGAGAGAGGCTGCAGGTTAGGTAACACATATGGGTAGTTTACCACAATTTTTCCTTTTGGGAAACCAAGTACTCACACAGAGGAGCTCCTAATTCAGTCTGGATGAGGCCCCAGGAAACTTGGTGCAACTTTGAGGCCAGCCCTGCTTTGAGCAAGGTTCTGGGTCAGGAGGCACAGGAAGGGCCCCTTTCAGGCTAAGTTACTCTACAATCTTGTGGTTTAGTATGAACCCTGTCTGGTTCATCACATGGAAACAAACATTTGAGTAACCCTCGAACCTGCTAACTGCTCTTTGTTTTAGATGGGTAGCCCTGCTGCCAGAGTACAGTAATATCACCGGCAATAAAGAAAGGCAACTGACCCGACCGAGGTTAAAGGCTTACCCAGCTCAACCACCTGGATCCCAGAGCTCTGACCTCTTGCAATACTTTGAACTTCAAGCAGGAAAACAAGGCGTTCATTCACACCTGGAAGCCAACACCTCGTTGCTACTGCTCAGAGCCTCCTGCGAGCAAGAGAGATTGTTGCTAGTTGCTACACATCCTTGGTGATGCAAATCACGGGTTTTGCTTCCAGAAAAAGGCAAAGAAGCAGCAGCCAACTCATCTCCCACTGAAATCTGGGGCACCTCACTGAGAAAACTCCCCTCATGAAAAGTTTCTCGGGGACGGCTATTTTTGGAGGCTGTGAAGAATAGAATCCAACAGCCTTTCCTCTCATCCTACAGGCAAACCCTTCCGACAGAGCCTCCCGCACTCCTCCGGTCCCTCGCACTGCTGCTGCCCCAGGGGCCACCGGCCGCGACGGCAGCAGGCGGGGAGCAGAGGAAATCCCAGCCCGGGCCGCCGCGGGGCACAGCACCCCGTAAACGAGGCCGTTCAGGCTTTTATTTCAGCCAGAAGCTACAAGAGCGTCTTCCCTTACTCAGCACAGGCTACCCTGGGCCATAGACCCAGCCCTGCGGCGCTCCGCGGCGGAGCCTCCGCTCAGAGCGGGCCCGCGCCGCTCGCCCGGCCACCCCCGGCGCTCCCGCGGAGTGCGGGGTCAGATCCCACCTGGAGCGCCCCGTCCCTGCTGTGACTCGCGGCCCCGCTGGGCGCGCTCCCGCGCGCGNGTCCCAGGGACCCTTCGCCCGGCAGCCGCCCTTAACAGACATGGCGCCTGCGCCAAGCCGTGCCCGCACCTAACATGGCGCCCGCTGCCGCTCGCACCCCGCGGTCTCCGCCCCGCGCCCCGCACCGTGCAGGGGCCGGGTCAGTGCCGCCGGCCCTGAAGCAGCGCGGCCCGGCGTGGGCTGCCGGTCGCGGGTGCCCTCGCACCGTGCTCATCCCGGCGTGGTTCCCTCCTCAGCCGCAGTGCTTCCGCCGCCGCCCTGTGCAAGGCCGTAGCCGCGGTGTCACACCAGCTCACCGCCTGCCACCGCTTGATTTCCCCTCCAATTAAATTAGAAAAATAGCACCTTTCCCCCGAAGTGCCCACCCTTCCCTCTGGCCGGGCCAGGTTATTCCCGTTCCAAAGCTCGGGCTGCCTGTGGAGTTCTGTAAACTGAAAGGAGCTGTAGGCCAGGCAGGTGCGGTCTGTGGGGATCATCGCGCTCATCCCAGGCAGGTTGGAACAGACCAGGTGAGGATAAGCTGTATGTGGCCACACTGTTCCCAAACTGATGGCAAAGACAAGAAACGAGCTTGATGTTTGTTTTATTTCTAATTATAGGCTGCTGGTGGAACAAACAGTAGTTTACTAAAAGAAGAGCGGCTAAAGGTTCTTTCTGAAAAGTAAAATATAGAGTTTGTGAAAAAAACCCCATAATTCTGAACTCCCTTACCTGTGTAACTAGAAGTGTAAACAAAGATTTCTCAACATTTGTACAAACTACGCGGCATGTATCTGGCCTTCTCGTTTGACCATTCCTGCTTTGCTCACCACCTCTCCGTTCCCATGTCTTTGTTTAGGTGTTGCAGTCCAGGCTGCAGGGAGACAGTAAATGCAGCCTGCTGTGTCCACTCAGGGCATCCAGGGGACGTGGCTGTGCAAAAAGGGCAAGGATTTATAGCAATGTGAAATCACTTAATTTAAGATCTGTTCTGATCCTGAAGGTTGGTTGAAAAGTAATTAGTGTGCTTTAATTAAAAGGAAATGCTCCTCATGGTTTTTCTTTGTCACTGGTTAGGCTTAACACAGAGGAATTAAAATTTCTTACGTTAATTATTCGAGAATGCCGCCTGTTTTTGTAGAATATATATCTTGTTTTCAGATAATGTCAAGACAAGAAACCAATAATATTTAGATTAAACAGTTTAGAATCATTTCAGTTGTTTGCATGGACAGCTGAATACAGAATTTATGTATTAACTTCAAGTTGAAGTTTTAATATTAGTCTAATGTTATGATTCAACAAAACGAGGGTGTCACTTGATAGAACTGGAATAATCTGTTTCTACATCAGCTTTTTACCTTAAGCCGTCTTTGGCCACTGCCTTTGTCATTGTGGTCAAATCATTAATGTGCTTTTTTAAATGCTGTAAAGCTTCTCAGAGCAGACTGGAAAGTATTAGTATTTAGTTTTATGATTATTATTTAGTTTTTTTAAAATTAGCACATTGAATTGCACATCAGGAACCTGTCCTAAAGCTATGTGAACTGTTAGGTAAGTTTTAAATAACTGCTATAGAAATCTATTGATTTTGTTCTTGCTAATTTTCATAAAAGACCTTTGTGTAATATAATTGCCCAAGAAATAAATTTTAAAATGTACGGAATAAATTAGGGGGTTTTCATGTGGAGCCTTGTGGAGATTAACTTTCCTGCTTGTAAGCTTTGTAAGCTGAATGTGCCTTACTTGAAAGAGGTGGGAACACGTTACCACACGTGAGTAAGGGTAGAGGGCTGGAGCAGGGAAGTAAGTGATCTGGACACATGTGGATAGGGAACATGTGTGTGAAAATACTGTGATGTCATAGGGTCTACTCTACATTTACAGTGACTGCAGTACAAGTGTAGTTGTACCTTCTATTTTCCTGCAAAATCCGTAAATTAAGAACATGCCCTCCTTCTAGAGAAAGAATTCCCCTAGCGTCTCATTGAAATGTAAATTTTAGGAACCAGCAAAGCAAGTGAAATATGTTGTAGAAGTAACTGTTTTAATGCATATTTATAATAAATCTATTTTTTAAATAAATGTTTATGTAGCAACTTTTGTGTTTATCCATAAGCTATTTTAAAATCTTCAAAATATGATGTAGCACAGAAAGCAGTGCTCTATATTTTATTAATTGGATTGTAGGAGCATGCAGAGTTGATCAAGGCTGAGGCTGCTTGAGCAAGTGTCAAGCATGCAGAAACAGATTGCTGTTCACAAAGCCTGCAAACTTGGATCTTTTTATATTAGACAGAACTGTCATATGGAGATCACTGCGGCGTTAGGATGCTCAGGTCACACTCTGGAAAAACTCATGCATGTTGAATAACTTCATTCATGTGCACAGTTTGATTAAGTCTGTAAACCACTTCTTACCATATTCTTATTGCAAAGAGTGTGCCACCATTTAGGGGAGCTGGAAAAAACAGTTCCACTGAGAGTTTAATTTTTTTATGCGAAGTTAAACTTACGTTTGGGTAAGATCAGCAGTGAAATGTGCAGTAGCAGGACAATAAATGGTAGGTGAGGTATTCACTAAAACACAATTGTGATCAAATCTAGTTGATTAATGAGTTGTATGTTGAATAGTTCAGCTGTAAATATTTTCTTGGGAAGAGGCACTAGACTCACCAGTGTCCGTGATGTTTCCTCCCCTTCTGCCCAGAAGTGAGATTAAATTGGAGATGGGTTCATTTTCCTGTTTTGGGGAGATTTTAACCCTAGAACTTAGATGTCTTTCCCATGGCAGATTGTCCCAAACAAGAAGTTAACAGTGCCTTACTGCTCGCAGTATTTCAGTATTTTGCGCGCAGTGGGATGGTTCTAACAGACAGAATTAGGCGACTCTCAGAAGCCTGTGTGCTGGGGAAGAAGGGAGAGTGGCATAGGATGCAGTGCTGGTCACGGGAAATCCCTGTTCACATCCTAGTTTCGGACTGTGCATATCACTCTAGCACAAAGCTAGAGTTTAAAAATGGTCCTGGTGGTTCCTGTTTCTCTGTCCTGTGTATTTACTGGATTTCATCAGTATTTATCAGCCGTGTGCTCTGCTGAAGGTGCATTTGAGGTGAGTGTCCTGAGTAGGAGACAACCAGACTCACACATGGATGACTGGCAGAGACTAAAATTAGAACTTTTTGTTTTCCTATTCTTCCTGTTCTTGCAAGAACCCTGAAACCATGTTGCGTTTTTGTCACTGCACAGCTGAAAAAATATGTTCCTTTGTCACCTCTGTACTTTTGAAGTCCCTCCCACAGCCTGTGAAGTCTATAAATCCCAGTCTGCTCCATTCTAATCACTTTAACTTCAAAGAAGGGAGATCAAGTTCAATTTTTTGAGATTATTTTCAATTCTCTGTTTATCCCAAGCTTTACATCCCCTCTGTAAAACTCTTTCAGACATTCTTGTTTTGGCTGGTCTGCATATAACACAAGAGCATGTTGGAAAACTTGTCTGTATGTCTGACAGAGGCTTACAGCTTCCCAGCAAGTGCAGGGGGCTTCTGGATTGATCCATTCAGAGAAAATGGCACCCTCAGGATGGCAAGGGTTACAACTGCTTTGGTTCAATCCCATGCCTCTTGCCGAAAAACCTTGCAAACTTCAGAGCTACCACAACAATTGCAGCATTTAAAACCCCAAAATTAGGAAGTATTTCTCTTATGTAACCCTCAAATTTATTTTGTCTTATATTTTGATTACATTAGGAAAAAATGCAGTTCTCTTAGTTCTTAATGATATACAATTAACATGCTAAAGGCTATAATTAAAGCAAAGATTTCAGCTTAGCCCATATTTTAGGCAGAACCATCATTACTTTTTAAGATGCATTAGAAGATGTTTGCTTAAATATTGCTTGAGATAAGGACTAAAGCTTCCAAACACTCCAGGAATTTCCATGAGAATTTATAATACACCTTAGCAGAAACAAAGTAACAATTCTAAGAATTTCGTCATGTGTGCAGGCTTACTGAGGGTCATAGAAATATCCACAGTAAAGCTTTTAGGTGGATTTTGTCAATATATGGAACACCTTTGGGAGAAAAGATAGCACAAAACAGTTTAAAATAATTCATGGGGGATTTCCCTGTCACAATGTGGGAACAGAATGAGAATTAATCAAATGACGAATGAACATCTGTCCAACTTCGTCCTTTCTCTGTGACTTCTTGTCACTCAAATGTATGGACCTTTAGCAACCCTAAAAGCAGGGTATCACAGAGTGCAGGAAATAAAAAAACATCATGGCAGATCCATACCAAGTATATGTATAATACTTGAGATGCTCTTCATACTTGAGAGATGAAATAGGAAAAAATGAAACTAAGTTGGGACACACAGTTGTGGAATTAAAAAAATTACTTTTGAGTAACTTTATTTAAAGACTTAACGAAGTTGCCAGGTGTTGGAGAGAATCACAGGGCTCCTGTATCAGATACAGTATTCCCTCTCGTGATTTGAAATGGGGTTCAGATCATAAAAACTTAGTAAATGCAGCTCCAGGGAGTTATTATCATTACCTGCAGGTGACCCTGTAGAGGTATTTACTTTAGCAGAAAGGTGGGCAGGGAAAAATTAAGCTTTGGAAGTTTGCTGGGTGTGCATTATATTGCAGGTATGCTTATATATAGCAGTTACCCAATTATCAGGAGGGTTATAATGACCATGTGTGGCCATTAGAAAGAAAAATAAAGGCATGATAGTTTTGCTTAGTTCAAATGTTTGGTGTATTATTAGAATTATGCTTGGTTTTAGTGAGCTAAAAAGCTGAGATGTAATAGTAGAAGAACCATGAAATTTTAAGCAGTAAAGTTAGTTTAATGCAAATGGTTTATGTAGCCAATAAAAGTATTTCCTAATGCAGTAATTAGCATTAAGAAATATTTAGAAAAAATATGTGCCATGTACATAAAACTAGATTCAAAGGCATGTTTAGAAAGGCTACTCTCCAAAGTTCTTCCTCAATTTACTTCTTAAGAAAATTTCATGGTTTTTTCATACATCTTACCTGCTGCCAGACTGGTTTTGAGCAAACATTGTGTTTTGTTTTTTAGTAGGGAATTGCATTTCTTTCCCTTCAGTTCCACCTAAGTATAAACTCATACAGTATATGTAATACTGTAATAATAATTGATAAAAAATGCAGTTGGAAAAGCTTATAGTTAAGACATCACTGTGGTTGTAGTTTTTGATGTGAAAATAACTACAAGGGAGATGCCAGGAGCTAAGGGGTTTTATTTTGAATACTTGACCTTCTATTTTATTTCTATCCCTAAGTCAGCACCCCAGTTCTAATGAAGTAACTAAAATCTATGTTGTTGCATATACATCTAAAAGCCATATTTCAGGATGGATTTTTAAGGTATTTATCCAATAATTTATAAAATGCAAGTATACTGTAGAGAGTAGGCCATGAATAGTATGCTAACAGAAAATTCTCCAGTATAAATCCGGAAGTCAATCATAAGGCTGGTGGCAGGGAAAACAAATTAAGCAGGGAAAAGAAAAAAGATGTATTTTAAAATGAGAATACTAAATGAGATTGCCAGTTGATGTCTGCCAGGCATAGACAGAGATCTATTATGGTGAGAATTGATGTCAGGTCTCTGTAAATGCAATGTAACAGATGATAAAATTTGTGTGAGATCTTCGGGTAAGCCATGCAAGGATACTGGAAACAAAAAGCATTTTTAAATTGATTGTGATATGAATGGGGAACCAGTGGAGTTGGTTGAAAGTGGGAGCAGTATTTTGTCTTTTTGCTCAATCATGGGGATGAAAGCAGTGATGTTTGCCCTCAGTTGCAATACAGAAAGTGATCATTGCGTGAGAGCTTGGAGAAGAATTCAAGACTGGATGTACAGATTTCTACAGTGTCACTTGTGTTGATCACAGGTGAGGAATGTTGTTTATTTTGGTACTATTATCTGGGAAGCTTCCTAAAGCTGCTGAGAGCAGCAAATTTTGTTTGCCTTCAAGTAAGCAGAAATGCAGCTTACTTACGCACACTGGACTGCTAGATGGCTGGAAAACTAGTTATCTTCCTGAAGATTTGATCATGTTGCTGGTGCCAACATATTCCTAAACAAGCTCATATGGAAAGAAAACTCAGGATTAGGTGTTATTCTAAGGTTGCAGAAAGAGGCAATTTGTCATCTGATCTTTAAGTAGAGATAAATGAATGGGTATGGATTCACAGTGTATTTTATTGAAGAGACTAAAACTATTTGCAGTACTACCAAAACACAGACATAGGAACAAATGTAATTAGGACTGGTTTAAGATAAGTACTTAATGCAGAAAAGATCAAGAGAGTAGGGTTCAAAATGTTGGTACCATTCAACTGTTTTCAGCACTGAAATATATGTTGAGAAGTGAGACAAATACAAACATGATACTTTGTATTAAAGGGGCCAGATTTAGGTGGAGTTGTATACTGCAAATAAATTATTTTATGAACCATTAATTCTCCTTTTTCTTTACTTCATGCACTTATGAACAGCCTCTGATGTTTTCTGTCAAGTCCTTGTTTTAATGTTCTTTCATAATACAGTCTCAATTTAAAATGTTATTAAGGGAATTTTGAAATAAATCATCATGCATATTGTTACATTCAGTAGCCACCTTCAGTTGGGTATGAATTAGTACAATATGAAACAGATCTGCTAAGGCATTCACACACTGAAGTTATATTCAGGGTTTTGCTGGGCTATGCAGGAAAGATTTATTTCTTCATCCAAATGTTTGCACATCTAATAAAACTTACTTGGCATGTATGTTCAGGACAATGGATGCTATTTTTTCAATCTGAAAATAGAAGCTTAGTTTTGAGTGTTGCATTTGTCCGGAGAACTGGAACAGGCTTTGTGAACAAAGTGCTGAGGTAAAGCCAAAAAAACCTCTGGTTCTGAATATCAGATAGTCTCTAGTGTTACAGGAAGGGAGCGGAGACTCTCAGGAATTGTGATCTTCTACAACTATTGGATGTTTCATACAGGGGAGCTGAACTCTGACCAGTATTTGGGAAGGAGGTTTGTGGCGTGGACCTAAGGTAGCACAACCGTGAGCCTTGACAGTGCGTGGGACTCTCAGCATTGGTGATGGAGCTTGTGTTCCTTCTTAGGCTGTCAAGGTGAAAATGTGATCTGTGTTCTTGTAACTATACTTTGTGTTTGGTATGCAAAGTTGTCTCCTGCTGTAATCAGGAAGACATTGTCAAATCCAAGGCAACTGCCATCCCTGCCCTTTCCTTTCCTCTACTTTTTTTCATCTTTTTCTCTCCTCCCTTCCCTCCTTCTCCCAATTTCCCTTTTTGTACAGGGGGCTTCGTGAAAAAACTGGCAATGCAGAATTGGTATTTCATGTTGATGGAAAATTCAAGAACGTGAGATAGTACTAGATTCATCATATTTGGTGAGCTGTTTCTGCAGATGAATTTTGAAGAAAAAGTAGTTAACATCTGAAAATCAGTATCCCAAAAATTTTGAGGATATGTGGTTAGATCTAATATCTTTCTGCTGCTTTTATGTCTTTTCTAGCTTTTTCATTTTTAAAGAAATCATTTCAATACCATTTATTTGTAAATCATTGGAAGTCACATTTTTCCCCACTTTTAAAAAAATAGAAGTTTTTATGATTACAATATTGTGGATGAATGCTGTCTATAACCAGTAGAAATGCTTCAAAGCTGATTAAAAGGACACTAGGCTTTCTGAAATGCTCTCTGATGGAATATGACATATGGGAGCATCCAACTTGTTTTAACAATGGAAACTCCTTTTTTTTTCCTGTGTTAAAATAGATCACAGTGCAGTGACCCTAGAGGGAGAGAAAGAATAAAAAAGATGCCTCTTTCTCTCAAAATTCTGACTACATTGTTACAGTCTGTGTCAAAGGATGACAAATCTGAATTGCTCTGCTTCCTGTGGTCTTTGAATTAGAGCTTGGTGTGTGTTACACTATTTTGACCTCTTCAAAATTCTGTAATTTAATTAGCAGATTTCCTTTTCCTTCTCTAGCCCATTTTGAAGTGTGGGGCAAAAAAAAGAATATATATATATACGCCAGTGTCATAATACATCGTTCTTTTCTGAATCTAACTGCATATTTTGAATGGAATTTGTATGAAAGCACTCTTGTATAAATTTAAATCAGGATGATATAAAACCAGTAAGTGGTATTAACCAATGGGGATTAAAGATTACCTGAACTGGCTAGAAAAAATTTACTGCCCGGTCACTAATTTATAGGCTTGATGCTTGCTAGGGTACTTGCCCAGCTGCACCTGCCTTATTAAAGTGTTCAACTGTGAATTAGTTAGCACAAAAAGTTGGCGGAAGAATAGGGAATTTTTCCCCTCAAGGTCAGTAACAAGGCAAGCTAATACTGATTTAATGCTGTTATGGTCTGGAAGCTCAGCATGAACATGACTCTATATTGCCATCAGTTGCCACTTGTCTACATTCAAAGAAACGCTTTTCTAACTGACATCCTTTTTGCAAGAACACAAAATAGCAGGCACCTGCCTTAGCTGGCAAAAGGTTAAGTGTCCTGGCTAAGCTAGTTGTCTAGGCTTCCTCTGTATTGTGGGGGGAGGGATTTTCAGAGCGATTCATACAGTTCTAACGTGTCTAAAATAGATGAGATGACTCATCTTCTGGAAGTACCTGCCACTCTACTGACGACAGAGGGAGACCTAGATGACTAACTTACCCTACATAGCTAAATTTTGAACTAGTAGTTAATATGAGAGAAAGCTCAGTACCGATGTCTTTTTCTTTTAATGAAAAGAGGCTCAGGTATGCAGTCATTATGAGAAAGTCTGTATGACCACTGATCATACAGTATATGCTGAAAAAGAGATGGACCTGCACTGCTCTCCTCTTGTATCTTTCATAAATATGTTGATTTTATTTCTTGCTAAATTAATCTATATCAAGGTGAGGAAAAGAAGATATTTTTTACCTTAAAAATCCCACTGGAAAGGGATATGTATTACTTACTTTACACAGGTCTATGAAGCAAAGAGCGTGATATTTATTCTGCATCAGTTTCCATTATTGAAATTATTTTGTATTGAAATTGCTTTGTATTTATACTGGTGGTATTGGATGTAAAATCCATTAGGCGAGGTGTAACAGATTGTTAGCATGTATTTGCTTAAATACAGCATGAAGGTCTGCAGTCTGCAGGGCATTAACTTCATTGTCGACTGCTTCAGATGCACCTTTTTTTGGAGAAGTTAAAAAATTGAGCTTTAAACTCGTTAATATTTAATTAGAACCTATCACCTGGCCAGTTTGAAAATTTGAGGTCTTAGGGAATATTCAGGCATTATTCACCACATCTGATTTTAGATACCAAATCAGGTTTCTAAATAAGGAGTCTAGGCACTGTTTGTAATCAGCAGAGTAGAGTTGACACCTCCAGGGAACAATTTAGAGCAGCTAAGGTAAGCAGGAAGGTAGTGCTCTGGTTGTCCCCCGGAGGACTTTTGCTGCTGCTTAGCTTGAATCCTCTGAAATAATCTCTGAAATACTTATCCCTCTGTATTTACTGTGGAGGAAGCCTAGTCTGGTTTTGTAGGCTGTTGAAGTGAGCAACATGAATACTCCCCTTATTGTTTTCTGTCATAATTCTTCGGTTAGTAATACCTTGTCAACTCAGAGTGGAATATTTTTCTGAATATATTGAGAATATATTTCTGAATGTCAGGAGTGCATTAGAAGTGCCTGCTGCATGGTTAATGCATGTAGTATGCTCAGCAATGTTAATGTAGTAGCATACAGTGTAGTGGTGTGTATGTAGTCTGTGTAGTATGCTATTCTAAACTATTTTCTTGTGACTTGATTAACAGAGCAACCCCTGAATGTCCAGGATAGTCAGAAAAATCCATTTGGTTTTCTCAGAAAATTTGCTTTCATTTTGGGTGCTCTCTGGTTGAATCATAAACAATTCTAATCTCTACTGTGTGTGCAAGGCCCTGAGTAGTGAACTGCTGCCTGGCACAGACACTGTAAGGCCTTCTTCACCTGCCCTTACATTTGGAGTATCAGAACACAGTGCTCTGGATCAACAGCGCAGTGAATTGTTATTTTTTTTTTGTTGGTCAACAGCTAAAGCACTACACTCCTACTGTAGCTTTGAAAGTATAATAATTGGTTATATATTGCTTTATGCAAATTGTACAGGGCTTCAAAATTCAGGGTGTTTACTGATTTGCTACAGTTTGAAAAATCATCTACAGAGTTTAGGAATGTATTGTTGTGGTAAGTTGAGACCTTTGGATTTTCCTTTTGTTTAATATGGAAGCCCAAGTTTATGGATGAAGCACAAAATCAGTGAAGGGTGAAGAGAAGTCATGAACACAAATCAGCCTTGATTAATCTTCATTACACACCTGGAGAGAAAGCACAATATAGGATATTACATTAGCACCAGGAGGACGAGGAGTTTCCAGACTTTCAGGAAGAAAAGTAGGCATATTACAAAAGACAAGCTATAAGTGCTGTAACCTGGGAATTGTCTCCCAGTGAAGGAGTTTAGGTGACAAAATTACTTTATTGTGGTAGCCATAAGAAATAGTGAATGTGTTCATCGAAGACAATAAACAACCTTGAATCTGATGGATAAGTTCAAATTCTGTTCTTTGGTAATTCTTCTTATAAAAGACAAAGGAAGGTAAAATTGCAAAGGACACAAAGGTGTATCCAGGGAACAAGAACATCATTTATAGTCGCCAGAGTTGTTTGATGAGGCTCACTTGCTAGATACCTGATAACAAGGGAAGCCAATCTGTCACTGCATGGTTCCATAAAGAAGATTTGTCTATAATAGGGAGCATTAAACAGGGTAATGGAAATTACTTGAGCAGCTACTGAATTAATTTTCATTTTAAACATACTCTAAAGATAACTGGCTGGACAGCACTGCAAGTTCTGTATCTGAGTGCATCCATTAAAAAAGGACTGTGAGAAGTTTGCTGGTTTGGAGTATAAACTTGGTTGTGCTGTGAGCTAACATCTCCTTTACATGAAGCAAAACTTTAAGTGAAGCGTAATATAGATAGGACTCAGTTGTGGACTCCTGAAATCATTACATCATACAAACTGCTTTTATTTAATAGAGCAATGTAATTGTTTCTCTAGAGGGTGATGAGTGTGGTTCATTATATTTGATCTTTTTTATACCAGAAGAATACTGCTGTTGCTAGCTCAGAAGACTTTTTGGCAAATCAGAAGGAGGCTGCTAGTTTGGAGCATTTCTCTGTCAGTTTGAAATCCCCAAGCTGTAGCTTCAAGCTCAGCAGTGAGTGCTTTGCAGTAGTACCAAGAGAGCTGAAATAATCAACAATAGAAACCTTTTATCTCATGTCTGAAATCCATAGATAGAAAGAGAATGTATATATAAATATTTCTCTTTAATATTTCACATCATGTTTCCACTTAAGAAGTTTAAAGTTCTTTCACTGAGAGTGGACATAAGCCAAGCCAAGCCACAGGATTAATCATAAATAATTTACATGAAAACCCTCTACTAAGATATCCCACAATTTCATACAGGATGAACACATGTTCTGAGAATACATAAAGCTTGCTATAATTAGCTCACTTTAACACGCCTGGGAACAACACACAAAGCTGCTGTTGTAGTTTTTCTGACGTAGGTGATCATGTTGCTCACTGTCCACAACAATTAAATGTTTGTTTTTCTCAGATTTTTTTTCTTAGAACTGCATCCAGATTAAGAAAAAAGTATCTGCTAAAAATTCTGAACAGTGTTGACTAGTGAAGGGTGTAGAACAACTAGTGCTTCAATAAACAGGATTAGTTTTGGATTACTTTTTCTAAAAAGACTCTGGAGCACTGCCTTACTCCTCCTTGTTGAGAAACATCAACCTCTTCAGATCTCCATGGTTATCTCACAGAATGAAAAGTAAAAGCATTCTGGGATGATTATATAAAAACTTGTAAAGGGTAAGTGCAAACAAAAAAGCTGTATTTGAAGACTAAACAGCACATTTTCAGATGGCTGAGTTTGTGTGTTTGGTTGGAGAGATGAATAGAAGCCTTAAACTGTGCAGCATGAAATGGACCTTGGTTTGGGGAAGATAACAGAAAAGGCCTTACTGATTTGTTAGTGTGTCTTTTGAACACATACCTACCGATTTGATTAAAGCAACAAGAAATTAGCTGGATTGCATTTGACAACAGTGGCTTAATTATTAAACTTAAACTTTACTAAAATACAAAATATTCAACATTCCTAAACACCTGTACAAAAGAGATTTAAGAGCATAGTTAAGACTAGGCTTGCATATGGATGTGCATACCATTAAAGCTGGGGAAGTGTGGATTTCTGCCATGTTCTGTAAATGTAAGATACATAAATTAGAATTGCTTAGGGATACTTTTGCTTACATGAATCGCTTCTCCAGTCTTTAATTTATGAATAAATGTGCTTGGTGTGACTACTCTTGTCTCACACTGATCTCAAACGGCAGGAAATATCCTGTATGCAATGGTTTGCAGATATATAGTATCCATGAGATATGTTTCTCAGTATTGATTACAGTTATTTTATGTTTACAGAAAATTCAAAGCTGGGAGGACTGAAATACACCCAAGAGAGGTTTAATAGTGATGTGGAAAAATAGTCTGAGAAAATTAGGATGCAGTTCAAGGACAATTTCAAAGTACTGCTCTATTTAGATGGTATTTCTTGTATGAAGTGTAGGATGAGGAATAGACAGTGGTACTTAGGTTGAGCATGAGTCAACAGTGTTGTGTTACTATAAAAAAGTAAACGTGCTGGGGAGACATGACAAATATCAAATATTTAAAAGACTTGAAAGTAGAAATAGAATAAGCTGTGCTGTGGGCTAATGGGAGTAGGAAAATATAAAAAGGGCTTAAATCGTAGGAAAATTTCATGCTAAATATTATTGTTACATTTTTTCGCCAGGCATATTGAAAGCACTGGGACTGGTTGTTTATGAGCTGGTCAGACAAATATCTGTCAGAGATAACAGACACTGCTTTGGGACTAGATACGTCATTTGGTTCCTACCAGCTCTGGACTCTATTATTCAATATGGTAATAAAACTTCACAAGTAGTTTCATGCCAGTGTGCATAAAGATACAATTCAAAGAGAGTATAAAGCCTTTGACACTAAGCACTGCATGAGATATGCAGTTTTTCTCCAGCGTAATATCTACTTCTGGTCTTGGTGAAGTAAATAGTCAAGCTTCTAATTTAGCTTTGATTTTATATTGTCATCTCAGTATCACTCCTCCTTCACAATATCTCATCCCACCCACATATCCCTGTATCAGAATAATACCTTTTCCACCTTCCTCCTCAGTAGGTTTGGACAACACAGAATGGGAAACAGCACCACAGAGAGCAAATTCTATTTAGGTTGACAATATGATGCTGTTGTTTGAAAGCCAAAGGTTATTCTGTGGTACATTAAATAAATATAATATGTAAAGCACTGGAGGTATGTGATCTATGTGGCATCAGCTGGGCTGCTACAGGGTAACACACCATTAAAGAGAATCCAGAGGACAACAACAAATACAAACATGGTAGAAAAAACGACCTGTAAGAGAGAGCAGAATGCAGAATGCAGTGTAGAAGTGGGGAGTGAAGAACACTGCCTCCTCCTTTTAGGTGCCTGACTCATGCTTTACCTGTATGTGTTTAGTGAAGAATATTTAGTGCTTAATGAGGTGTATATGTATATATCTATGGATGTAAAGAATCTCTTAATGGAAACTAATTAACTCTTCCAGTCTGTAAAAAGCTGTTACAAAGGCAGGAGCAGTTACTTGAGCAAGAAGACAGCAATTTAATTTTTTATCAAAACCTATATTCAAGAAGGGCTTCTCTCTAAAGCAAGACAAGCTCTATTATATTACTGTTTTTTTAACATTTCTGTTGGAAATTTTTTTGAACTAGGTTACCCAAATATCTTTTGGGGCTGATCTTGATATGCTGAATTCTGTTTCTCGATAGATCTCCATTTTGTGACACTTTCAAACCTAAATCTCTGTGATTTCTAGTATTTAATAGAGTTTGCTTTTGTTATTTGTAATCAACTCTTTTTTCCTCCCTGTTTTCATTCACTGTGTCCAGAATATCAAAGGCAGTGGAAAAGAAGCATCCAGAAGGTTACTGCTAATGTTGCTCTTGTACTTGATTGCTATCAGAAAATGTAGCAGACAGGTTTTGTGAAAAAGTTTTCTTGACAGAGCACCATATGCTGATGGGATTAGGTCTGGCTGGACACACGCATTGTTTTCTTCACGGAGGACTTCATGAAGGGTGGTTGCTCCTGCTATGCACATATCAGGATGTTTCATAAGGCAGTTGCATTCTTTCATTCATGGCCTCAACATGCCTAAGATTAGACTGTAAAATGAGAACAGGCATCAAATATGTGCTTTTACATTAGCTCACTGATCCAAAATACATTTACCAATCCACAGTTGAGATGAAAAAAAACCTGAGAGACGATGTAAAGTGAGACTGCTTAAGGAAGATTAAATGTTTTATTTTATATTGCGAGATCTTCAGTCAGGATATGCTGCATTTTGCTGGGTGTCATACAAGCACAAAAGTCTAAATTTCCACCTTAAAGTGTTTCAGTTTGTCTGACTCCAGCCTCTACTTACCTGATGATAATACCATTTGCTAAAATGAAAGATACTGAGAAATGCCTATTTTGTGATATAAACCTCCATAAATACAGAGTGGTTGCAGTGTAGAAGGTGTCTCCAAGCAAAAAGGCACAGGCTTGATCTCATGTGATGTCTCTCAGATTTAATGTCTCCAGATACCTCACACCAATAACACCACCTTAAACCACTGGGTAAAGATCTTTTCAGGCTGAAATGACTCAGGATTTTGCACAGCAATTCAGTGCAAGCAAAGGACTTTAGAGAGCACTGAAAAACAGAAAAGCACTGCAGAATGGATATTTTAGATAATTAGTATAATACAGTTTGGGGAGCAGGTTTTGAGGCTTGCTTTTTGTTTGGTTGGGGTTTTTTTTCATTATAGATAAATTATATTTCCTAACACCTACTATTCCTTTTTTTTAAGATTATTTTGCCAGCATGTATGTTATAAAGGCTATTAAGAGGGTTGAAATTTAATTTGCAGCCTTTATTAAGAAATGACTGACTTAACAAACTGATGCAGCTTAAGTGACCCCAGTCTATTTTAAGCAGTGCAGAGACTGTTTCTGTTTGCACAGCAGTATCCCAAGTAACTCTTTTGTACAAGGAATATGTATTTGAATTAAAGGCTGAAGTATGAGCAATCAGTAATGTCTTCCAAACAATATTGGAAACCTGTCATTAGTTTTTTAAATTTGAGAAATTTGATTGCCTTTTTCAATTTCCTGTGAGACAAAACATACTTTCCCAATTATGTGTAGGTGACAGCAGACTCATCTGTTAATCATCAATTTCCTCATTAGAAGTTATTACCTCATTTTTTAAAATATAATTCTTCTAAAATACAATTTCTCTTCAACTGAACAGTAGATTCCTTGAAATAATTACTCTTTGATGAAACATATTTGTTCTATCCTTCAGAAACTTTTCAATGTAGTGCCCCATTTCAACCAAATTTGAGAAGAGGCGAAACTTTGAGGTAATTTTCTACAAGTTTCCTGAATTAAGATGTTCAAAGAGGACAGGTGCCTCGAGCAGTTTTGAATGAAAGATTGTGTATAAGAGCATTCTTTATTGAAAAGCTATCAAAGAAGCCATATTGCTGTTCAAACCTGAGAGGTATATCTATAGGATACTAGATTTAATTTTAAATGTTTTGGCATGGGTATTTATTTCAGTGGAATTATTCAAATATTTGAAAGTCAAAACTCCAAATGATATACAAGTGAGAACACTGTAAAATAATATGAAACTGTAGAAAAGTCTCTAGCAAAGACTGTGATGCAAATTTTAAGTTCTCTAATAATTTATGTATTATATTGAACTAGTGTACTGATACTAAAAGGACAGTAGAAATAAAGAGGGATAATGTCATCAGTGGCTTACAGGGGTGGAAACTTAATGGAAATGAGAAGTACTGAGTCATAGTTAAAATTTGCATTGGTGGAATATGGGTTCCTGTAATGCTCTCAAATTTTAAATGAATCTGGTGAGTGTTGAAAAAGATATTGCAATATTGCCCTTAATTAATTTAATGGATAAGAAAAAATCTGTCAAATTTTCTAAATGTGTTCACCTGCAGAGGAATTTTAAATGTCAGATTTTAGGAGTTCCTTATCCATGGCCTGGAGTCACAAAATTCAATGTAAGTATTTTTGCTCTTGGTTTATGAGGATGGGAATATTTATCCAAGATGGAGATCCTTAGGACACAGACAGCCAAATTCAGTGAAAGTTGTTGCAGGGACCTGGAAATTACCTGATGTATATGAGGAAACAATACAGAGCAGCTGAAGAGTTCTGTAGCATTGGTGACATACCAGGCATGGTGTAGTGTGTTTCGCTCTGGGCGAGTCAGTGTCCTGAAGGTCTTAACAAGTCAGAGTAACACCAAAACTGCAATAAAAACGTTGTAGAAATGGAAGAGAGAAAGAGGAAGACTAAACTTGTATCACTTGGCTACATGATAGCCAAAACTCTACAAAAGCACAATAACAATTTATATATATTTGAATAATGTACAAGAAAATATAAGAATTACACACTTCAATGAACAGGGTATAGAATTGAGGATGAAATTAAGAAAAGTTATATTGATCAGTTCTAGAACTCAGGTCCTGTGATCTTAAATTTCCTTCTTGCAACCATCCCCTCAAGGGAAAAGGAGGAAACCTTTTATGGAAAAACACCAGTAAATGGCTGGAAAAACACCAGTAAGTGACTGGAAAAACACCAGTTGATGAACAGTCATGTACAGATACATGGTGGTGTGCTATATTGATGGCTGGACTTGATGATCTTGGAGGTATTTTCCAACTTTAAAGATTCTACTTTTCTATGATTCTAGGATGTAACTCATGGCAAATTCCTGGTTTAACAACATGCAGCCCTGAAGGAGGTAATGTGAC
Source organism: Rhagologus leucostigma (assembly GCA_013397725.1). Classification (NCBI taxonomy): domain Eukaryota; kingdom Metazoa; phylum Chordata; class Aves; order Passeriformes; genus Rhagologus; species Rhagologus leucostigma. Next base: position 2,033,154 of record VZTD01004411.1, on the reverse strand, counting down.
CATATTGTTTGACCTACTCTGTAGTAGACAGGACATTCTTGAAGCAATTCCTGATTGGATTAGATTTCCTTCTTGTCCATTACATATGGTTGCACCTTTGGTGTTCAGGTCATTATGCAATTTTTTCTTTTTTCCATTCTTCACCTGGAATATTCTTTCAGCAGTGAACCAAAGCTAGACGATAGACAGTTTGAGAGCATGTTGTGAGTCCTGTTCTTGTGAGGGAGGAAAGGGAGGGGAAGCATAAAAGTTTGGAAAATTATCTATTCAGCCTGTCTTTTCTTTCTACTTGTTTGCTCTCTACATATGGTTTGTTTTGCTGCTGAACATATCATATAAGAAAAATCTTAATGTATTTGTGTCGTAGGACTAGTGGAAGATGGGTATTCTCTCACTACTGGAGAGAAAGTGTCTAACGGAATTTTATGCATCTTGAATACATTTTCAGAATGAAAAATGAAAATTAAGGAAAGATATTTCTCTGTAGTCAAAGAAAAGAATGAATTTAATGAGAATTCCCTGGTGACAAATTCTTAACCAAACAATAATAGCTAGCAATAGTTGGACCTTTTTTAAAACCTTTTAAGCTGTTTGTGAACTGTCCAATTTATGGACTTACATATTTTTAACCATTTTTGCCTCATGCCAGTTTACTGGTGGAACACACCTGTGGCTCCTATTTCAAACTAGGCCTCATCAGGGAATACATGCATGAAGATGCAGGGCCCTCCCTGCAGTAGTACTTACATGTAGACTGTGTCAATGCTGAGGCCTGACCAAGAGACTCTCTGAAGTCCAGGAGAAATTTGCAAAAAAAAAAACATTTCAGGATTGAAAACAGAGGTGGTAAATTATTTTAAGTAAAGGCTCCAAATGTGTTTGTGCAGCATCCAGCATGATATTGCCTTGATTATGTCTGAAAGCCTTGACTATGTGACAATTCCAGGTTGCATTATTTTATTTATAAGCTATATAATTTTTCCCCTTCTTGCCATGAACATGTTTTATCTTCCTTCAACCTAGCTAAAGTGTGTTCTCCCTTTTATGAATATTTATCTTCCTATCTGTCATATATTAATTTGTAAAAGAAAAATATAATTTTACAGAGTTAAATAAACAATAGGCCCTGGTTTTAAACCAATAAAGTCAAAATACTCAGTATTCCGGGGTTGAACCCAACAATTCATCCTCTGTGGCTCCCAGGACTTACACCAGCTCTAAAATAAATGAGCACAGTCCCAAATACTGAGGCTGAGTTGTTATCTCTATATGTACTTTTCAGATAACAGACATTAAATAATTCACTATACAAAGTCTTATTTCAATTAAAATGGTAAAACTGATAAAGAAGTTTTCTTTACTTTTGGGAACATATCTCTGGCTTGTAATTGCATTAATTACAAATACACACAGTGGAAAAGTTATTCAAATGCAAATTTTCTTAATGAGAAGAAAGCAACTGGGAGTATAATTTTCAGTTGTTGCAGTTAATGAAAGTATTTGATTTTGTTTTAATTGCACTTTTAATAAAATAAAGTGCTCTCACAGTGATGAGGTTTCACTAATACAGCATCATCTAAGCAGTGCTAGAGCTTCCGAAGGTTGCTGATGGTGGATAGATCAGCTGGCACTGGGATCCTGCTGGAGATAAGCGAAAGCAAACAAACCTCACGCCTGGGCAGTGCTGATCTGTGGCTAACAGCAGTGTGCTGAAGAATGTCACCAGAATGACCCTAAAGGTTCTCTGATATTTTATCTAACACTGGTAAGGAATTGTGGTAACTTCTTTTCAAAAGGATTGATCTCAAAATGGATTTACCTCCTTCCCCAAACTTCCTTCCCTTAATATATTCTAAATTAGTACCAAAAATAACCAAGTATATAGATATTAGTGAGTTACCTTTCAGTCTTGCATGTGAGATGGTATCTATGAGGAAGAGCAACCATCTGGGGAAACTGGAAGCAATAGCCTGGTGGCTGTGACCATATCCTGCCCCTCTTCACACTTCAGTCTGGTAGTGTTGGGAAAAAAAGGATGGCAAATCCTGTCACTGGTTGAGCCTCCTGGTACCCATGAGGAGCTGTATCCAAACATCAGGGGTTACATTTCCTCAGCTGTCATTTCAGAATGCCATGCTTTCAAACTGTTTTTGCAATGGAAATTGAGAGTGATTTCCAGAAAGGCTTGGTCTAGTTGCAGACAATTTAGGAACAGCAAAATGACAAAATGAATCAAATAAATAGGAATATTTTCATTTAACTCTAATTATAATTAATATACTTGAAAGTATGATAAAAGATTCCCAGAATAAATCTGAGCTGTTTGCTTCATATAATGAAGAAATCTAGTTATTTTTAGCATTTTAACAGAATATAATTTGGTAAAGAGATAGAGTGCTAATTTTATGGGGTTCTTTTTCCAAAGAAGCAAGTATTTCAGAGGTATAGACATGGAAAATTAATTTTTCATAGATATTATGCATAAATGAAATTTAGGGAAAATATGCATATCTTAAATTTAATAGATTCACCATAGAATCCTGATAAGATTTCACCTGCTGTTAATTTTCCTCTGAGATAAAAACACTACTGTCTTGGTTTGAAAGACAGGTGTCTGCTAAGGAAGGCAGGAGCCTCCCTTGGAATGGAAAATGTAACCCTCTTCCCTCCAAATTGTTATAATTTTGAAATTAGGGGCTTTCAGGCAAAGATATGAGGAATAGGAATAACAGTTCTTTACTAATATATACATATATATATATGTGTGTATAACAAGGCAAACAAAACAACAATAATTGTGGCAGTAACAACAAACAGAACCAGGAACCCTTCTCGGCTGTCAGGCCCTTTCCCCTTGGGTGCAGTTCCGCTCACGGCCGGCAGGGGCGCTGGCGGCTCCCGGTGAGCGGGGCGGGTGCGATGGTTCCCCCGCAGCTGCAGGGGGCGCTCCAGAGCGAGCTCGGGGAGCACGCGGCAATGGCGGACNGCAGCAGAGGAACGGCAGAGGCAGGGCAGCTGCCTCCCGGCAGAGCAGGGGAAGGCGGGCTTGGGGTCCCAGGGCCCCCTGAGGTACCCAAGCAGATGGTGAATAGGTCCCTCTTTTAGTGAGGTAGGGTGTTAAACAGGGTCCCTGTGCAAATGGCCGCTCCAGCGAGCAAACTTCACTCACAGTAGAAGGAAGGCAGCAAAGGCAGGACCCCTCCATGACAAGGAGTTCTCCCTACAGCAACTGCAGCCTCTCCTTCCCCTCCGAACGCTGGAAGAACAAAGAGCGCCAGACACTGTACCCAGCCTTCTTTCTCAGTTCAAATCACTTGGCATCTCCGCCCCCACCTGAGAGAAAACCCCAAGTAAAAGAGGATAGCTGGACCCCTCTCCCTGTGGCCAGGTCTCTTTGTCTCTCTTAAGCACCCAGCAATTGTCTCTTAGCATGGGGAAAAATTCTTTAAGAGGAAAAGAAAGGAACAAAAAAAAGAACTCCTAAAACCCCAACAACTACCAAGCAAAAAACCCAGATGTTTAAGCACATCTTCACAGGGTGGAAAAGAGGGTTTTAATATTACAACTTCTAACATATTTTGATCCCGAGCAAGAACTTCTAGAAGCCAATGGAGATCTCTCAGATAGACTTAACAGAATCCAATATACAAGGCCGCTGACATGACAATCTCTGTGTTTTACAAAGGAAATGTAAGGAGTACGGGAGTGAAATAAAGGGTGAGGCAAGAGCAGGAACCAAAAGACATCATCCTGGTAAAGGAAAGGTAGTATAGTGAAGTTCAGGTCAGAGAGGAAGGAAAGGATAGAGCAGCAAGAGGGACAAGGGACAGTAGGCTTGCTGTCTTCCCCAGTTATCCATTTCTTCCCTTATATGTAAATGAGGGATATCTCGTAGTCAGTGCTAAGCATTTCACCTTTCTCCCGTAGAAGCTCATGGCAAGGGGCTATCTCAGACCTCCTCCATCCAGCATGGGGAGACAGGGCCAGAGATGGTTTTGTTTCAGGTTGTTTCTGCTCCAGGAGTACCTGCACTCATTTAACAGTGTTTGGATGAATGACCTGGAGAAGATTTTCATGTGCAAAGGATAGCTGGTATAAGTATGTATGTTTATTCAGTTTTCATTGCATTGTTGACATGGAGGTCCAGAGATATATTTTGGGGAACTTCTGTCCTGGTGTTCTCCAAGAGCAAGCTTTTATAACAACTATCAGATTCTATGAATGTTTTTTGCTTCTTAAATACTGTTGCTCTAATGGGATGATAAAAAAGAACAGGCTCTGAATGGACAGGATGGGTATAACTTTTATACTCTGAAATGGGGAAGTAGATGATGACGGGGCAAACATCAGCTTGCTTTTAAGTGCTTACTATTACTGTAACCGTCATGTCTTGAAAGGTCATTGACATCATCAGCTATAGAGACAAGTTATTTTCTCTTTTCTGATACAGTATTTCAGACAACCATTAGCCAATCTCCATTGTGCTACAACAAACAGAAATTTAGGTGTGGGAACTGGGCATTTCTGTCACCCCTAGAGCTAGTGGAGAGAAGAGTGATGTGGGCTCCCTAGAGCTGCTCACTGGCCTTGGGGGGCACTTGTGTCTGTGCCCTGTGAGTTGACCCTTTCCTTCTTTGTGCAGTATTGACAGTGGTGTTTCCTCCTCCAGTAACTGCCAAGGAAAAACACTGTCTGATTTTGCATACCTGAATTGCATCACTATAGCCACATCTTAAATGGCTATCTGCAGCTGCTTGAAAGTCCACTGGCATGTACGAAAGTGAATGTAAATGCATTCTCTTCAAGAAAGAAAGTAGTTCAGTGCTGCAAAACTCTGCTAAGGCAGTAAAGGCATCCCAGGCATATCTTCCGCCCTTTCAGATTGAGAAAGACAACAAATACTAGACTTCTAGAAAACCATGAAATGAAGAGTTATTTTCAGTTCTCAAATAACCTTAATTCTGCTTTATTTTAAAAATTACCCAATAAACATGTAACTTCTTCTGTCTCCAAAACTGTCATGAAAGAGAAGCTGCTTATGTTTTCTCTGTGGTCATATTTGCCCTAGTCCAAAAAAGTACCCCTCACCTGCTAGATTTTACAGATACCTCATCTTTACCTGGATGCACATGTACAATATAACACTATTTGTTTTTCTTTTTTCAATTAGCCTCTACACAAACTATATTATTCTCCAGCTTCAGTGTTGGAAAGCTTTACAACAAAAATACCTGTAAGTTGACTCTACCCACCTTTCTCCATGAAACTGCTAAAATATATAGCAAAATTAAGATTGGAAATGACCAGCCACCAACCCAGCACCTCCATGTTCACCACTAAATGATGTCCTCAAATGCCACATCCACGCACCTTTTGAACTCTTCCAGGGATGCTGATTCTACTTCCCTGGGCAGCCTATTTCAATGCATGACCACCTTTCCAATGAAGAAATTTTCCCAAATATCCAATCTAAACCTTCCCTGGTAGAACTTGAGGCCAGTTCCTCTCACCCTGTCACTGGTTGCCTGGGAGAAGAGGCTGACCCCTCCTCACTACAAACTCCTTTCAGGTAGTTGTAGGGAGTGATAAGGCCCCTCCTGAGCTTCCTTTTCTCTGGGCAAAATAACCCCAAATGTAGCTTATTATATGTCTTAAGGCACTAGCATGTCACTTTTTTCTTTGATCACATGTCAAGGTCTGATAGAGCTCCTGTTATTGCACAGAACATGCCCTGATGCCTCCTCTTGGACCCACAGCTCACCCACACTGCTCTTGCCACTTGCTGCAGTTACTTTTAGTGGGAGCAGGACACTGGGATTTTTACCAGCCTTCCCAGGGCTGCTGTCCCCAAGGGAAGAAGAGGGAGGACAGAATTCAATGTATCTGTATTTATTAAACTTTCTCACAAATTTGGGGTTGCTGAATTTGAAATTATCCAAAGGTGTTTTCACGTATCCATAGTTATTCTCAGTAAATTCTTGCACTGGGATGGCAGAGATTCCACCACCTCCCCAGCTAATCTCTTTCAAGGCATATAATTAGAAGACAAACTGTTGATAAACATTCCCTTAAGCATGATTTAAAAAAATCATGCTTACTGAAAAGTAATTGTATACTATTTTCATCTTTTCAATAGAAAGTAGTCGTCTTGCTTAAGGGTAAATATCTGAAAGTTGGTTGTCGATGTCTAGACTCGTCAACCTAGATTCCCTTTATAGCCAGCTGAAAGAAACAGGCACCTCCAGGGCATGATTCATCTGTCTGTCTTAGAAGAAATGGTAAGTGGAGAAGGATGTCTTTCTGAAATATATGCCTCAGAAATGATTAGAGTTGTTCAGGAAATGGTTTTCATATTCTGTGGGAAATTGGTTTTGATTTTCTTCAAAACTAGAATGAAGAAAAGGCTCTCAAGAAATTTTCAAGAAAATTACATATTTAAAAATTCACTCTTAGTAAAATGAAGGGCTTATTTTCTTATGTTTTCTTCCTTTATGTTTTATAATTCACAATGGAAAAATTACATTTGGAAATGAAGAGAGGTTTTAATTAGAAAAATTGAAATTTGAGATCAAAGTGGAATACTTTGATCTCACTGGTATCCTTCAACTTGAATTGCCTTTTTCTTATGAAAGTTCACCAAAATTGGAGAAAGTTTTGATTTCCATGGAATAGCATTTTTGTAGAAAAATGTGACAACAAAATTTTTTCAACCAGCTATACAAGTTATATGTGAGTGGGCAGAACTTCATTCAAATAACTGGTTTTAATCTCAATACTCTCTTTATAAAAACGTTCTGCTTTCAATTAACAAAGCTTTTAACTTTCCTTAGCCTAACAAGTAGCTCTCACTTAAGAAAGGGCTAACTGTGGCATAGTTTTGAGAAATGTCTTATAAATGCAAGCTTCTAATAGAATTAAAATAGGCATGTAAGATTTTTTTGGGCTGATTTGTCACAATTTTCTTGAAGGACATGAACAATAGATTGAAGTATCATATAGTCCCTGCTTTCATGTGACTAAGTACAAACAAAGAAAACATGCAGACTGACATTTTAATAAGAAGAATTTGGTTTGGTCCCCCCATAAAAAAATTAGCCAGGGGTTTGAGTTTTGTATTATAAATGATTGATGGCTATCAAGGTGTCTGAGACTGCAAAGCTAATACATCGAGCTACAGTATGACAATAATGAGCTGTGACAGTCTAACTGAGTAAGGGAAAGTTTCACAGAACTGGGTGTCTGGAAGAAAGACATCAAAGTTGACAAATGACTTCTAGCTAACTTGCTTCCTTCTGCAAGGCATGTTCCAGTGTTGCTGAGAGACAGATGTTAAATGGAGCTAGACAGAACTGAACACACTTCAGTAAATATCTTGCTGATAGGATGATTTACACACCAGAAAGAGGGAACAAACATTTTTAGGAAAACCTGAATGAAATCTTAGACTTTGTTCAGACAACGTGGGATTCACCTCACCTAATCATGAATTGTCTACTATGCAGTATTTACACTCTAAAGTAGCCAACACACTTTATGGTCCATGAAGAGCAGTACATGTTTCTAGGGCACATTTTAGATACAAAGTTTAGGATAAACACACCTAAAAAGCATATATTTGTCTTGCCAGATTTAAAAGGAAGTCTAGCATAACTGGTTTAGATGCCAGTGGTTACAATGGACGCATCTCCAAGAAGTCTCAGAATCTGATAAACTAAACCACTGCCTATAGAATGTTTTGTAATTAATTTTCCATTTTTACTATATTGATTTTTTTAATCAGTCAGTTGGATTTAATTCACTGCCAGATGTTTTCTATGAACTAATTAGCTAATTGTTTGAGGGAGTAATGAAAACTGAGATATATATGTGATATCCTAGTTAGGCAGAATTTGACCACTATGCATTTAGACTGGCCAGAAGAGGAAAAAGTCTTATCGGCTTCTATGCTCTATTAACTTTTCGCCAGGATAAAAACAAATCATTAACAAGAACATACTAATTAAATAAAAAAGCTTTTGGCTTATGGTTCCTAGCATGGTACTGTATTATTCTTCTCCTATGACATCTCCATTTCCCATGTATAATACTGCAATATTCACTGGACATGAAGTTGACTCAACTACCAATCTTTAGTGCAAGAGACCAGCAGGTACAGATTGCCCTGCATGTCCCAGCCCAGCCTCCCCAGGGCCTCCCCCAACCCTCTCCTAAGTCCCAGCACCTCCATTTCATCCTGTCTTGGGGCCGCCATTCCCTCGCCCAGCTACATGATGGATGTGCATGTCGCCAGTCCCATCTCTGGCCCTGTGTGCCATACCCCAAACTGGTGCCCTCAGCGGAAGGAACCAGTGTTCCTGGACCAGCTGGACTGCTTGCAGTGCCTGGGGCTGTTGATGGCCCTGCCCATCTCTGCCCGATGCGCTCAGCCTCTGCGGGATGGTATCTGCTGGCGAGGGCACAGCCTATGCTGGGGTCACCCTCCACTCCTTCATGAGGGAGCAGCCAGACCCTTGCTGCTGCCCTGTGTGTCATCTTCTTCAGTATCCTCTGAGAGGCTAAAACATTGCTGATTGCTGCTTGCCATTGATTTGTGTAGGCTCTTTGTACAAGCAACACTGGTCTTTTATTTCAGAACAAATACACAGATGGGAATACTTTCACCTGAAATGGCAAGAGAAACCTCACAAGTCCAGGCTAGGACAAGTTCTCAATTTCCTAGGCTGTTTGAAACGTCTCTTCACTGGAATGACTTCAGAAATGCCTGAAAAGTGTGGACAAAGAGGTTAGATGACCACTGAGTGCTAGTGTGTATGCAAGTTTGGGAAGAATGGTTTGCCTGTAGATATGAGTTAGATCCTGGCCTTAGCTATACCTTTTGCTCCCAGAAGGGGACAGAGCTGCAGGCACTGCAGCGCTCTCAATGCTTGGCATGAATTGGTCACACCAAGTACTGTGGAGATTTTGGAGACGTGCGACTTCCGGAAGGTGGAGTTTGCACAGCAAAGGTAATAAAGACCTTTGCTCGTGCATTACAGTTGCCAAAGCATGAACTTGTTCCCAAGCATTTTCCAAATATTAAAAGATGGGCAACATGGCGGAACTGCTGTGGCACAACTGTGTTAGAAACAGCAGTTACTGAAAAAGTAACTCAAACACACAGAAACTACTGAATCAACACCAAGAAATGCTGAATGGCTGGTGTGGAAAGGAAATTAATCTGATGGAGAAAAAAAATGGTATCAGAAAGAACTCTATAAACAGGATTATGTTTTTCAAGGCCTGTGACTAGAACGTTTAAATGACCGGAACATATGTATGTTTGACTGCCTAATGAGGTAAAATTGCCTTCTGAGCAGTATTCACTGAAACCTCAAATTTGTGAGCTGTTTGGACAGCAAGTTTTAAATATTTGGACATTTCCATGCTTTGAATGTCATTGTTGGTCTGTTTTGAAAGTATCTCATTATTCAGTGTTTCAGAAGGAAGACACAGTTCTTAGCATGCTTTAGTCCAGTCTAGATAAATCCTAAACGTCTCTGGCATACAAGAGTTTCCTCAATCACTTCTAGCTTATTTTACTTTTTTTTCCTCTTCCTGTGTTCTTTCTTTTTTACTGAGAGTCTGGTTTAGACAAAATAACTCCTTCCTAGGCTGCCTGGTTATTATGTCACACCATTTGGGTTTTAAACAGTGCATTAATCAATTGACATTTCAGAATGTCCAGAAACTTCAGGTGCCATCCATAACATTTTCCATCAGTGAATTGAATAGTGCAAGGAGAAACCAAACCTGCATTTCCTCTTTATATGTGATACATCTAAAAGACAACATAGTTTTTAACAGCAGTCCAGTAACATCTAAACACTTCTTTCTATGTAAGATGGTATTATAAATCTAATAATCCAGAAAGTAAACCTGTTTGAATTCATCCAACAGGAAAATTAAACAGAAATTGTGAAAATAAAGTAATATTTGTTTACAATAAATAGTTTTATTATTTATTCTTTCTTCCTTCTGTATTTGGTGATAAGTTAAAAGCACTAGGTAAAGCTGTCTTTATAACAGTTATCCAAAGATAACTTGACAACAGACCTCCTCTGTTTAGCATAACTGAAACAAGCAAATGTGCATCTTTGCTTTTGTTGGGCTCGAAATACCCTTCACCAAAGCAAGACTTCCAATTTTGTTTCCATGACAATATGCATGACTTATAAAAGATGTGGATCTTTCTGCCTAAGAGATGTGACTAAACCGGCAACATTTCATTTGCCTCTAAGTCTGCTTTTTTCTTCTCAGACATGAGAAGACTCTGTTCAAAACACTTATTTCTAAGAAGTTCTGCAGTCTAAGCTTCCATATTTTCATTCTCTTCTACCTAATTTTCAGCATCCTCCATGTAGGAATGTCCTCTTCTATTTTTGTAGTATTTCATCTAATCCTCCTTGGTTTTTTTAATCTTAACAGTACATACTTTCCCTGTCTTTAGCCAGACCGATTTTCTTCCATTTCAACTCCTTTAGTGCTTTATTACGGAACTACATTTTACATTGAAGTTTCCCCTCTTCTTGTCTGAGTTATGTAAACATAATAGCAGCTGTTTCTGAAAACAGTCTTCTCACACTTGTCTCCACTCTCTGTATTATCATTCTCTCATTAGCCCATTCTTGATCAGTTAACAAATTTCTTCCTTAATTCAGGGTCTGTTTTCAAGCTTTTTTTTCTTCATACATAATGTTATTACTTTCACTCCCATCTGCTTTCTTGAGTAGTAATTTTGAAAAATATTTTATTTTGAAAATATTTCTGTTACTATAACCTAATGTCAGATTTCCGTATGAATAGATTTTTGGTCACATGAAGACCAGAGTCACCAAAATTATAATTACTTTATGAATTACTTTAAGACAATTTGGTTTTCTTCTTTTTAGTTTTCTTTTCTTTTCTTGTTCCATACTTTTAATTCTTCCCTTATTCTATCAATAAAATGTTCTTATTGGTTCAGCAAAACATCTTACCAAAGTCTGTAAAATTATAATTTGCTACAATTTCATATTTGTAAAGGATGACTAGAAGGGGAGAATATTAATGCATTTCCACATGTACATAATTAGTCCACCAAAGCTACTTCTTCAAAACAATGCCTTCAAGATCTCATCAAAATTCAAAAACTCTTGATAATTGAACAGAAATAATTGTGCTATAAAGTCTAGAAATTTTCACATTTCAGTGAGAAAACCATCTGCTATTTAGAAGAATTCCCAAGGGAAAGGGATGGGTTTTTTCTTTATATTTCAGTGTTCCTACTGTTTCACAGAATGACAGAATTTGGTCATCCAAGGAATTTTCATCAGGCTCTGAAGCTTTGTCTGTTACTAGTGACTTGTTAAGCTATGATTCTGACCCAGGAAGGTGTTTGCATCTGTGCATTTTTTGCAGCTGAATCAAAATTCTCCAAAGCTGAGAGGAGAATATTTATATCTTAGCTTTTTAAAATGTGAGGCCATCACCCATTTTAAACTGAAGACTATAAAATAGTCTAAATTTTATGTCATTTGATGTATAATATTTATTTCTACTCATCTAATTCATCCTTGCCTTTTTGAAAAATTAATTAAAATGCATTTTTCATGGCATAAATTAGGTACATATACTTAGGTACTTCTGTATTATTTATGCTTTGATTTTTGTATTGCTGCCTCCTCTGTCTCAAAGGGCTGACTTCCTACAGAGACATGTATTGAAAAGGATGGAATAAGCATAAAATGGATTGGATCTGGTTCAAGTAGAAATGTCAGCTGTGATATAAGTGGTGTATCTTGAATCAGCAGTGAGTAACTAGAGCTACTGTGGAGACCAACAGCTGGACCTTTGCCTTTTTGAATGACTGACAGACATGAAAATTTAGGTGTCCCACTATCCTTTTCCACACCTTGTGAACACTGAACATCACAGACTTGCTATTTTGTAGAGATAGATCCTGTACTATGAAGACACAGCCTTCCTTTCCAGCAGCCTTTGCTTTGCCAGTGTCTGGCAAAAATGCCATCCATGTCTATGTGTGGGCATATGTCATGCCAGGGATTTCAGTTCAAAGCATTTCAGTAAAATACGGGAAATTTAATTTCTGTTTTGTGCCACATCCTGCACATAAGTACTCATTTCTAGAGTCTTCTGATGCATGTCATGGCTGTAGAGTTGGATTGCTTTAGAGTTGGCATTTTGTTCTGTCAAAAATCTACAAGCATTTGAGCACCTCAGCATCGGAGTTTCTTTGAACAGCGGCTCTTCTTTGGTGGTTATTCAAATCGCTTTTCCATACACAAGAAAATAAGTTTTATCCAGTTCGCATTATTACCCATTACTATTTGCACTTAGTACACACAGTGCAATATCAAAAACCCCTGAGGAGGGCACCAGCAGCAACGACTTGGGAAGCAAAGTGTGTGTAATTGGTTGCATTTCTAACTCCTGATCAGGCCAGTGTGTACTGGACATTGTCTGTAACAGTTCCATTTAGTTTTGAAAGAAGGTGCGGCTGTTGTATATACCCTAGATAAAAAGAATACATCCTGCTTGCCTACATCTTTGGAAAAATCTCCACCAATCGTGCTTTCTCTGATCTGCAAATATTAATAAAAGTTTAGAATAGTTTGATGAGTTTTCATGCAGGATACTTTATTCAGTCCTGTTCATCTATGTGCAAAAAGAGAAGCCAGAATGCATTTTTGAAGTGGTTAACAGGACAATTAGGGTGATGGAGAGCCTGTGGGAGATTGGCTCTCAGTACACTAAATCGAGAGCTAGAAGGAGAAATGATCACTGCCTATAAATATAAAGATCAGTGTAGGAGTAGAGCTGTTTAAACTAAGGGGCAGCACTACAGCATAGATGAAGAGAATTTGGCATGAATTAATTCCAGGCCTGAAATTCAGAGAAGGATTTTAGTACTCAAAACATTCAGATTCTGGAATGATCTTCTAACAGTAACAAAGTGAAAATGTGTTAGCTTGGTGCTTGATTGAGTTATGAAAGAGATTGTGCTATATGATTGCTTGAGGCAGTTGCAGTTGGATTTGTTAACCGGAAAGTTCTTCTCAGTTTTACTTCCTATTCTTCTGGTATGTTTTTTGCCCAGCTGCATGTTTTTTGGCTATCTCCAGATTCAAAGTGTGAGAAAGCAATACCTCTAACAGCTGTGTGACTGCAACATGAACAAAACCATTGAGAGTAAGGAATTTTTATAAGAATCTTGTTCTTCTCTGATGAGAATAATCCAGTCCATGGCCTGTTAGACAGCAATATTAGAGAGACTTATTGCAGACGTGGATATAATTTGCTATCTTGGCCAGTACATAAAGGTACACTCTTAACCAAACAAGTTGAAAATTCAAGTTGGTGTCTCCAAACACTGAGTCCATGTTGAATAATATGTAGCATCTCACTTTGAAAAGAGGTTGCTGCTTTGCTGCAGATATTCACTGAGCTCACAGCTGTGAAATGTTAGGTCACCAAAGGGCCATCTCACTTAAACCTGCTGAAGGAGTCCCAGCAAGTGCATGAGATTTCAGCCAGCAGTGTTGAAACATTCCACTGTGAAGAAAAATGGGTCTCATCTCATCTAACTTTGGTTGTCTACAGTAGAGCCACTTACCACTAAGCTAATCACTCTGAGTTCCCTCTTCATCAATAGGGAGGAAATCAGTATTTATTATATAGAAGGGGGAAAAAAAAAGCATCAAGGCACAGTACGCCTTCTAATTCTGTGGCCTTTATTTTCAAATGGCAGTATTCCAAGCATCATAAATTGGAAAGCATGTTAACTGAGTGGTTTAGAATTCCTTTTTAGTTAGATTATTTTTCAACCTGCTTGAAGCAATGGAGTAGACAGCAAGAGATAAAAGAACTAGTAATGTTATTGCCACTAAGAAACAAATAAGACAATTAAAATACATACCCATGCAGAGTTGCTATGCTTTACATGGACAGCATTTTGAAAGTTTAGCTTCTCTAAAGGTATTTATGCACAAACTTTCTTGTAATGCTCCAAGAATTTAGAATTGGAAATCGTAGATGCCAAGTTATCAAGGGTGACTTCAATCTGTAAAAAAAAAAGTAATATAATCTGAAAAGAGCTACCAGTGAGAGCCAAATAAACAGCTTTTTTTTTTTTTTTTTAAAGTCTGAGCTTGAAGGTAGGAGGAGCAACAATCACCCAGGTTATTTTCATATGAGATGCCAGTGGAGTGTGGTATTGTTTTCAGTACAGTTAAGCTAATACTACAGGTCTTGTCCCCATGCTCTGCAGGTCAAAAAGGGTCCTGGTCTATGTCAGAACATTTGCATATCTTGTTTCTACAAGACTTCTTATCTTCTGTATTTTGGCAAACTCAGATGGATTTTTATAACTTAGTTTTTCTAGGAGAAGAAATGAGAGAGCAAAAATGTGGGGTTTTAACTGGGAGGAGAAGGAAGGCAGTTTTCAAGGAAAGAGAAGATTTTCCTAGCAGCACTGTTGGGCAAAGGAAGTCTTAAATCTTTGAGATGTGGCCTGAAGGACTTGCCTGGGAAGGGCACAAAGGCAAAGTCTACTGCTGAACAGAGAAAAAGAACCACTACCATTTTAAGGACCAAAAAAGTTCTTTGCATGCCATTTCCTAACCTGGCTAACCAGACGATATACCTGCCAGAAGTAGTGTGATGATAATGATTCTTTTGGACAGTGAGCATATATGTTACTATCCCGATCCTGTTCCTTTTGAAGTCTGTAAAAAATCCTTGATAACTTCAGAGGGCCCAAGAACGCAGAAACCCACCAAATGGAGAGATTCTTGGCTGGCATAAGGGCTCCTGAGGGAAGAGTTTAAAACCCTGATGGATCTTCTATCAGGATTTCTGCAGTGATATGATAGATGTGGTTGATATATTGGTGGGCACTGACTGACTTAGGAAGGAGAAGGATGAGGAGGTGAATTCTAGGGAATGTAATGATAGTAATTGGTATGTAATACATGCAAGAGTATTAGTACCAGCCCATGTTTTATGTGCAGGCTACAAGCATGTGAGGAAGGGGAACCACACAACAGTACAGTCCCAGTTAACATGCGGTAAATTTTGTGAGGGATTTCTGGTCCTTGAAAAGGGCCAGATAAATTTTAAGGATGATAAGAATTACTCTAGGGATGTAATTAGCAATGAAACTCACCTGGAAAGAGAAAACAAAACCATCTCCTTAAAATGCAAGTCTACCCTGACTTTGAAATACAGTTTTCACAAAGTCCCAGCCAAATACTTTGCAATGAATGCAAGGAATGCTGAGATACCTTTAGAAATACAATTTTTACCCATTTATATGGCTAGTTAGCCAGGGTATTGCCGTGTTTATCCCTTTACCATGAAAATTGATGCTAAATTACCTGTCAACCTTCAAGAATCTGTCTCAGGCTCAATTTTCTAATGAACAAAAAGTTACCTTATCTAGAGAGGTATTGCGTTGAATATATTTATTAATGGAAAAGAAGCTGGTATGGCAGTGCCTGAGCACGCCAGGCTGCAGTAGATGTGTTTGTACACAGTATTGTCCAGCTCAATCTAAACTGCAAAGGCTAGTTGACAGGGTGTGGTGAGGTACATCTTGAATCAAGAAAGTGTCAGCTGGGCCCCATTTCCTGATTTAAACATTTACGTAGCTGAATAACCTATACTTAAAAACACAAAACCTAATGAGTAAGCAGTAAGACACTTGACCTATAGCAATTGCGAGCTCCTATCCTTTGTATTTAAGATGAGTTCTGTCTCATTCAGCTTTATCAGAGGAGGATGTTTTCTGAAGCAGCCAGCTCTGCTCAGCAGGCACAGAGTGGTGTCTCCATGATAATCCCTTAGGGCAGCAGAGGACAGAACATCACCCTTGCCTCTCCTGTTCTGCTAGTTTGGGATATGCATTTTGTAAAAAAAAAAATCCTCTAACACTGAAAAATTGAAGTAATTTTTTGTTGCATCGAAATAATGTAAAAAATATTGTTTGTCTTCTCGCTCTGCTGAGGCTTCCTGACTGGGACAGGTTTTATTCTAAACATGTGTGCTGGGCCTCCTTCCAACATGGCCGGTGCCCAAGGGAGCAGGAAAACAGACATTTAGATGTAAAATACTTGTTTCTACAATTTTTCCTTCTCTCTCTTCCATATTTTTCTCTTTTAAGTGCCACCACCTTGAAACAATAGGCCCATCAGCTGTACAGTAATTCTGGGCAGAATCACAAAAAGGCTGATACAGAATGCAATCAGCAAGGAATCAAATTGGGGTGTTTAATTAATGGCAATGAACATGGCTCTGTTGACTGTGTTGTATCAAGTAAATCTGATATTGCTTATACTTGGATTAAAGGCATGGTTAATACAAGTTACTGGTGTAATATCCTTAGATTTATGACTTTCTGATAAAAATTAAGAGTATGCAAAATCAATACAACTAACTTGAAGCAAATGAAAAACTAGCCAAGTAATATATTGCAGAATGTAATTATATACGTAAATAGCAAATCATCCATTGGGGTGTTTTTAGCAGGTCCTGCAGAGATCTTCTCGTCTTCAAATCTTGTGCAATGTCTTTATTAAAACTGAGAGAAAATACAGTATCAGTCAATGAGGTGGATGCAATCCCTACATGACTGAGGATCTGAAGGGATCAAAACAACCTAAACCATCACACCAAATGGGAAACTATTCTAATGGATAGACCATTACCAGTTGAGAATCATATTGGTTACAGTGATCATGAGATTGTAGAGTTTAAAATCCTGAGAGAAGTGAGGAAGACAAATATTAGAATCATTACCCTGGACATTTGGAGAACAGATTTGGGCTTATTCTGTGATCTTCTTGCCAGTATCCAGTGGGGAGCAGCAACAGAGGGCAAGTCAGGGCACAGGAGAGCTCGTTGAATTTCCTCAGAGAATAAAATCCCTCTATTCATATGTGCAGGAACGTGAGCAAGTGTGGCAGAAGGTCAACATGGATTAACAGGGAACTCCTGAATGCGCTCAAACACCAAAAAGAAGTACATGAAATGAGGAAGAAGGAATGGAATTCTCAGGAGGAACATAAAGTTGGTAGCTAAAGAATGCAGGGATGAAGCTGAGAAAACCAATGCTCGCCTGAAGCTGGGACCATCAGTGAATGTGAAGGACAAAACAAAGGACTTCCGTAAGTACATCAGCAGCAGAGAAAAATTACTGATGTGGGTTTTAAGTACATTAATCCCAGCACTGGCAATGTTTAGATGGATCTGGTGATTTTTTGGTGGATCTGGCCTGTTTCTATTATAAATGTTACAGTGAGTATAAAGATACAGTAAGCTATATCCTGAGTACTGGAATATTTCTTTGTGTCTTTAGTGAAATAAAGCAATCAATAGAAAGTACACAGTCCTGGTAGCAGTTCCCAGGGTACCCAAATACATGGATGAAATCTGCCTACTGATGCATATTTTACATACTTTGAAGATACAAACTGATCCATCTGCCCATCACTGCAAATCACAGGGCCAAACTAAATTTTTCAGACGTCTTGTTCCTGTTATTACTGATAAAGCCCAACAAACAACCACAAACAAGTAAGCCATTCCACTGAGGATAGCAGAAAAATTACAATCATCCTCCACCCTCCAAATTTTATAGACAGACAAATACAAAGCAGTGAAACAAGTATCAAACTTTAATAATAGACTGGATTATATAGAAGAAATTGTGCTCATAAGAGTTATTAAAACTCTGTAGACTTTGGCACTAATCTTTTCAAGTAAATTTTAAAAATTATTTTTACAAACTAAAAATCAAGAAACAATGAACCTTCCAAGTTAGTAGGTCTGGCACAAAAATATTGAAATGAAGTAGCTGCCTCCAAGAGGTTACTGGCAGGGTTTCAGAAAAGAAGATAGGAAAGCCCAAGAAAACAATGAGGTGATTTGTCAGGGGTCATGGACTGCCTAGCTATTACTGAATTTCTCTGTAGACAATCTAACAGGAAAAGGAGGATTTGTACCACTATAATTCATGTTATCTTCTTTTTCCACCTTACTTGTTCCAGAGCTGACAGGAATTCATAGGAGTCATGCAGTATGCTGCTCAGATGGAAATTAGGCAAAGAAACACAGATTTAAGTATGCAGTATTAGAAACCCTACTTAGAAATTTGGACTAAACTTTTCCTTTATGAGATCTAAGGGACAGTAATTACTATGGAAGGGTCAAAATCAGCTAACAGCTAAAATTAGATAACGAGAAGTGAAACACCTACATCACCAGTCACTTTTGGAAATGCATGTGAGGAAGTCGTTAAAGGCTAGTGCTAGTACTTCTTAACCCAATGCTTGCTGTTGCAGTTGTCTTCACTGCAAGTAATTTCTTTCATTTTCACTTACAAAGGAGCATTCTCTCTGCCCTAGTAATTTTCATTACTTCTCCATAAATTTCTGTTTTTAGGAACTCTCCAGGCAGGTTTGAACTTCAGCTGTCAGAAGCAGACAAAATTTTACTGGATGACAAAGTGCAGCTAAAGATTTGGCTAAACATTTAAAATTAGGGAATGAGAAGTAAAAAGCCTGGTTCTAGGGAAGAAACCTTTTCTATTTAGGTGGAAATCAGCATCAGAAATGTCTTTCCACTTTAGTCAGAACTCTGCTCCTTCCGAAACAGCAACAGAGAAGAGCATTCCCTTCCTTCTAGTTCTGAGAGTAAAGAGAAGAAATTTCTCTTCTTCTGCCAAGAGAAAATATCCCAGGAGTGAAGAAGTAAATATATGAGTAACAGACCAAAGCTGTTTGAGCGAGATAGAAAAACCAGAAGATTCCGAGAAACAACACAATGGAGAAGGATGGAAGCAGTGAAACAAGATAAATAATAGAAAAGTTGGAACAAACCATTAGGAAAAACCTCAAAACCTCTACAACAACCTATCATGGACAAAAGAGGTATGACTATTGAGAAAGATAAAGGAGCAACAAGAACACTTTATATTGCAGTAGAGACAATACTGTACCACATTCTAATAATGGATAACATTTCATGGGAAATTGTGAAACAAATCTGAATGAACAGGAAAGTGCACAGGGAATCCGGTTTTAGATCGGACCTCCTTGCCTGATATGCTCATGGGACAGCTGGGAGAACATCGTTAGTGGTAGTGCTTGTGGTTTTGAGTAATGCTTGCTTTTTAGTAAAACTTGACTTGATTATGCTAATTAATCGAGAAATGTCAGAGGAATCTATTTTTCCAGTTCCAGTTGAAAATTTTCTAAAATGCTAGACATTACACTAGAAATTTTTGAACATTTTGGAATTTTTAATTTTCCTTTTTTACTTTTTCATCAGCTGAAGTCCATCCTTTTCAGGGGAGTGAAAATCATAACTTCTATGCAGCCATTTTGTCTGTTCTGCTACCCACAGTGCCTTCCATTGTGCATACACCAAGATACCTGCTGACCTGACAAGGGTTTGTTAAGGTCAAGTGCTCTTTTCAGAAATCTCCTCTTGACTCTCTTCACTCCTGCTGTTTGTATTTCTTTCCATTTTCTTTCAGCATGATAATAATGCAGTGTTAAGAGGAACAGTGCAGGTGAAAAACAGAGTAGATATAAATCTGCTATCTTAATTTTAGATGTAGATGGAGATTCAGACACCCCAAAAAATCTCTTGAGGCTGTAATTAGCCTTTTTACACAGAGCAAGTCAAGAACTGCAAAGTTTTATTTGATTAGCTTCTAGCTGCCAGTTTTCACCTTTCATTATCATTATGTCCTGTCAGTTTGAGGCTGTTGTTGAAGCTGCTTCATGTCAACATCAGCAGGAGGTGAAACCCCACATGAACCACCATGTAAGGCTCAGAGTGAAAATAGAGATCTTGCATTTCTGGATAACAGCAAAGTGGCAGGAAAGAGAAAATGAAGACTTCTGTAATGAAAGGTGAACCTCTTGCTGGAGGAGGAAGCACAGTCAATTTCTTAGGAATATGCTGTCTGAAGACTTACCATAGCTGAAAAGCCCCACCAGTATTAGAAAGCAGACTTGATTATCACAAGATTGAGCTTATTGACTGAAACGAAGTAAATCCAAAACCTGACAAGTGTTAAAGCAACAAAACTTTTGACAAGTGTCAAAACAACAAGAAGTATAGAAATACATTTTTTTACAGAATCCAGTTATTTTCTCTATTAGGTACCTAATTTAAGCATAGTCTCGTTTAAAATATAGGTACTTTGAGTGAAAGAGAAGGTGATCTCTGCTTAACTGCCTATATTGCTGAAACAGTTAGTGGAGATTTGAACATCTCAGCTAGGAATTCTGGTCACCAACTAAAATTACAGTAAAAAAAGTTACTAAAATCATAAAGGTAGTAATTTATAATGTTTTGCCAAAGTACTCACTTTCTATAGAAACAATGGACTTCCTTTGAACAAAACCCTTTGTCTCTTACACAGATGTGTGTTTCCACAAGAGCTATGCTAATCATCAAAATTTTCCTGCTGTGCCACTGTCTTTACCTACTGACAATTTACCTGTTTGCCCATTAAAGGCATGATGGGAAAATCAGAGCTTTGGAAGGTCTGTTTAAAAATCAGGTGGTTTTTTGGAGGTTTTTGAGAATGAAAGTGGAGCTGAGGGAGGAGAGGGAGAAGAGGAGGCTAGAAATGTAACTTCGTAATTTTCAAGGATGCTACCAGTGCATTTTTTCACTTGAACATTTCCAGAACCTGGGCTAAGTTTGCTTTCTCACAGCCTATTCATATCCTGTCTCCCACAGGGAACACTGAGAAACACTGAACTCTGAATATTTTTGAAAAGCTGCTCCAGAGCTTTAGAACTTCATGTGTTAATGGAGGTACTCGCTGTTCTGACTTTTTTTTCTCAACCTGTTCACTCCCCAACAATCTTTTCACTGAAACATTGCTATGATGAAAATAAGAAAAATACCCAATGAACTCTGTAAAATACTCTGTAGGAATGTCTGGCATATGAGTATCTAGGCACAGATGACTTGTTACATGCTTAATCATTGTACTTTGAATGCAAAAGTGACAGAAATTGCTGCTATATAAAAACATTTGGTCCTAGTAGAATTCAGTTCTCCTGGTTTGAATGCAACAGACTCACACAGAGATACGTGTGAATTAATGGCAGCAGTGATGGAAGTCTGGTGATAATGCCTCATGAAGAGTCATGATTTGACTTCTGCGTCTTCTGTGTATTAGCCAATTTCAGTGCAATCTCAACCTTAGAACAGAACCTACAGCTCTCTACAGATAACACTTAATATACTTTTTGTAGAACAATGCTTGACAATGAGGTACTCGTCTGTTGTACTGACATACTAGTTCGGTCTGTTTATGACACAAATTCTATTAATGAATATTTAAATGGTAGTTAATTACTCTTTAATTCACACGCTGCAGGCTAAAAAACCTTGTTAAAATCATACAATCCACTAGAAGCAGAATTTTGGATGCATAACAGCAAATAGTTGCCTTTTTTTTCCTTGTGTTAAAGACACAAGAAACATTGAAGCTTTTTAGTTTGCTTGATATGATTTCATTTTGTATGTGAAAAAAAAAATAGGTGGATATTGATAAGTTACTTTCATTAGTCTGCTTGTTTGGAAGGAGGTTGATTGACTTGTTAGTGGACTATTGTCCATGAATATAATGAAGAATATATGGATGTCATTATAAATATGGGTCTGACATTTATGTTGGTGTGAGTCTGGATATATGCTTCTGAAATTAATGGAGCTGCACTGATATCAATCCCAGACAAATTAGGTCAAAGGAATCCCAAAACGTAAACAGAGCTGCACCAAGCTAATCTCTGATACATGAAAAGAGTCTAAAAATAAAGTGGAATTATGGATCTGGCATTTGTGATTGTGCCAGTGCCAGCTTAACCGAGCTAGCGCAAGTAATAACTGTGAAGGTACAATGGCATGGTCTTCCATGCACTCTAGTACCTACAAAACAAACTCCTTCCAGTTCCTGAGTGCACTTCTGAAAGTTTGCAGTGCTGCAAGTTCCTTGCAACAGTTAGTTAGATCGATCTTACAGAGATTCGATGCCACATGCTGTTATCAAGAATATCTTTTGTTATCAAGAATACCCATACTTCTTAAAAGGTCTACCTTACCTTACCTTACTTTACCTTACCTCACCTCACCTTACCTCACCTTACCAGTGGTGAAAGAGACCTAATTTCCAAATCCTTTGAGTCTTTATAGATTTTTACGTGTTTGAAAATCAGTGAAGTAGCATCCTACACTTTCTTTGCACATCTGGAAATAATTATCCAATGTACAATGCAGGGGCAATTCAATCAAAGAGGACAAGAAATGAATTTTATCCCCATTATCCTTTTAACTCTGGGTGCTTTAAATCTGGAATGAGTCCATAAGACCTTGTAGAACCAAGGCGAATGAAAATAATGGATTTGTTTTGGTCTCAGATGCAGTGAACCAAATACTCCTTTCCCTTGTCCTTAGGGAACATTTCCTGTTATATAAAAAAGACTGCTGAGCCTCTACCCAACACATTGACCTCTTCCCAAGCTAGTTTCTTTCATTTGGATATGACATTATGTGCAGGGTATAAATGGCAAGGTTTTGCTAGTGGAGGACCGGCAGGGCTGGCCTCTCTTGGAGGAGGTCAGAGACTGCCCTATGCCAGACATGGACGGTTCAAGCCAGATCAGCAATGGATCCACTGCATGCCAAAGCTAAAGCAAATCAGAGGAATTTGTGGTGCCTCTGAGGACATATTTAAGAAAAGGCAGAAAACACAAAGGGCGATGGAACAAGTGAAAAAGTGAGGGAACAACAAGACCACAGGTGGAGCACCACAGGGTGCTCCGTGGTGGAGCTGGTCACCACTCTGAAGGAACTGTGCTCTATGGAGGATTTGCACTGGAGCAGGTAATTCCCTGAAGAGACTGTGGCCCATGGAGGAGTCCACACTGGAGCAGAAGAAACTAAGAAGGAAGGGGCAGTGAAGTAAAAAAAGGAACAAAGCAGCACAAAGAAACAGCTACACATTGGCCCCAGGAACCTGCTTCATCTGTTGCCTTGCTATCAAAAATGAGTGTAAGCTGCAGTGATAGGAAGGGGAGTGGAGACTGGGAAGCAGGGAGGAGAGGTGTCTGGAGTGAAGTTGAACCTGTGAGTGGGAGAGAAAAGGTGTCTTCCCTAAGTGTTAAGATATTTGTCATTTTTGTTTCCCAAACTCCAAATCAGTAATTAAATGTTTTAAATGAAATTCCCCAGCTTGAGTCTGCTATGACAACTTCAGTTACTGGTGAATGATCTTTGTTTTGATACATGAGTTTTCTCATTCTTGTCCTTCCTATTTTCTTTGCATTCCCACTGTGAGAAGGGAAAGAGTGAGCAAACTGTGGGTGCTTGGCGGCTGGCCGGGGCCATCCCACTACACACCAGACTTGGCAATGCATCCTGTCAGTGGTGGCTACCAGCGGGACAAGGTTCTCATTTGCCTCTTGTTGTTGGCAGTTTAACATGCACCTACGAATCTTTAAGGACTTCAAAACCCGAGTCTTTCACTTTGCCCATGATTGTAATGGACACTATATGGAAAATAACCAAACTAATCCATCGAAGGTTACACATGAAAGGGTTTTGTTCCAGAAAGCGTCAGGCCTGCGGGAGGAGCGGGCTGTTCACCGGTTAGCCGAGCGGGCGCCGGGCGCTGGCCGTGGTGCTGAGCGGGACCCCGCGGCTCCTGTCGGAAGTAACTTCCATGGGAGAAACTAATAGCTGAAAAAAAGAACACTTTACCTGTAACTTTAAAAAAGTACCGTATACTTAGGTGCAAGAATCATCTATGAATAAATTAATTTTTTCCCTACTTATACTCGACAATCCATATTAATGCCATTACACCATGGATATCGGCACCTGCCCACTCAGATCAGGGTGATGTAAATATAAACATTTACACTTAATATTTGCTGATTTTCTATATTAAATGACATTTTTCCATTTGAAAGTGCCAGTGCTTTTGTAAAGAAATGGGATTAACACTTGCCAAAATTAAATCTATTTGTGGAACAACCAAATGGAGCTGGGAGAAAACAAATTAATCCATGTATCATAGATTCATGGTGTTTAGCATCAGAAAAGGTGCTAGATTACTCAGCCTGAAACTCTGCCTTTCATAAGTACTCACATTTTACCCACTTACTCCTGCCTTGAACTCAGACATTGTTGCGGTTAAAACTGCCTTCTGAAAGGAAGATAGGCCTGAATTAAAAAAAAAAAAGAATATTTTTCCCCCTTCCCACAGTATTATTACTTTCTCTGCTAGGGAAGAGAACTTGGTATTTTCTTTATAGAGAAAACATATCCAAGTCACTTCATAGTATCCTCCTGGCTAAAAATAAGCACTTAGCTCTTTAAGTTTTTCATGATATATTTACAGTTCCTTTCTGCCCTTTTCTCTAATTTTTCAGCACCAGTTTTAAGATGTATGTAGCACACCTGGAGGTGGCACAGCGGTGTCACCAATACCACATGCAAACTAAAAAACATTTCCCTGTTTCTATTCACTACTTGTTTGCAGATTCAGCATTGATACTACCTCTCTGTGCCACAGCATCACAATGACAACTCAGATTCTTGTCCACTGTGACTCCATAATTTATTTTAAACTCACTATTTTACGTTTGAGAATTCAGTATTCTGCAGGGATAGCTGTATCTTGCTGTATTAAATTACAGTTTGTTTGAATAGACAGGTCTACCAGCTGACCCAAATCACACTGACTTATCTACATTCACTGTTAGTTACCATTCTGCCAACCCTCATGTCATCTGCAGTTTTTATTAATGCTGATTTTATATTTACTTTTAGGTCACTGAGGAGAATGTTGAATACTGTGAAATTTAGTCGTAAGGAAATCCATCAGAGACACACTACCCCAGGATGATTCCATATTGACAGACAATGTTGCAGACTACTTTCTGAGTCCCCTTATTATGCACTTTGCAGGTATTGTGTGGTCCTAATTGTTTAATAGCATGTCATGAGGTGCTAAGTCATTCTCTTCACTGAAGCCTACATTAAATCGTCTCAGTTCCTTTAGCAAAATAATTCTTATGTCAAAGAAGTAAAATGACCTGCTTTTGTGTTAACTGAAATTTTTATCTTTCTACCTTTTAATTACCATTAAAGATAGTTTATGAAAGATTTCATTGCAAATATTGTGTGGTTTTATTCTTCACTGCTCTCATGCTAAATTGGCATTGTAAAATATTCTTCCATTTTTATTTTCATTATATATTCCCATGCTTTAACATTTCCTTTAAGCAAATATTCTACAATATTCTTTTTACTGTGATGAGCTATCTTCTACACTGTATTATTCAGAGCAGCCAAAGCTGACTCACGAAAGATTCATTATTTGTTGTTCCATAACTGCTGCTATTTACATACATTTCCTATGGGATGTTTCCACTCTCCAAACCACAGAGAACTCAGAGACTATATTGTGCAAACTGGATACTAAAAGATAAGAGGTGAAATAAGGACTTTAGTGCTACAGCCATGAAGAAAGTCATATCTAGAGGTCTGTACTGGTAGGGACTGAAGCGGGAAAAAGATTTAGGCAAGGAAGTTAATAATGTTTAGACTGCAATATTAGGATATAAACTTTTCTTCATAGCTCCTGAATGTCAAGGAATTGCTTGGTTTTGTCTGGTAGAAATGAAGCTTGGTTTTTCAGGCCAAAATTATACATGCTGTAGCATTTTAAAACTGAGCATGAATATTTACAGTTTAAAGGTTCTAATTTAGACGTGAAACAGTAAATCAAGGACATTTTGAGAAAAAGCAGCCAGTCAATTTTGAATAAGCCCCTGAACAACCAGAGACTTTTTTTCAGCACATATGGTTGTCTAACAGGGCGCCTCAGAACAGTGGGTGATGTTATATGCCATATGTGCTGCTATACCAAAGAATTATTTGGTTTCTGGTAATACTAAACCCAAAGACTAAACTCTAAAACTACCTAGCTCTTCTTAATCAATATCAGCATCTTATTATTCCATCTATATTTAATTGCATTCTTAGTGGGCTGAAAGAATGCCCTTTAGCCATCAGCAGAAAATATGGGGAGAATGGTTTACATAAATAAGACAAAACTTTCTACATGGATTATTATCTTGCTATTCATTTGATTATTGGAAATACTTTACTGGAAAAAAAATCAAAGAGGAGTGACTAACAAAGCAAGCAATGTGGAGGTTCTGATATCTTGTCTCATAAATTTAATAGAAAGGCAAAGAATTTATCTTCAATACCCATAAAGGTGTGATAATATGGTAAGGAATATTTTCCTGACCAAAACTTACTTGGTATCTTATATTTAGAAATTTATACATTCATAGAACTCCGAGTTCCATCAAGTCTCTAAAACACCTTTGCAATAATGAACTTTGAATCACAGAATCATAAAATCACTGAAGTTGGTAAAGACCTCTAAGACCATTGAGTCCAACCACTAAACCAGACCCAATGTTTTCATCGCTAAACCGTATCCCCAAGTGCTTCATCCACACACCTTTCTAACATTTCCAGAGGCAGTGATTCCACCACTTTCCCAGGAAGCCTTTTCCAAAACCTGAGCACGCTTTCAGTGAAGAATTTTTTCCTAATATCCAATCTAAGACTCCTCTGGTGCAACTTGAAGCTATTTCCTCTTGTCTCACTTGTTACCTGGGAGAAGAGACTAACCCCTACCTGGCTACAGCCTCCTTTCAGGGGATTGTAGAGAGCGATAAGGTCCCCCTTGAGCCTCCTTTTCTCCAGGCTAAACACTTCCAGCTCCTTCAGCTGCTTCTCACAAGACTTGTGCTTCAGACTCTTCCCCAGCTCTGTTGCCCTTCTCTGGACTTGCTCTAGCACCTCAGTGTCTTTCCTGTAGTGAGGGGCCCAGACCTGGACACGGAATTTGAGATGTGGCCTCACCAGTGCCGAGTACAGTGAGACAATCCCTGCCCTGGTCCTGCTGGCCACATTATTGCTGATACAGGCCAGGATGTCATTGGCCTTCTTGGCCACCTGGGCACACTGGCTCATGTTCAGCTGCTGTCGACCAGCACCCCCAGGTCCTTTTCTTGGGTTGCTTTGCAGCCACTCTGCCCCCAGCCTGTAGCACTGCAGGGGCTGTTGTGACCCAAGTGCAAGACCCAGCTCTTGGCCTTGTTGAACCTCACACCATTGGCCTCTGCCCATTGATCCAGCCTGTCCAGATCCCTCTGCAGAGACTTCCTGTCCTCCAGCAGATCAACACTCTCTCCCAACTTCATGTCATCTCCCAGCTGATTGAGGGTGCACTTGATTTTGTCATCCATATCACTGATAAAGACAGTAAAGAGAACTGTCCCCAATACTGAGCCCTGGGAAACCCCACTTGTGACTGAATGCCAAGAGGACTTAACTATTCACCGTCACTCTATGGGTCCATCCATAACTTCATTGCATGTGATGCAATAGACATTTAAAACTTGGCCTAAAATTTCAGGATTTCATTTGGTTCGTGTAATTATTTCAAAATAACTTGTGGAATCTGATTTCCAAAAAAGCAAGTATTCAATCACTGTGAAACTGAAAAATGTTTGAGGCATCTCAGTTTGAATACTTTATGGTGAAACACCTACATCACCAGTCATTTCTCATGTGAGGAAGTCGTTAAAGGCTAGTGCTAGTACTTCTTAACCCAATGCTTGCTGTTGCAGTTGTCTTCACTGCAAGTAATTTCTTTCATTTTCACTTACAAAGGAGCATTCTCTCCCCTAGTAATTTTCATTACTTCTCCATAAATTTCTGTTTTTAGGAACTCTCCAGGCAGGTTTGAACTTCAGCTGTCAGAAGCAGACAAAATTTTACTGGATGACAAAGTTCAGCTAAATATTTGGCTCCCCTGCCAAATACAGAAATCAATGGGATTTCCTGGACCAAGTGCAAGTTTTAAAGTAAACACATTAATGCAAGTGTGCCATCATATCGGCACTCTGCATCCATCCTCTGCTTTAAAAAATAAAATATTCTTTACACAAATGTATTTTACAGACAAAGCTCTAAGAACAAGTGTGATGTCATATAAAAGATTTGAAAATGTAACAAAAGGCTCTGAATGTCAGAGGACATTATGGGATGGGTCTTTGTCACTGTTGGTGCGCCCTTTGCTGTCAATCAGCTCTGCTAGTAAAATGAAGAGGTCAGAACCTCACGCCTTTCAGCCAGCGCATCAGAAGACCAAAGGAAGAACAGTTCACATGAAATGGTCTCACATGAAGAGGAGAATGCTACATTGTCCCTGACTCTTACTTTCTGACAGGTCCTATCAGATTAGCTTTTCTTTCTTCTAATTCCCAGCAGCTGCTGGTGTTTGGTTATTGAAATGTCCTTATTCAAATCCAGCACCAGTTATAATCACAAGCAAGATAACTTACATCTCTTGCTTTTCTAGAAGCCTCATTGCCATGTTCAGGCACTAACAGAGAGGTGTCCAACACCATGCTTAGACAATCTTGTTGTGAGGTCAGATCTCCTTTAGTAGCTACCAGCATTCATTGGTTTCCTCTACTGTTTTTCCCAATCACACATTACCTTTCAGGAAATGCATGTACTTTTGGTCTGGGAGGTGATCTGGTCAAAAGATTTCTTTTGTTGTTACTTATATTGTAGGAAGGATGTTATAACTACAGCATCACATCAATTAAAATTGTGAATAATTACAAAAATGTAATAAGGAAGCTCTTGTAACATTGTAAAAACAAAGTTTTGCGTACATTTAATGAAAACTCTTGTCACTTCCAGAAAAGTAACAATAGCAATGCTTAAGATTCCTCTTGATAGACTTTAGGAATGGGAAATACAGTGTATGCCCTGAGTGCACTAATTAACTTTGATAGCCCTGACAATATCTGGTAGTTCCACCTCTAAATCCTCACCCTCTGGCCCACTAGCTCCGTTTAGGATTAGGCTCAGGCCCAAGTCTTTGCCTGAACTACACTGCAGGTAGGTCTGTATCCAGCTCTGTTCCTTGATGATCCAGGCTTGCTGACTGGACTTCCTGAATTGACCTCAAGCCTAACATGTCACTTTAAACATGCCTGATCACTGGACTGTTGTCTGAGCCTGTCGCTGTCACCAGCCTTGCTGTTAGTCTTGCTTGGATAGTGGGGGACTGTGCTCTTGTCTGTGGTCATTGTTTCTTCCTACTTGTGTTGTGGTCAGCTCATCTTCTCTCAAAGTGACTCCCTTCTTGTTGCTCCTTGACATAGCATATAGTTTTCTAACTAAACCAGAGGCACGGGAATCATGATTTTTGGCCCATTCACAATTTTGTCATTGGATCCCAATTTTCAAAGCAGTCAATCTGAGCTTTTTAGTCTTTGGCTATATAAACAAGTGTTGCAGTTAGCTATTGACATTTTTAACTTTTAAGCTTTTCAAGGGAGGACGCAGTTTAAGAGGCTTTAACCCATTTGCTTTCTGGATTAGAGACCTAAACCACCAAAATGTCTTAATCCAACCTTTAACTGGTTGAGGCTTAATTCTTCAGTGTGCAGCATACTCTCAAAATGACTCAGCATTCACGCTGGGAAAAAAGATACTGGTAGTTTTCTGTCAAATCTTATCCAACTTAAGCCAGTTTTCTCCCACCTGAAATGCCAAAGCAAGACACTGCACAAAGCATGTTGCACTCCTTTTACAGGTTCCCTTTGGTGAACATTTGATGTGTTGTCTAGATTAAAGAGCAGGCCCGATATCTGTATCTCTAGGTGCTGAAGGCTAAAGTAATACTGGGTAGAGAAGGTATCTGAGTCTTTGGCTCTTACTTCTTGACTTCATAGTGACAAATGTGAAACCTGGAAACATGAAAGGTCTTTCTGAGCCAGGATGTATTCTCCAGCAGAGAAAGAAACGGTTCCATTTCAATACTGGAAAAAGGCCTCTTGGTCTTTGTCAGATCAGACTGACTCCTGCAATTAGGAGCTGTGATTTGGGAAGACAAGAAGTCATAAGGGTTTCTTTGTCTTTCACAAGCAGTGGAAAGGTGACAATATACCAGTTAGAGCAGAATTCAGATTTTTAAACAAATTTATCTAATGTCTATTAGATGTCACAGAATATTCTGCTTGGGGTACTTTATGCCCTTTAGTCATGTCTGTCAAGCCCACGCAAGAGTCTGCAGCACCTACAGGTTTTGCACTAGATGCTTCTTTTTATGTAGCTAATGATTTTAATTGGATTAGCACTGTCGATTATCTGAAATAATTCTTATGATATAAATGGGACTGTTCACAGCTCTCACTTCTATGTTCTTAGATCTCTGCGAGCAGCTCCAAGGGCTACTTGGTGTAAGTCTTCTTGTTTATCAACAGCCTATTTTAGGGCACCAATATATGCTTAACACAAACTATTTATTGGCTGGAAACTGATGAACCTTAAAACACAAGACCAGCTAAGTAATTCCATATATTTTTTTTTGGTCACAAGTATTGTAATTAAATGTGTTATGCTTTGTTACTAATGGAATGTTTATGGATAAATACCACTGAACAATTTCAGTGATAATGGCTGTCTTTAAATTTTCATTTAATATTGAAGAATGAATGACAGTAGACTTGCCAGCTCAAGACAATGTCAGGCACAACAAAACTTTGACAATCTGTGCAAATTTAAATTGGTACAAAATCAGGCACACACTCTCCCCTGACAACTGTCCGTTGTAATGCAAGGGTTTAGTCTTCTCACATCATTAGGTCTTCCTAGGGTTTTTGTTCTGTTTGACTTCCAAATAAGATTATTAGGGACTGGTTAATGTTTTTTGAAGCTCCATAGTAGCAAGTTACAGAGCTGTTGTCATATAATGTAAGCTGAGCTGTACCAATTCTACAGTGACTGTAGATGTTCGAAGATCTGGATTCATAGGCTCACGGGAGCTTAATTCCTCTGAAATCACTGACTAAGCTCATTGGAACCCAGAACAGCAATTTTAGAAGTATTTAGTTTGATTATTCTTCCCTGCAAACTAAAATGCTGAATATGTGTTGTCCCACATTTGTCAAAGGTTAAAACTGTGCATATTGGTAGTACCTTACAAAGACAAATGCTTGAATCATGGCAACTTCACTGTGAGCTACAGACCTATCAACTCCAGGCCTTTGAACTGGGTTGAGATACTGCAGTGATAAGTTTCTTTATTTGCAACCGTTAAGATCAGGCTTTTATTGACACAGACAAGAAGCGATAACAGAATGACAACTAGAAAGACAATGTTATTTTGTAAGATATTTGCTAATATATTAGAAAAATCATTAATTAAAATAAAACTATCACTATTAAAACCAGATTTTTTTTCCATTTCTTTTTCATTGTTGGTGTTCACCCTTGCTAATGCACGCCGTTCATTAAATTCCACTGGGTCCACCAGTATTGAGTAAGTTAAACTGAGTTTATTTGCTTACATTCAAAGATGTTTTTGCATCTGCATGCTTCACTTTTCTACTCTCAGGTTTTTTAAGTACTGCTTAGGAGATACCAAGTCAAACAATTCCTGCACCTACCTTGTCATACTGGTTTTTTGTCCCACTTTGTCCAGTGGGAACATTGTCATTGCCATAGAAATCACTAGAAATGGGGCAGAATGTTTCACACTGCCATTCCAAAGAAAGTCTCCTTTGATACCGGTACTAAAAAAAAATTAAATCCCCAATCCCCAACCTGACCAGCTTTTACTTCCCAACCTCTGTTTCCATGGCATTCTCAGCTGGTAGAAGGCAGAGAGCTAGTACAGTAAAAAAGAGGCAGACCAGCTTGTGCAGTACTTTCCTAGCAACACCTACGGCCTGTAGGATACTGTTGTGTTAACTTCAACAAGAATAGAAACAGAATCTCTTTCTACCTTTTTTCTGTTTCCCTTTCAAGTGCATAAATGGGCCCCAGCAATTGCTGACCTTTGCATTTATAGTGCTACAGCAGAGCTGTAACCCTCAGCAGCAAGACAGGCTCCTGGTCTAATAAGCTGCATTTGTAATCATGAGGAGAAATAAATATCTCATCAGAATGCTAGTCCTTCCTAGTTTTGAGTGAAATTTGTAACTATCTAGTTTTTATTTAGTTCTATGTGTTACTCTAAGGCAGGATTATAACACTTGAGTTTTTTTAAAGAATTCCTTGGTTTATATGTAAGAAATTATTTATGCATTATTTTGTAGGTAACAGTTGTAACAATTTCTTATAATAGTATTTTATAGTAATTTATTATAATAGTAATTCTCGTAATATTATACTTAAAGAATACTTAATTCAGTGGGGCTACTTCAGTTGTAACTCAGCGCGCGTAAAGACTTTGAAATGGACTGTGCAGATAAGTCATTATATCTCCGTGAGGTCCTATTGGATTCGTCTTAGTTCCACCAACACAGATCAGGTTGTAATACAGAGGATCTAAAATCATAGATCCCATTGTCAAAATCGAAGTATGCTTAAATTCCATCATGATATTAGAATACTGAAGCTATGTTCAAAGAAATGTGAAATGAGAAAGTGAACAGGTACAGTTGTTGTGGGCTGTTTCATTTGCCCATGACTTTCCTGCACCTTTCTCTCAAGTGATTCAAAAGAATTGTTTAGCCACTTCCTGCCTGGTAGCATTAAAAATAAAATTTACATGTTTTAGGAAGTAAAGAGGAGGGAAATTGAGAAATCTATTTTAATTCTAAAAGTTTGGTTGTTTGTAAGTCTGAAATTGCCAGGATGGGAATGCTGCAGAAGAGAATACTGAGAAGAAATGTAATACTTCAGATGTGTTAAAGTTTCTGCAAAGAGGATGAGAATGTTGTCTGTGTACAAACCAGGAAAAAATGGGCTAAAATTGCAGCAGACTTAGATTTGACATTAGGTGTAGCTTTCTGAGAGTAAAGATAGCCAGCCTCTGGAATAGCTTAGCTGTCCCGAGGAACTGGATTGGCAAATGTCTACCAGCAATGTTGACTATAAATGAATAATTGATCCTACTTTGGGTGGTAGGATGGACTTCCTGAAGCCTCTTCTCACTTGCTTTTTTTGTGATTCTATATACTTAAGATATCAAAGTGACTGATATTTGCCACACTAAACACTTAGTCAAACCACTTAAAATAGGTAAAACAGAAAGCCTATAAGCAATGGTGATACATTAATTACTCTCTTTAGTGGAGCGGAGGCTGATTATTCAACTAGTTTAAAATATCCAGACAGATTAATTTCCTCATCTTTGGTACCTCCAATCTCTTTACTCAGAGTTCAGAAGACAAGTATGTTTAAGAATATCCAATAAATAGATTCACAGTTATGTTCTCTGTCTTGGGGTGACTCTATCATGTGTATCCCCTATCATGCTCTATGCCCAAAAAGTAATATTGTGCCTTTTCTGTGCCTTTAAACTGAGCTTGAGGAAAAAGAAAAAAAAAAACAGACGAACTTTCCAAAGCAGCTTCTCAAGGACACAGAGATTACACTCCTCAGTGTTTTTCTGACTGCGGAAGGCACGAAGGGAGCACCCTGCTTGCTTTTTCTTCAGCCAGCTGGTTTTTTTTTCCCTCTTGGCATGAGACGGAGAGCTGAATTTTGTTTCCTGGGACTTTGGTTTTTTCCCTTCTTCTCTTCTGAGCTGTTTCAACAACATCAGAACACATCAGGAGAATTTTCTCCCCGAGGCCCGGGGGTGGGCCCAAGCCCTCACCAACCAGCTCCGAGGAAGAGAGAGACCACACCTACAGAAGGACTCTGAAATCTTCCCAGGTTTCTCTCTATAGCGAGAGGTTTCATTTCATTATTTAGCACCATTATCCTTTTCCTGTGTGTTTGTTAAAATAAATAGTTTTTATCTCTTGCACTTTCCTTTGAGGAAAAATTTCCTTTTTTCTGGGATCCTGTGGGAGGAGGGGTGGCTGTAACCCGGTTTTCTCTCAGGGGCTATATTACTAGATTTTGGCCAAACGGGCACATTCTCCAAGAAGCCCTACTTATTACTAGTTTCAATTAGGTCATTCAATTCACAGGGTATAGGCTCTGTGAATGCCATCTGATAGAATAAGGGCGAAAAGAAAGCTCCAAGGCTTAATATCTCTTGGCTACAAGAGTAGCTGGGAGCCAAAGGTGTGCTGTCTTGTTACCTTGTCTTACATGAAACTTTAACATACAGGAAGATTTCTTAGGAAACAAAATAATGTAAATTGATCCTTTTAATGTTTTGGGGCATATCAATAACATTTCACTTCACTTGGCAATTTCCAAAAAAGGCTAGGCTATGTCTTTCAAATAGCAGTGCTAGGACTCAGACTTTAATTTTTTTTCATTTCAATCAATTTGCCAGTTTCCACTTTCTATTAAATTAAAAAACAAAACAAAACACAAAAAAACCCCAAACCACAAACAAAACCTAAACATCATCTGTGGTTTCTAATCCCTCGTGCCCTTCACAGCAAGGGAAAATGCTGTAAATAGCCACAAAGCCACCTCATTAATTCCTTTTAAGTGTGTCCTTACACTCTCCTTTGCCACACTAGCAGCAGTCCTTGGCTGAGACTTATCACCTCTCATGCTGGCAGATACAGTTTCTCGATATGCTTCCCTCTCCTGGTACACTCTGGGTGCATGCTTAAATGTCCCACTCCTCAGGGAAGGAATTAACTTCTGAACAGTTCATGGGAGACGTGGCACTAGCCTTGATTCAATGGCAATTTCCTTACTCAATGCCGTAAGTCAGTCTTAAGCTTCAGGTTAAGTAGGCTTCCGAGGTCTGACAAGATGGAGTCTTTGTAAGCCAAGATGAGGTAAGGGTCTAAACAAAATAATAGGGTCTCTGAGCCTGACGGGGTGCATGCCAGGGGTATTTCACTTCAAAGAGTGCCAAAAAAAGAGAAAAGTCAGAATGAAGCATGTTTCTGACCTCTGAGGAAAAAGCACTAGGAAGTCTAGACAGACATCTTAACTATATGTTTGTTCAGCAATATAGTATTCATCCTGTCTTCAGCTTGTAGTTCAGCTGTTGCAGGGCAGAGACTGCCATTAATGCTGAACTCTCCAGGGTTTGTGCCCCTATTCCTGACAAATCAGACCTATCTAGGCCCACCAGCTGCAAGCCAGTGCATCAGCTGGAGTCTGAGTGCCCAGAAAGCACTTGCTACCATGACTACCTGCCAGCATGCTTCTTCTGAGGGTGGCATGAAGGGTCTCTATCCCTGCAATTCCAGCACCACATCTCTGAGGAAATCCTCCATGCTGTCAGATATCCACTAAGCTACTGATCTGCAAATTGCCACTTGCAGCTTCTGGGGTAAGAACTCTGGCAGAACTTCAGGTGTGCTTCCCAGATTTGGCCACAATCACGCTGTAGAAAGTCAGTAGACTTAGCAGGGTGGTCTGAGGACATGAGGCTGTGCAAGAAACATGTGAGCTAAATCACGACTATGCCTGAAGACATTCAGCTGGTATGCTGCCTCTCTGGGGATACTCTCTTTGGTAGCTGCACCTCTGTAGGAGCTATTGCCTCTGCAGAAACACTTAAGCAGAGAACTACTCATGCTAGGGTGCACTATTATAGAATGAAAAAACTGTTTCAAAGAAACTCTTATAGTTAAATTGAGTTGTAGCAGATGAAATGCCTGCCCTTCCCTGAAAGGCAAATACATTTTGTTAATGTGAATTATAACCTAAACCAGTATACTCTCTATAAGACTGTAAGTTACAATGCACCACATCCATACATTACATCTCTTCTATGGGTTTGCTTCAGTACAGCTACATCAATTAAGTTATGGTGGTGGGTAGTTATTAATACTAAGACAGCTTTGGTGTAATCTCCATGATTTCCTTGGGCCTCTCTTCATTATCATCAATACTTTTCTGGTTTGTGATGCTTCTGAGTCTGAGGAAAATTCTCCTAGGACAGCTGATCCTGTCAACTCTCAGAACACCAATGGATTTACCTTTCCTTTGACAACTATCTCTGGCCTTCAGAAAGAAGTTATTTTACTTTGAAGTCTAACAGCTTTGACTTCTGGTTTCCTGATTTTTCCTTTGTGGTACAGCCACTAGATTGAAAACAATGTGGATTTTTAAATCAAAGCAGAAAAAAAATATAGATGCCCTAAAATGAAGTAAGAAGGCCAGCAACAATTGTTTCCAAGGATATGAAGTTTGTGTTTGCTGTCTCCTTGCTGACCAAGGCTTTTCTTTAATACCAGTCTCTCATCAGCCTACCTATGTGCTATAGTACCACCAGTCAAAAGACAAAGATCTATATGTGTCTTTTAACCCCAATCCATTGCAGGGTATAAGGAGCTATTTAGTCTGACATCCATTTTGTTAGTTTCTACCAGCAGCAGCTGGCAGATTTCTCTGGAGTTTTCTTCAGAGCATCTGGCTTGGGTCAGGTCACTATAAAAAATTTATCAAACATCCTTTACAGGACTGGCTTGAGCTTTTTTAAATAAGGAAATCTCATCTGTCTCCAGTCCTACAAAGGGTTTTTTTTTTCCATTCTGTCAACACAAAAGATATATTAAGCATTGTGTTTAATGAGATATTGAACATCTCTTTGTTCTGAGCGTATACTAGAGCAGGCTGTGCTTAGAAAACATCACTTGGGTTTATTTTATTCTGTGGTTGGAGTAAAAGTTGTTATGTTGTGATAAAATATGTATTTCTTTGTTTTGGAAAGCAATAAAATGGACTAGACTCTAGGCTACATGTCAGCTGATACTAGAATGGAGCAAGACAGGCTGGGCAACCACAACCTAGAAGAAATGTGGGGCTAATTATGAGGATGATTATTTACGGGAAAAAAAAGACAAGCAGGAAGAACATAAGAACTGCCATACTGAATTGGTTTGAAAACAAACCAGTAGGAGATCACAAGTCAGGATTAAAATTAATAGGAAAAAAACTAGAAATAAGTGAAACAGTATAAGGAAAAGCACTGACAAAGTCAGATACAACCTGACACCCTGTTAGGGTGGTGATAGCAGTCCAAATGATGTAGTTGAAGCAATGATCCTATGGAAGGTCTAGTCTCCAGCTGAAGGTCCAGTAGTACCTCTTGTCCTCTGGTAACCCAGTAGACAGGGCTAAGTTATGCAGTTCTAAGGGCAGGTTATATCCAGGTGGGAATGCTTGGCTCCTCCCTCCTGGGTGGAGCATCTCACAATAGGATGAGATAAGTCCATGAGTCATGTGGTGGTTTCTTGATGGCCCATTGTCTGTTATCAGGGGTGGGTCATTAGCAGGAGATAACAGCTAATGGCCCACAGCTGGTGGTAATAAAATACTTAAATACATCTATATTGTAACCTAGGACACATACTGATTCAAAACAAATGTCTCTCTGTCTCTAAAAGTGATCATAAGTTCACATTTAGAGAAGAATAAGAATCACATATGTTTTTTACCTTTAATAGTCTTCCAGCTTCTTACAGTTTTAACCTTAGATTTCCCAACTCTTTTATAGTTTGTTTATTTAGCAACCCTTTAGGAATCATTCTTCCAAGTACTTCTTGCCCTGAACTTATATAAACTTCTTCCATTACTATATGTTCTGCAAGGATTTCCACAGGTCTGGGACGCAAAGTGTGAGGAACTACCATCCCAAACTTCGTTAGATGATGCCTAATATCCCTGGAAGGGACAGTGCATAGTTGAGCTCTATCAATTTCAGTCGTGCTGCTTAGAATTTTGTAGATCTCTGTCACATCCCCACAAATTATCTTTTTTTTTGCAGAATTCCAGCCCGCCTAATCATTCATTTTATAGAAGCCATTCTTTACTATTTGATTGTCAAAAATGTCCTTCTCTGGATCTTTTTTAAGCTTTAATGTGTCCTTTCTTAAACGAGGAGACCAAAACTGCAGATAGTATTCAAAGTACAAGAAGCATGCATTAATCCAGTGTTTTCTGTCTTGTTCTTTACTCCTTTCCTAATAGTTCCTAGCATTTGATTTATTTTTTTGATTGCTGCTGAGCACTGAGATAGTGCTTTCTTGGAACTATTTATCCTAACCTTGAAGACTCTCTCACTTCTGAGTGGTAATGGTCAAGTCAAAGTCCACTGTTTGATATATGAAGCTAAGATTGTTTTTCACCACAGCATTTCACAAAATGTTTTATTGCTCTGTCATGAAGCCATTTTACTCCTCTGTCATGAAGCTTCATAAGATATTTCAGCAGTTGTATGCTCAGCCCTAGTTCCAATTACATTGATAACTGTATCATCAGGAAGCCTTGGAATCTCACTGCTTATCCCCTTTTCCAGGTCACTGGGGCTTTGCTAAAGTATGTGGGTCCCAGCACAAAGTTCTGTCAAACTCTCTTCTTTTACTGAGAATTTTGACTATTAGTTCCTACTGTATTTTACTCATAGGTGTGTTTGTTCAGCTTGAAGAGAAGGCTAAAGGGAAATCTCATTGCTTTATTTGGCTTTTTAAGATGAGATTATAGAGAACACAAAGGTGAACTCATAGGTTCACGCTGAAAGGAGAAGAGGTGACAGACACGAGTTGCTTCAAGGGAAATTCTGACTAGAAAAAGGGAAGACTTTTTTCGCACTGCACCAAGACACCCAAAGAGCTTGTGGGATTGCTATCCTTCAGAATATCCAAAGTTTAACTGTTCATGACCCCAAGATACCTTCTTTATGCTGTTAGCAGGCATTACTTTGAGCAGGATGTTGGACAATATGATCTCCAGAAGTCAATTCAAACCTAAATTATTACAGGTTTCTATGCCTTTAAGACAGAATTTTCCATCTTCTCCCATGATTCTTCAGTGTCCTTTCTTGAAGGATATTGTCAAGGTCTTTTGGAAATCCCAGTAAATTATATCAGCAGGATCACATAGAACCTCATACTTATTAGTCACGTCAGAGAACTCTAAGAGGATTACAAGGCAGAGCCATGTTTTCTCTTTTCAAGATCATAGTCATCATCAAGTGTGGATGGAATGAATACACAGTGCCATCAGTAATTAATCTATTTCTTCTTTAATTTTTTAGGTGTATACCACCCAGCCCTGATATTTGCTACTTTTCATTGTATTTCTTTGAGTTGTAATCCCTTCCAAAGTTGCTTCAGTTTTCAGACAAATGACTCACTGAGATCCCCCTTAAAAAATGAGGCCTCTGTAGTAATCTCCTGCCTTTTCTATAATGAATCTGGATGCTAATAATCTATTTAGCTTCTCTCCATGGTCTTATCCTTCTGACTGCTCCTTTTCTACTCCAGTTAAGGAAGCGCTACAAAATGTTTGCCAGACATTTTTTTCCTGATGTCCTAAGAGAAAAATGTCGTATTAATTTTAGCTCTTTTAGGAAAGTAGTCTGATTCTTTTTTGATCTGCTTGATTATATTTTCACATTTCATCTACCCAAATTTATGCTCCTTTTCTTTTTAATTTTTTTTTAAATTCAACTTCAGATTTTTAAATTATGCTTTCTGAATTCTAAGAATCTGGCTTAGCCGTTTCATCTTCCTTCTGCCAGTTTCCAAGCCTCTTCTAATATACGGTAAGCAATGCTATTGTGCTTCCACTCTGGTGTTCTCCAGCCTCTAAACCACCTGTAACTTAATTCTTTATTGCCTGATGGATGGCACAATTGTGGTGAAGATTTTATCTTTTGCTTTTTTGTGTCATGGATGCTGGATCTGAGTTATGATTATCTCTAGAATTGTGCTTCCAGAGGAAAGTTTGGAACAGATCTTTGTCACTAGTTTGTCAAGGGCTTCATTTCCTCTTGTGGAGTTGCTAGCCAGCTAATCCAGGAAAGAATCATTGACAATTTCATCTACAGTTTATGACCCTGAGTGAGGTTTCTCTCTTCTACACAGTAACTGAAGTGTCTTTTTGTCCTTAGCAACTCTCTGACTTTAGAATCACAGAATCATCAAGATTCTAAAAGATCTCTAAGGTCATCAGAGTCCAACTGTTAACTCAGCACTGCTGTGGACACAACTAAATGATATCCCCAAGTGTCATATCCACACACCTTTTGAACACTTCCAGGGATGGTGACTCCACCACTTCCCTGGGAAGTCTGTCCCAACGCTTGACAACCCTTTCCATGAAGAAACTGTTCCTAATATCCAATCTAAACTTCTCCCAACACATCTTAGGGCCACTTCTTCTTTTCCTATTGCTTGTTACCCAGAAGAAGAGGCTGACCCCCACCTGGCTACAGCCTCCTTTCAGGCGGTTGTAGAGAGCTAAAAGGTCTCCCATGAGTCTCCTCTTCTCCAGGCTACACAACCCCAGCTCCCTTCCCTGCTCCTCACAGGACTTGTGCTCCAGACCCTTCACCAGCTCTGTTGCCGTTCTCTGAACACACTCTGGCACCTCAATGTCCTTCCTGAGCTGAGGGGCCCAGAACTGGACACAGGACTTGACATGTGGCCTCACCAGTGCCGAGTACAGAGGGACTATCGCTGCCCTGGTCCTGCTGGCCGAACTATTGCTGATACAGGCCAGAAGCCACTGGCCTTTTTGGCCACCTGGGCACACACTGGCTCATGTTCAGATGGCTTCTTACATCTTAATTCAGCCTGTCTCTGCTCTTGGCTGGAAGGCTGATAGTGTTGACCCCATTCTATAGCCTTCCTCTTTGGGTCTGGCATTTCAGTCAAGCTTCTGTGCTACTTTCTAAGGTGGTCAGTTTGTTAATTCAATTTGCTTCTAAGCTTTAACTAAACACAGAATTCTACTGTAACAATTACATGGTACACTTTTTTCATCCCATTATATTTTGTACACTAGCATCACAGCATGCCACTGGCTATTTTTGTTCCATCAGGAAAAAATAAGGAACTAAACCAGCTGTAAATTGGTAGCTGTTCAGTCATATCATCAGTAGTTTTGGCACAAT
This sequence comes from Rhagologus leucostigma, assembly GCA_013397725.1. Lineage (NCBI taxonomy): Eukaryota > Metazoa > Chordata > Aves > Passeriformes > Rhagologus > Rhagologus leucostigma. Next base: position 1,992,203 of record VZTD01004411.1, on the reverse strand, counting down.
TCCTTTGCTTTCAGACTGCAGCAGAGTTTATGCTGTTGTGTTCTGACCCTGAAGCCTGCTACTCTCATTCTACTATTACCAACATCTGAGTTCCATCTTCTGTTTCTCTGCTGCTCTGCTGAGACCTGAATGCTTTCACCTTCATTGCAAAATCATTAATTCTACTCCATTTTCCTCATCCTGATAATCTTCTGTTCTGGCACTTTGATTTCGTTTTTAGCCCAAAAGGTAACAATATTGACTGTAACTGAAGACATTCTGCTACTTGTAAAAATCTCCTCTCTAATTATGCCTTCACCACAAAAAGTGTTTCAACATATATAATTCTGATTCTATTTTAAACATAAAACTACACTTACACAGATACTCCTTTCCATGTTGAATCCCAAGTATTGATGAGACGTCACAGACCTCTCTTTTAGGAGTTCAGTCCATAATTTCATACACCCTGAGACATGGAGAAAACCTAGCTAGAGTTTCATCTTTGCTTTCAGCATTTCAGCTTTTAAAGGTGACTTGCAAAGTAATCAGTAAATATAATTCTTTGGCAGCAAAATGAGTATTGGAGACCAGTGGGAAGTAATTTTTGGAACATAATCTTCAGGCATCAGTGAATTACTTACTTCAAACTTCTTCCTGTGTTTTTCATTTATGAAGCATGGAACGTCATATTAACTGTTATATTGTATTGTTTGAATGTTGAAACAAGATTATTCAGGGCAAGGCTTTTGATGGGGACACATTGATTTAGGTGCCATGGTTCTAAATTTCCTCCCTCTTGACAGTTCGGTACTTCCTTTTGTATTAAAAAGTATGTGTTTAGCTAAAGACTCAGAACAAATAGAGAGGATTATATATATAAGTAGATAAAAGATATTTAACACATAAATAAGAAGCAGCTTTTTGGTAACAAAAATAACATTTTTGAAAGAGAAAAGGAAACAGCTGGTTTACAGATCTATACTGAAAGAAATAATTTAAATGACCTGTTTAAGATCACATGTTTTACTCTGTAGTGTGGTGGACTTCAAGTCTTTGTTGTGATGCAGATTACAGGAACTGAAGAAAGACTAAGGGAAGTAAGTACATAGATTATTCAGCTTGATTGTAAGAGCACCCTAGGATGTGGAATGCAAATGAATAGTAAGACCACAGGAATTGGATGTGACCCTTTGCAATTTCCTTCTCATTTCCAGTGACTCGCTTGATGACTTGGATAAAGTCACTTACTCAATCCTGGCCTCAGTTTCCCCAGCTGTAAAGATGGTACAACTGGCTGAGAGCAGGGTTATCTCTGATGGGATTTTTTTGCTTTTTTCAGGGTACTGAATTGGAACAGAAAAAAATCAAAATTATTTGCAAAACAAACATTCCCCAAAATTTTGCTTTGGAATTACCACAACTTCGATTTCATGCTTGCTCTGTAATACAACTGTACCTCTTACACTGAAGTGTTTGACTTGTTAAATACAATATATATGTCACATCTTTTTCATTAGTGGTTGTTCTTTCAAGAATTTAGTATAGTATAAAGTTCAAACAAAACGAATCAAAATTAGGAAGTTCTACAGCACAGAAACAAAACGTTTTTTCTCCAGTTGAACAATGCAGTTGATACTGACACATTCCTGACAAATGCTTTCATTTTGATGAAACTACATTTTGTTTGAAGTCATTAACTCAGTATGCATACTGGTTTTATAACATCTGGTTGTTCTTGCCTCTCATCTGACATCTTCTTTCACAGGTAATAATTATTTTTCTGTCTGTCTTTCCTTCTCTTTTCCTAAAATGCTTTACTCCTCTTACAAATATCCTCTTTATTCCACATATTTCAAACACTCTTTTTTTCTCCTCATGTTGTCTGGCTGATTAAAATAATGAAGTTTAATTCAAAGCAACTGTTTCCAGGCTCTGCTTAGCGTGAATTTTGCTGTTTCTTTTTGAATGTAAAAGGGCTTGTGTGCCTTAAAGTTTGTTCATCTCTTCTGATTATATCCATTGGATAATTAAAGATACTTTCTCCTACAAACTTTGCCCACTACTTTTTAAGGCAAACTGTTCCATCAGGACTCTTGTGTCCATTTTAGTACTGACTTTCACAGTATCTTGCAATTTGTGAATAGAGATAGATGAGATTACGATAAAGCTGCAATAGATTGTATGACAGAACTTGCCCTAGCACACCCTCCACTGTATGAACAGCTTTGGAAAATGACACCATTCTCTGTCACTGCAATCCTCTTACCTGCTGCTTCCTTACAGCCTGTCAAGGGAATCAGATGTTTACTGCCAATTAGGCTTGATAAAACTGCAGGATTCTCTTGTATTCTCTCAGCAATAGTATTTCTGAGTTGCTGGCAGCTTTTGGAGGGCTTGTGGCTACATGTATAGCAGGAGACCTCAGTGTACTTTAGCACTTTGTTTATTTGGTGATTCAGGTCATTTAGATCTCACTGCATTATCTACCTCAGTCATAGCATAAAACGTTCAAGATTTTATTCAAGATTTTCCTTTGGAGCAAAAATAATGTTAAGATACTTTAACTGGCAGTAAATAGATTTATTATTATTATTATTATATTAGACATGTTCACCAGAAACACTGGAGCAACAATAAAATTCTTATTCCAAAAAGATATGGTCCACAATTACAGAAAATGTTGTGCTATTTCAATGCTTGAACTGAAAATTTTCCAACTTTTCCGACTTCCAGATTGCTGACTAAAAGTACTGGGCTTCTGTTTGTTCTGTCTGAGCTCTAACACTTCTCAGCCTTTCTGAAATATATAAAAAAGATATTACTAATGTAGGGTCTTTCTTATGCAATGGCCATATGCAGAGTTCCTCTGAACTAAATGGGGTTAAATCTGTCTACAGTATCAGCTTTACACAATAGGTTCAGAAGAGAAACAAAAAGCAAATGATGACTTTTCAGGATGGAGGGTGGTGTCAGTTACATCACTTTTCCACTTTCTTTTAGTTAAAGGAGAAAAAGTGGAAACTGATCTTAGTATCTTGGAAAATGATGTTGAACTTAAAACCTTGTTAGTATTTCTGAGTTAAAAAATCATTATTTAACAAACACATTTGGAAAGTAGTCTGACTGAAACAAAAAATCAGCTCATAATGGATTCAAATCAGATAGGAGTTTGCAAATGCACTGGTGCAACTGAAAGGGTCTGATTTGGAGCTGCACATACAGAAACATCATGTTCGGGAGGAGGAAGGTGATAGTTCCTGTTTATGCATTTTTGGCAAGCCACACCTGAAGGATGGGATGATTTTCTGGAAACTGTCATGCCAGAAATACACAGCTAAACAGGAGGGAACTGAGAAGAGCAAAGGGAATAATTAGAGACCTATGGGGGTGGGACAGGGTTTCTAGTCTATTTTCTGAAGAAACCCAAGCTATGCAATTGCACTGCTTTTCTGTCAGTACTCCAGCAATAACATTTGAATCTCTTGCCCAATTTGAAAGAAGCCGGACAAAAAAGGAGAGGTTTAAAAACACTGAGTTCCTGTGGGTTTTACAAAAATCAGCAACCAGATAGAGGAGACTCAGATTTGTGTGCCCAGTAAAGAACAGGTGGAAGTGTGAACTCAGCTGCATTATTTGACACAAGAGAATCAAAGCTGTCATCCAAAAGAAGGCTCCATAAGGTTTGCTGTCAATGGAACTGCTTGTTTGTTGTTTAGAGGTAGGGGCATTTATTGCTTGCCTTTTTTTGTTTTTCTTTTTATAAAATATATTTAAAAGAAGCTCAAGACTTCTGCCTGAGATGATTTTTAAAATGTTCATTGCTGCAGGATATTGGCATTCATTATAAAGTTATGCATAATACCAGATCTTGTCCAGAACAGGGCCTGAAATTCCTACCTGAAATGAAATCCCTTTGTGCCAGTGTTTTCTCTCTGCCTTGGAAAGGACTGTTTCCATTTCTTCTCATGCTAGAGCTAGCTCTGACCTTTTTCTCTCTCTTGAATACTGTGGTACCACCAAACTTAAAGAAATGAAGTTATGAGTCAGATGCCAAAAAACCCCCTGCTCTTGAAAATTATATGTTGATAAAATGTATTTTACTTTGAATTTGGTTAGTCTTTGAAATTTTTTAAATCCTTCAACTTCTTGAGAGAGAGAGGTTTCAGTGTCCCGCTTTCATTAACTTATTTTGAGAAATTACTTTGAGCCCTTGATGCTGCAGGATATTTCATCCTTCATGGCTGTCCCTTAAATGGCCAACCAACTGAGACTGAAAACTCCTCCACAGCTTTCACTATGCCCAGTCTTCCATCAGTCCGAGAAAGAGCATCACTCTTCTAGGCAAGGAACCTGCAGGAAAACCCTCTGAATTGCTTGTTTCTTCTTTCACTTTGCCTCATGCAAGGAAACAAACAACCATGATTGCTTACAGCTAGTGAAAAGGGAGTATTGGTGGAACTGAGAGATTTAGAATGTGGCATTTGGTCAGTACAAAAGGAAGATACTGGGGAGAAGGAAGGTTCCTAAGATTGAGGGGAGATCTAGAATCATAAAGAAATATGCATTTGTCGTGCATAGGGTATATGTTATGATGCCCTATGCATGACAAGTGAACACTGGTTGTTATGAACTGAGAAGAAAAGTGGATTCCATTATAATGATTCGCTTTTCAAGTTTAGGAAAGTAATTTACCTGATATGTTACAATAGCTATATTGATATTCCATTTCCAGATTTCACAGCAGTCTTCTCTAGACAGGACTTCAGAGAAATTGGTTTAATAGGATGCCTGTCAGTGACAAGACTTTGGATGTTACTAAGCAAAGGTAATTCTTACTAACCAGGCAATAAAATTCTCTTCAAGGCTCTCATGCATCATTCCAACTTTGGGATATAGTATATTGAACTAAACTGGGCTTCCCACACACTGTTGACTGGACAACAGCGTCAGATATTTCATGATTACAAAACAAATGTGTGCAAATCAGAAAACAACCACTAAAGGTTGGAAATACTGACAATAAGAGCTCAGTCTCTTCATGAAGACCTGTCAAAAAATGAGGTGACTTTTATGGTTTCTTCTTTATTTCTCTCTAGTAAATTCTACTGCTTTTGTAGAAAAATAATACAAAATCATTTGCTGTGTCTAGGATTTTGTAGACATTAGGAAAAGCATTGCCAAAAGGCTGAGAGAGGTGAACCTTCCCATCTGCTCAGCACTGTTAAAGCCACACCTGGAGTGACAATTCTAGTTCATGGCTCCCCAGCACAAGAAAGACATGGACATAGAACAGCTGGTCAAGTGAAGGGCAAGGAAGATAGTTTAGGAATTGGAGCATGTCATATGAGGAAAGGCTGAGAGATGCAACTAGTTAGCGTAGAGAACAGAAGGCTCAGAGGCATCTTATAGATGTGAATAAATATCTGATGGGAGGGAGTAAGCAAGACTGAGTCAGGCTCTTTTCAGTCACGCCTAGTGACAGATGAAGTGGCAATGGGCAGAAACTGAAAGACAGGGGGTCTTGTCTGAACATGAGAAAACACTTTTTTACTGTGCAGGTGACTAAGCACTGGCACAGGTAGCCCAGAGAGGCTGTGGAGTCCCCATCCTTGGAGAGTCTCAAAGCCATCTGGATGCGGTCCTTAGCAACCTGCTCTAGCTGACCCTGCTTGACCAGGTTGGCTACACCAGATGTCCTCCAGTGGTGCCTTCCAACCTGAATGTTTCTGTGATTATGTGCTTTTCAGCAAAACAGTTTTAGTCACAATACTGGCTTGGTGCAAGTCCACACTCCAACTTCCATAACTTTTTTAACCTGTATTCTGCAAGAATTTTCAGCTTTCCCTTTTAAGTTATAAGAAACTATATATAAAAACCTATACTCTTTGTATTCATTTTGTATTTTCCACAGAGCAGTAAGAATTCACAAGCTTGACCCAGTATAAAGCAATTAACACAAATACAGAATAGATATAAATTACTGTGTCAGTAATTAATAAGCAGAAAGGTGAGTAGGATAACTTACCTCATGTAATATTTTCTTCATAAAATTATCTTGGAGACACTTGGATCTTATGGTCTTAGACCTTTTATATTTTGGTTAGTTTTGGTTTAAAGCTGCAATTCTTGAACACTAAGGCCATTGGTCTATTGAATGCAGTTATTTGAGCTACATCCTTTACTTGGAATATGCAGGTCCGCCCAAATTATCTGAAGGATTGAGTATGGACTACCTATGGATACCTCTAACAACACAATCATGACATCTAGTATTACCATTCCAGTCATGTTTTAGTTATTTCTGATACTAAACATATGGTGGTACCTCGTCTTCTTCTCATCACCTTATTTTTTTCAGACTTGCTTCCTTTAGTTTTGAAGTAGCTGCCTGTTGTTAACGAATGGATAAATTCTTCAGCACTGGCCTGTTACATGAAGGCTATCTTCCCCGCTGGTCACAGATGGCGGGAAGTGATTTTATTGATTTGTCAGTACTTAGCTAGAAGGATTACATCTACCACTAATAATGTGGCCAGGCCCTGGGACAAATCACCACATGAGTTAGTGGAGGGTCTGTGCCTTAAACTGAGTGTGACATTATTATATTTACCAGCTTTTCATAGTGCTTTGCTTATTAACACCACTGTAATCTCTTCTGAGCCATGTGTTGGTCATTCAAGTTTCCGTTTCCTTCATGTGCTGGAAAAGTTGGGAGACTTCAGTTTCTGAACTGAACTCGGACATTATCCTACAAAAGTTCTAGTAACCATAGTGCTTATTATGTTTTTTCTTTATAATTTGTGTTATCAAACTGTGTCCTGCAGAAAATCTCTTGGGGGGACACAGGCAGATGGCCACAGCAGTTCCTCTCAGATTCAGAGGGTCATGAAAGTTCATGGCTTTCAGCATTTGTGTGAGAGGTATTAGTGTGGCTGGGAGAAATCTGGTCCCTCTCCCTATTCCAAACTTGGCAAGTTTGGCAGAAAGAATCATTGAACACTGCCAGCATAGATTTTTTTTCCCTTTGGTTCGTGCTCATCAGATGATCTCTCTAGAAACCAGAGCTGTTTTCATGCTGTGACCTCAGCAGAAGCACGACTGAGAGGTCTTAAGTGTCAGCGTGTTAGTGGTAGCTCACATTTTACTTGAAAGTGCAGTTTTCTCTGTATTTTAGCTTTGCATTTCTAAGTAGCTTGAATGATTTCATTCACTGACAGGCACATGAGTGAGCAGAGGACGCTTCAGAGCTGTAGGCATGAGCTTCTGGCCAGTGGATTACATGCAGATGATGTCGTGTGAAGAAGGACTGTTGCATTCATTACCAGCTCCCCAAAATGAAGTTAGAGCTGGTAGACCAGAAATTGGCAGAAAAGCCATCTCTCTCTGGACATGACCTTTTATTTCCCTGTGCACTAACCCCTCAGCTGAGCAGTCGGCACTGTGACATGTTTCGTGGCCAGTTTTAGTGGGTCACAGTAGTTAAAAAATGGGTCTGATAAATAGGAGCACTTGTCACCCGCGTGGGAGGTGTGTGTGGACCATGGCAGGGGTGGCACTGACGGGGTTTAAGAAGCGCATGAAGAAGTGCTGAAGCGTGGGACCCTCAGGAAGGGACGGTCGAGCGGTGACAGCGCTGGCTAAAGGCAAGGGGGCTGCAGCTGGGGCCAGCACGGCTCATGCCCGAGGGAGTGGCGGCAGCACGGGGAGCCCAAGGTTTCCCGGCGCCCCAGGCAGCCCCGCAGCAAACCCGCACCCTCCCACGGGTGGCCCTGCCTCGGGCGAGCCGGCAGCCCTGGAGGGATCCCGGGCGAGCACTTGCGGTGAGGAAATCTGGAGGAAGACGTGAGGAGGGCAGCGGTGCCGGGGCCAGCGCCGGGGCCGTGTGGCCGCCGGACCGTGTGAGCCCGGGGGCGGCGGGGACAGAGAGGCGCGGCCGGCCCGGGNCCCCCCCACTCCCGCACGCAGCCCGCCGGCGGCGATCCGGAGCCCTCCGCGCCACCGCACCCCCGCCCCGCACGCCCACCGCCGGGAGGATGGGCTGCGGGCGGCGGCGCGGCAGCCCCTGAGCTCCCCGAAGCCGCGGAAACAAAGGGAGCGAGCAGCGGCAGCACCGGGCCGGGGTGGATGCAAGCAACCATGAAAGCCTGGGTCTCCGCCTCCTCCGCTGCTGCCAGAGAGCTGCCGGCTGCCGCTGCTCGGAGGACTACCCTGTGAAGGGGGCGGAGGAGAGGCTGGCTGGGTTCGCCGTGCAAAGGTAGAAGGTGTAAGGGAGAGGCGGAAAGAAAATGTCTTCTTCGGTGGGGCCCCGCGGCCCTCGCCCGCCCACGGTGCCCCCCCCGATGCAGGAGCTGCCCGACCTGAGCCACCTGACAGAGGAGGAGAGGAACATCATCATGGCAGTGATGGACCGGCAGAAAGAGGAGGAAGAAAAAGAAGAGGCCATGCTCAAGTAAGCAGACGCCAGTCATTCATTCATTCACGCACTCATTCATGCACCGATCGCCGGCCGGCGGAGCGGGCGCTGCCACAGCGGGAGCCGGCCGGTGCCCGGAGCCGGCCGGCTTC